>JBAGKO010000012.1:11720800-11733894 GCA_037177275.1 Acacia concinna
CCATAAGTACACTTGGAAAATAAAAGTTCCATCGGAAACAAAGGCAAATAAAAAGTTTTAAAAATTCACGAATTTCCACATTTAGAAATATTCTAAAGGACGTTATGTGACCTAAAGAAGGTCTTAAGTTAAGGTGTTACAATCCGCATGGCTATTGCTGACTTGATCGTTCATCTTAAGTTGTGAGGAGTAGAAAAGCTTATGTGAAATTAAGAAGTGATTTTGATAAAATGACAGTATTTAGATAAATGGCACATAATAGCTTTTTTATGTTCAAATGACCAAAAAGGATATTAACTTTTGTAATAATTACATAGTAAAGAAATAAGAATGAGAGAGAAAAATGAGAAAAGAAGAAAAAAAGGAGAGAGAAAAGAGAAAAGCTAAAAAAAAATAAATTTTTCAAAATCTAAGTTTTGGATCCCAAACCATGGTTTGAACTAAAACCATAATTTATCATAATTGCTGACTATTTAGTTACTTCTCTTTTAAAACCTAAGTTTAAGCCAAAACAGTACAGTCAAGCACACACTAAATATAAAATCTCTTTTTACTCTGTCCTCCTTATTTATACACAAAAGCCACACTCAAACGATTCAATATATCAATAGAATTAATTTTTGTATTTTATAAACTCAAATTGTGAAATTCTTCCTAAAAAATTTTTTTTTTCTATTGATAGACTTTTTTTTCCAACCTTACTAGGTTAGATTTATTTGCTGATAGCCATACTACTATGATGTGAGTGACATCCATGAAGTAAGTGGTGGGAACTTGACCAATTGGTCTAAAAGGCTCATTTCAATCCCTCCAAGAATTACAGGAGGAAGTTTGAGTTGAATTACAGCAGATCTCTTTAGCAAAAATACAGAGCTATAGAAAAAGAGAGTGGCACATTACAAGGCCATGGATTATCAGCTAGCAGACAACGGGAGGAACAGAAACCTGCTTGATATGAATTCTTACTTGGGAGGCTTTGCAGCTGCTTTAGTTGATGATCCAGTGTGGGTCATGAACATTGCCCCTGTGTAGGCTGAGATTAACACCCTAGGTGTCATCTACGAACGTGGATTGATTGGTACATATCAGAACTGGTAAGCCTCACTTCTGGAGAAAGATTCGCAGGCAGACTAGGTTTATGGAGAATAATTACATTAAGCAAGTCCGCAGGCAGACTAGGTTTATGGAAAATAATTACATTAAGCAAGTCATGAACAGACAACAAAAGCAAGTCACGACGATGACGACGACGACAACCACAACAGCAGCAGCAACAAGAACAACAACAACAACAACAATAAAGCCTTAATCCCACTAGGTGGGGTCGACTATATGGATCGCACGACGCCATTGTGCTCTATCGAAAACCATATCTTTGAATAGGTTATTGACCAAAAGGTCCCCCTCTATTAGTGTTTGCTTCAGCCTTCCCCGACCTCTTTTTATGAGGCTCTATACTGTTTGGTCAACCCTCCTTAATGATGCATCCAACAGCTTTCTTTGTACTTGACCAAACTACCTCAAACGATTCTCTACCATTTTATTTGCAATAGAAGCCACTCTAACTCGTTTGTGTATATGATTATTATGGATCTTATCCAATCTTGTATGGCAATACATTCATCTCAACATTCTCATCTCTGCTACTCCCATTTTATGCTCATGTTATCCTTTTAACGCCCAAATCATGAACAGACATTTTTTAAAAAAAAATATGTCAGGAAGTTATTCCTATAAAGAAATACTCCCTCTATAAGAGCCCGTTGACTTTTTTAGAAAATTCTAAAAAAAATTAATTACATTACTTAATCATATTATATATTGTGTTTTAGTATATTATATATTAGTTTATAAGTCAAACAACATAATTTGAAGAAAAAAAACGATAAATTTTAATGTTTTACAGTAATGTAATTAGCTTTCTTAAAATTCTCTAAAAAAGTTAACAGACCCTTATAATTAGGACCAGAGATAGTATGTATTAGCATATTAACATGTCTAGGTTACCATCTTTGATTAACATTTTATACATATAAAAGCTATGTGAGAAATCAAGGCAAGCAACAAACCTTGTTAGGCGAAAACTGAAAAAGGGATTTTTGTTTGCTTATCTGACAAGTAGTTGTATCCTTCTTAGATCATACATAGATATTATAAAACATGAGTTTCAAGTGAAATAGCAGCTATATGGAGAAAAGAGTCTAAAAAAATTTTATCAGAAAAGGTTAAATCAAATAGAGATATCAAGTTCATTGGTAACGAAGAAGTGCTCAGGTGTGAAGCCATGTCAACCTACACAAGAACTCATGACTTTATACACAGTGATTCAGTTTTCATCCTCTATCGGAACAGGTAATGTCAAGGGTAATCTCTATAATTCCTCAATTGTATAGTGAAATTAGAAACACATAATGTGAAACCTTACGAGTATTCTAATTACATCTAAATTTTGTCACAAATGTGATATGGAGGATATTATTCTTGAAATGGATAGGATTTTGAGGCCAAAAGGTAGCGTGTCATTCTGCGTGATGATGTGGATGTGTTGATAAAGATGAAAAGCATTGCAGGAAACCAGAATTGCAAACCATGAAGAGGGCCCACACGAGAGAGAAAGAAGATATTGTTAGCAGTCAAGCAATATCGTACTGCACCATCTGAGCAAAGAAAGGGCTAGCTTGATCCGATCTCTTAACACAATTTTCTAATTTCTGTCCAAATTTTTCTTAGGAAACTCCATTCTTTTCCAACCCCTATTCTGTGGGAGCAAAGTGAACACTTAAACACAACATTTATGTCCCCGAAATTCTCATAGAAACTAAATGATGTAAATACAAGCTGCTGAAATTACAATCACCTCTTCTCTAATTCCAGCAATTACACCAACCACCCTTCTGTTGAATTGTTATCAGGCAAACAACTATTGTCATTTCCATGCACAAGTACCCTCTCTACAGCCTTTCATATTGTTGGAAAATAACTAGCTCCAGGTAGGTTAAAATCTGAGAGTAATTGGCGGCTCATCCTCCCTAACATTGGTAGTATCTAGGAGGAATGGAGATTTCACCCTGCCTTTACATTGTGGGTGAGCACGACCCCCTTCCTAAAATTTGATGTATCCAAAAAAAAAAAAAAAAGATGAGTGTTTCTGATTAGGATTAAGACAGTTCCATGATATAAAACTATAAGGTTTTTATTTTTACTGAATGTCCTCTTTTCTTTCAAATTTCAAAGAACAAAAAGGAGACAAATAGCTTGATTTGATGGAACTATAAAAATATAGGTCTATCAAGAAGATATGTCATACTGCACAGTAAAATACATGCTTCTTAACATTTCTTAAAAGCCAAATGGACATTCAATTAAGGCTGAGGAAGACTGTCTGAATAAAAATTTGCACAATCGTTTTGTTAGATTAATGCCGTCTTTCTGAACTATTATCTATACAAACACGAATACTTACAAGAACAAGTAAATCTAAATAAATTCCAGAAACAATGCTTCATGCCTGCTGGTCAGGCCTACTTCACTCAAGGCAAATGCGCTATCATCCCTACTGAAAGCTTGTCGGGGGTATGACTTCACCTATTCACCAAATATACAAGAAATGATTGTTTGATTATTTATGCATCTCAAACACACAAGCACCAATATGAAATATAAGGGACAAAGAAGAATAATTTCTTCCACACATTCAAATACCCATTTAATCCAACTATATCACATGTAGAAGTACCCAAAAAATTGACTTTAAATGCCACTTCATACACGTTTTCTGTCATCTTTCCAACAAATCATGATAATTCTCACTGGAATGACTTTATGATTTGTTTATTAGAAAGGACTAGACCTGGGTAAATTTCTTCATGCATTTTTGCTATCAGTTTCTCCCCATTGTCATTAGGCTCTCTCATAAAAATAAGATAGGTTTTAGAAACCTATCCACATAGTGAAATGATGTAAAAAAACACCCAAGTGTACAGAAAATGAGATATATCTCGTACTACTGGAATTAAATCCAATCAAGTATTAAGCAAACAGCCTTCAGGTGTGCTACCGTAAACCCTAATTTTTAACATGTTTAAATGTGAGCTTTATTTTTTTGTGTTGAGAAAAATGACTTTGTTCCATTTATGACGTCTTTTCAAGACAGGAATGGTTGTTGCCCAGGGCGATGCGGATGATACCAACCCCACACCAAAATTGAGTGCGGAAGCATCCCAGCGTGAGGGGGCGGGTGTACATATACATAGGTACCTCTCTGTGTGCGAGAGGTAGAAGTGAATCACTTGAACACTTCTATGAAATACCACATGAGAAGGGAACATTACACAACTAAACGGCTCCTAAAGTTACCCAGTTGTAGGGAAACATGCCATATTAAACTTCCAAGAAGGGTTCAATTCAGAGGACAAAAAAGTAAGCACTTACAACTCTATAGGTGCCAGCCTTTATTTCTCCACCAATTTCTATGAAATCAAAAATAACCTACGAAGTTGCACAATAACAGTTTGTTAGCTATGCATGCCAACTACAAAATGTACAATAAGTGCATTAATCTACAAAAATCTCCCTCTAACATGTTCTGGGGACCTTACCTCATATGATTGTTATCAGAAAATCCATAAGTAGAGAGAATCCAGACTTAAAACATTTTTCAAAATGGGTCAAATTTAAAAAATAAGATAAGTAATTATTTCCTCCCCAATTAAGAGTGAATATAAAATGGTTCCATATATGCATGTGACAAAGTGAGAACATCAAATAGGACATAATATCAATAGGAGTGGAAGTTTTATATATGAACCTATTACAACACTAGATCTCATAAAGATTATTTGAATTATAATGAACATCAACTCTACGGCTTAAAAATTAAGTTTACCTTAAGCTTGTCAGTCTTTAGAAATCGACGTCCATGTCGATTACCATCTGGCATTCGGATGACAATAGTAGTTGTATTCTCATCATCCATGGCAGGTTCCTCAGGAATAAAAGTTTCTTTCTTACCAAACATTTTTTCCTCCTACAACCATGAGGCACATGCATAAATAACAAACAAAAAAAATTCATGTATTTCTATGTTATAAAGAACAAAACCATCTGAGATGCTAGTTACCCAAAAAAGCAAAACCTTCTGATACCATAATAAAGCAAAAATACTACAGAACAGGATGAAATTCTTTCCTACATGGCAATATCAGTAACCACAAGTGGAAGACTACAGAACACAACAATCAATGTACTAATGCTGTCTAATCACACCAATCCCTTTAAAATGATGTAAAGGAAGCCCCCTTCCCCTTAACAACGTCATTTATGATCAACGAAGAAGATAATCATGAACTTTTCCACCAAAAAAACTGTATAGGTAGAAAGGAATTTCATCTTTGTTCAAACGAAACTACATTTAAACAAAGTTATGACTAGAACAACATATTCATCTTCACAAGATTTTTTGTTCTTCAAATAACAATTTGTAATCAACACGTCGACACATTGCAGCCAATTTATTTTGATAAAATAGCGTATCATTTAAAATTAAATTTAGAATTATTGCATGATACACAGGAAGTCATACTCAAGGCATCAGCCCAAAGCCCACCCACAACCACATCACCTTCTGATCAAAGTCAAGTAGGCAATTACTAGCATCATCCACATCTGAAATAAGGATGATGGGAGGTGTATAATACACAAATAATTTAGACAAGCCATCATTGGCTTAAATAAGTATGGGAGGTGTATATTACTCATTACAAAAAATAAATACCACAAATGAACACTTGAAAGTCAGGCAATTAAGAATATCTACAACCTTGATCAACATTCCATACCAACCAAGTAAATAATTTCAAGCCATCAACTCAATGAATTTATTACCTTCCTGTCAAGCTTCTTGTTTGCCTCTTCTTCCTTTAAGCATTGAGTCTCAACTTTTCTTAGAGCATTCCATTCCCTTTGTTTATCAGCCAGTAGTGATGCTTGATACTCGGCATCCTGCACGAAATTTGAAACAACATGCTATCCAGTCACAAGGATTGTGCACAACAACACAAAAATAGCCATCGCAGGCAAGAATGCAATACCTGTTGTTCTCTTAGCATTTGAGTTTCTCTTAATGATTGCAGCGTTTGAGTTGGCAAAAGCTTAGTATCCACAATTCTTTCTGGACAGCGTTGCAGATCAGGGTAAGACAACACATTCTGTGAAGTTTGAGCGGGCATATCACCAAAAATTGCAGTCTCAAGCAAAACTGCTTCATTAAGCTCTGCAGATGACATATTACCCCACTACATTGCCAAAAGGAGCCAACAAAATATCAGCACAACATAATTGGTTTTGGATACAAATTTTCAAGAGTAGATCAAATTATCTTGGGTTTCTATTCCTACCTCTTCAGAAATAAATACATCTTCATTGCCTTGAAGGTGACTATCAGCAGTGCTGCTCATTGGAGGACTTATCCCTGGCTGTTCCACTTTTTGGGTTCCACCTCTATTGGATGAGGTTCCTGGCTTTACTTGAAAAATGTTTCATTTGTTAGAAGAAACATATGCAGAGCTTTTTTATTGCACAGGTCCTTAGAAAAGTGTCATTCCTATACCTTCTAAAGTGCTCACACTACATATGCACAATAAGAACAACTATGCAGACTGAAAAATAAGTTCAAAGCTGGCAACTTCCCATTAAATATTATAATTATGCCACCTCTCCCCAAAGTCATCCGCATAAGTTACTCTATTGATTTGCAAGATTAAGTTCACATAATTGAGCCAAATGATATAAATTGATTTAATTTTAGAAGTATTTCTTAGCTTTTTAATGAGCATTCAATATGCTTCACAACAGTCGGAACTAGAAATAGAATGCAGGAAGGACCAGAATGAATAAAGATGAGGGTTTCTTAGAAATAACATAAAATTCTGTGAAGGCCAGACTTTCACAAAAGGGAAGGAGAAGTAAAATTAAAAGTCTTGTTTTTTTTTTTCAGATTTCAAACTTGGGCAGACCATGTCATGACAAAGTCTCAATCAAGGTCTTTACCTACTAGCCAAAGTATGCAAATATTCCATCTTAAGCACACATGTCTTGCATGAGTTTATTAAAAAATTAATCAGGCTACAAAGTATGCACCTGCCATCCACTACTACTGGCATTCTCTCTAGTGGTTGAAGGATCATGCACTCCTAGTCTTTCATTTTCCAGTTTAGCTAGATGTTCATACAATGCTTTCTCTTGCTCTGCCATCTGAGTTCATGGGAAATTGAATAAAGGGCCAAGAAGATGGAGAAAGCATATAGTAAAAACACTAATATGATTTCAAAACCTTCAAGGACAACGAAATTGCACGAGCTAGATCTTCATCTTCTTGGTGAGAATTACTTTGTGGAAGCCTGCCATCTAATGAGTCCTGAAATAATATTAGAGCATGAGGAGACTTTAGAGAGCATAAAGAAAGAGGTAAAAATCTAAGCTTTAAGATATGATATACATTAAAAGTGCCAAATTGCCTCCTTGAAGCACTCTCTCTGCACTCCAACTTTGAAGCCTCTATTGCAGCTTGAATCATTTCCTCCTCTGTAGAGTTATTTGGTATAAATGAGGAGTTTGGCTGAGTTAAGTTCAAATTGCTTTGAAAATCATTTTCCCCATAAATTCCTTGACCATGAGATGAGGAATTTCCAGTCAAATCTACAGTTGAAGAGCTCAATCCTGAATAATGGGATTGGTCATATGTACTATTGATCCCCACAGGAGTTCCCATCACTTCTCCTGGGCGTGAAGTATATGGTGCATGACTGTTAAGTGGAGTAGCACTAACCCCGTTCAACAGGTCTCTCAGTTCTCTCCTATAATTTGAGTCAAGTAGTAGTGAAGGTCGAAACCTTCTCACAGCGGACAGTAAAGGCGAAAGTCCACGTGATCCAGCATAGTTTTGATTACTCACATCCATGTGGTTATACTGCGGACCAGCAATAAGATTTTGCCCCGTTCTGGACAATACAGTTGCAACAAACCAATGTGTAAATAAAAGAAAATGTGAAGAAAACTCAGAACTTCTTATGGTATATGAAGAGCCATCATTTAGGTTCTAACAAAAATATTGAAAGGAAATGGGAAAAAGATTTTGAACTATTTGCCATACATGTGTTTATCTCCTTCAATAAAATGAGCATTGACAGCTTCATTAAGATTGCCTCCATACTCCTGCTTACCAATCAACATATAAAAGTGTAAGGGTTTGGGCTCATACTGAAAATACGCTGTATGTAACTAATCAAAATGATAGTGTTAAACCATGAGATTAATTATATGCACAAAGAAAACTAGTAATAGTTACAGCAAAAGGATATGCAGTTATCTAGGCAAAGGCACGATGATAAACATTTATTACTTGAACATATTAGAAACCCAATCATAGTAATTCCTAATTTGTAACGTTATTTCATTTGGAGATTTGATCTCTCCACAAAGAAAATGATCAAGAGGTCACATCTTTGAGACCATTTTTCCATCAAGGAAAATAGAACCTTCTACAGCTACTTAATACCCCGCAGCTCATGTATCATGAACGGGAGTTAGTTCTTTCGAATTTAATGCAATTTGCCTTTTAAAAAATAGGTCCAAAGCTAACAAGCATGATTTGAATAAAGATGCCCTTTGTCCAGGATTATAATTTATTGTATCTCAGACATGGGCACGTTTAATAAAAAAGAACTTATTGACCTAATGTTATAACTTATCAGTTTCCCTATCATCCCAGGCCTGGATAATGAAACAGAACTTTTTCGTATTACTTGATCTCAAAAATCGATTGCACTAACATACATGGTGAACGCTGCTGAGTAGTTGTATGACCCTGCTACATCCTCAATTAGTTGTATTCAGGCTTTTCTCGACTTTGTCCCCATGGCAGTCAACAGTAGTCTTACCAAACCAAAGAATCGTGTCACCCAAAATATTCGTCCCTGATTTCCATTAGTGTAAATCGCCAGGCAATAGCTATTCCACTATAATATATTTAATATAATTACCTAGTTGTATTTCAGTGAGTAACAGAATTTAATCAGAGTAATTCATCCCAATAACCGAACAACAATATTGAGCATTTCAAAGTATGTATCTGACCTAACAGTAATATTGAACACTTTAGACATCTTCAGTTCTGTATAGACACATTTGGTTTCATACAGAGATTTTTTATTCCAGACAGACATTTTCAATTTCAGACAGAGATTTTCTATTCCAAACAGACACACATTCAGTAACCATTACCCACAGCAATCAGACCACATGCACACCGATTATGAAGTTCATTATACCTTTTACTACTTTGATGAACCCTTAATCACTAACTTTCTATTACTGAACCAGTACCCATCGATTCTGTCAAACAGAAATAGAAGCAAGAAGAGATTGAGAATGGAAATATCCAAGAAACTCACCTTAATCAAAATCTAGAGTTGCATGTGATGGAGGAGTTTAATTCTTCTTCGATTTTCCTTTGCTCCGTCACGATTGCAGCTCTCTATTCTCTGCCTTTGGTTTTTTATGCTGGCCGAAGGAAATGGTAAGGAAGAGAGTGTACACGGTTTAGCAAAGGTAAGGGTGGGAAAATCGTGAATAATGGGTATTTACCCTTCAATAACTTTAGGTTTTCAATTTGGTCCTCTAATTCCTAAAATAGCTTATTTAATTCATAAAGAAATTCTCCTAAAAATGTTAGGCCAAATAATAACCTCTAATTATTTTTCTTGAAATAATTCAAGAAATTTGGCCTTAAATTCCTAAAATGGTTTTTAAATTGTTTGGGCTACTTTTTGGGAAATCAAACCTTTCCATGATTTTCTAAATCCCAAAATCATATTATATAATGATTTCTCAATCATTTATAGGTCCTTGACTAATCTTTAGTTAATCAATTTCATTAAAGAAAATCTTGCCTAAAATCAGGATTTTGACCAATGATTTACTTTTAGGCCATTCAACTTAACAATTTCCCTAAATATTCCCCCTTCATTATTCTATAATTAATTCCTCAAAATTTGGGATAGTACAAATTACAAATTCTTTGGTTTATTGTAGATAAGTGTTCACACCGCAAGTGCACGGGTTGCGCCAAGTAATAAAATAGTGAGTAGAGTATGTTCCCATGAGAATTTTGCAAAACAAGTGATCAAACAAAAGGCTAGTGCATTCAATTAAGTTAAGCCTAGCAAATTTTTGGTAAGAAGTTGGATTTTCAAAACTAATTGTAAAACAAAAGATTGATAAAAGTAAATGATTTTCTACTTTCAAGGAAATTGAGACTCTAGGATCTCTTCTACCCTCTATATTTCATAAGACCACTTAATTCCATCTTAGCTAGTTTTAATGAGAAATTATATGTTTACCTAAGATTCACATATATTGGAAAAGCTCTCTCAAGTCAAAACCAACATCTATTTCCTAAGAACCTATTCAATCTCTTATAATAAGCTAGTGAAAATAGTCATTAAGACCCAATCTTATAATAACAATACTAGGTTAATAGGTAAATCTCTTTCATATCAACACACTATCCATTCAAAAATGAACTTCAAGACTAGCATGATTTTACCATAGTTCTTCAAGCAAGATAATCTCTCTTAAGCATCATCTAACTCAACAAATTAACCAAGTGGTGATCAAGCACTTAGAGGCAATAGGCACACAATAAAATCAACACATAATACTCATTAAATACTAGAAAAGAAGGAATACAAAGACTTAATCTGTAATATCCCAATTTCGGGAAACTCTTTAAGTTATAATAAGATTAAAAATCTAATTATTTTATGTGCATTTTTGGGGTAATTTATGGAGATTAATTAAAGATTTGTATGATTATAAGCATATGAGAATTTTTGAGGAAAATTTAAGAGAAATAGTGGAACACATGACTTGTACTTGGTCATTTAATTTCCTCTATTTGTCCGTATGAATCAAATGAAGATAAATAATCCCAAGTTTTTAAATACAATTTTGGTTGTAAAAAATATATATATGTGTGTAGCCAATTAATCATCTCATATTACATGGAGATAAAAGAGAGAGAATAGTGTTTTGGTTATTACATATATGTATATATAAATGTGTGTATGTGGCTAACCATTTTATCTATTGGATTATACTATGTTTAATGGAGACAAGAGGAATGCTTTGGACCAATGGTTAAAAGCATATAATAGCCATGAAAGTTGAATTTTTCCAAAGAGAGAGAAGATAGATGGAAAGCAATTGAATATATATTATTGTGTTGTCTTACATTGAAGCAATGGAAGAGAAGCTACGGTTTTATTTTTTTTCACCCATTAATATCCATTCATTCATTCATAACCTCATTCACGCATGAAGACAAAATGGACAGTTGATCACTTGCTTTTATGCATGTAAGGCACTTGATTCATTTCAGTTTCTTCTCTCCTCCCAACCATATATTTCATTTCAGTTTCAATTTGTTTCCCATCCTTCATTTATATTTCCACGGTAACAGAAAGAGAAAACCACGGTCAGCTGGACTCTATTTCATTCATTTTCGGTTTCTCTTTATTATTAACTATCCTTTCAGCCTTTCCAATTATTTACCACGGAAAAGAGGAATAGAGGAAGCCATGGGTTTCGGCATTTCGTTCTACCATTACTGAAACTCGAATCAGAGATTAGAGAGTTTTGCTTTTGCATCTTTATTTTGCCATATTGTTGAGAGAATTTGTGAGAGAGAGGGTGAGAGACCATGGAGGATTCTGCTGGAACCAAGGGGAAAATCTGGAAATTTGAAAACGAAAGTGAGAGCTACATTATTCTGTATTTGTCAATTGTTGGAACCGACGAAACCTTTCCTTCTATTCTTTGGTTTTATTTTAGAATGCATGTAGAGATTGAGAAAACCGAGTCGCGTGCATGTTCCTGAGATTGATTCTGAAATTCTGGAATTTAAAACGGAAAGCCTTTATTAGCATATTTATATGTATATGCGTGTCTGGAACTGAGAATTTTCTGACCGGAAATTGTATATGGCTGTGAAGTTTAGAACTGAAATGCATGTTTACTGAAGAGAATATATGATTTGCATGTATGTATTATCCAGTCGGTTCTGTGATGTAAGCTGAATCAAGGATAAATGAAGATATGCATATTTATAGGTTTGGATTTTGGTGCACTTTATGGAGTGCATGTGTCCATTTTGGTTCTGTAATTGAGTGTAAATCATGAAACTAAGGATGCCTAGGTGTGTATATAGGAATAAATGGTGCAATTTGGAACTTTTAATTCCAACCCAGAAAAGTAGTTCTGTTTCGTGTAAGAATTTAAAAGGGTAAATGATATCCATTTCCTATGAAAAGTTACAGAGATGTAGAGGACTTGATAATATTTTAAATGAGTCCTATTTTATGCATTTTGGATTTAGGGATTAGGAGTTATGATTTTTGAAATTTGAGATTAAATTTTGGAGTAAAATCCTGATGGCCAAAAGAAATGTGTTCAAAAACATATGCAAATGACCTTTGGAAATTATGAAGTTTTATGAGGAATAAATAGAAATATGAAATTTTAAAATGGGCTTCAAACTAGGTCATTTGGAATTTTTTGGATTTAATTATGAATTTTTCAATTCGCATGACTTTGACAGGGAAAAATTCTGGCAGTAGGACTTTGTGAAATTTTTATATAGGGCAAGACAATTTCATTCGTTATGAAATTTAGTGGGTAAATAGTAGACATTCTAAGGTTTAAAATGAGTCCAAAATCATAGCAAATGGATTTCTAGAATAGAAGATATGATTCTTAGAAGATAGGTTTAGAATTAGTGAAAAGTCAGGATTTACATTAAGTTGAAGTTAAGAAAGGGGTTAAATTCCAGCAAGTAACCTTAATGTTTATGATTGTTCTTAATGGCTGTTACACCTTATTGGTTTGATTAGGATTTGACATTTGTGGAAGAGACCCTTATAAGGCAGAAATTTGAAAAGCCAAAGAAGAAGGTTAAAGAGTAAGGTAGCATAGTTACATAATTTCTAATGTCATTACTTGCTTGCATATTTTGTGATGTTGCACATGTATGTTTGGTT
>JBAGKO010000012.1:11745635-11756911 GCA_037177275.1 Acacia concinna
CCCCCCCCCCCCCCCTCCCCCCCCCTCCTCCTCCCTCGCCCACATGCCATTCTCTTCAGCAACATAACCTTGCTGTATCTTGAATGCTACTTTTGTCAGAAAAACGTATTTTCTCACAATGGCCTTGCAATTAAGCCTTTGATATTATTTCTTGACAGGCTAGAATTGATTCACACAACAAAATTCTGTATGCACGGCATGCAGATCAAAGAAATGCCACTTTTCAAAGGGTTCTGGAGTCTGGAAGGGATTTTGATCGGGATGTCAGGTCCATGCTGCTGAGATCAAATCTTATCAAGCACGATTACAATCTTAAGGCCTCAAGGAAACTTTGATTTTAAATTGGATCGTGGTGGGACTGACGTCACTGTTATTAATTCATATTCACAGACTAATTGGTCGGCGCAATCATGGAGAGGAAGTTCCAGGCTGAAATTCCATAAATTGTTGCCATCTTATGGTGGGTTTTTAAACATTTCCTGCATTATTTAACAGATGTCCTATGGCTGCTATTTTGTATATACTTTGTACGATTCAAATGAATTATTCAGAAGCCGTTTTCCTTATGTTTATTTTGCATATTTGCTGATATGGCTTGTGTGTGAAGTCAATTTTAAGTCTGAAAAGGCTCAAAATGATTCTCACACTACTTATTTTGGGCATTGAAAAGGGGAAAAGGGAATTGAGATTATTTCAAAAATTATGTTTGGTTATGGAATGCTTCATATGTTCATTCTATTGAGAAAACTTATCCCACCAGACTGCCAAGCGCATCACATCTTTGGAAGAATAGATAAACATGTTTCACGGATTCAAATTGCCCTGGGTGACACCCAAGAAATACCATGCCGTGTCGTTTGAAAGGGGAGAAAAATTATCAGTATATTCGACTTATCCAACTTATTGTTATTATAGTTGTTGCTGTTGCTGTTGTATACTGTTATTGTTATTGTTATTGTTATTGTTATTATTGGGAATACAATTAAAAAAGTATTAGTCAAATATATTATCTAAAATTTTCAAATTACTGGGTGAAAAAGGTTTTAGATTATGTCTGATGTACTAATGGATGATGTGTTAATGCAGGTATAATGACACCAAAAGTTTTCATATAACCGGGGTGAACTAGGTTTTTGCGTAATAGTGTAGGATATGTAGAACAGCAGTGGACTACTTAAACTATAAAATGAGTTCATTGAATTTAAATCCCATTTTGTTGAAAAAAAATCCATGAGAGAGGTGTCATGGTCTTTTAGTTTTGATTCGGAATAGTAGATTGTTTGGGTACGTAGTAATATGATTCAGGAAATGATGGGTAATAAATAAAAATAGCGTAAGTCAATTATCATTTGACCCTAAACTTATAAATCTGAAAAGTCACTTGGGTTTGATTTCCGACAACAGTTTGGAAACTTAATTCTTAAGCGAATCTTTTGAAGTGAATGAATATGTGAGGTTTATTATATTTATGTGTGTGGTAATATTATGTTTAGTCTCTTAAATATATATTTAGTTTTGATCTTTTGAGTTTTAAACAAAATGTTTTGGTCCCTGTGAGGTAAAATGATCCACATTTTTATTGAGTTGTAAAGGTAAATGTTTTAAATGAAATGAAACTTCAGGTGAAAAAAGAAATGAAATGAAACTTAAAATACTAAAACCTACAGTTTGAAATTTGAGAGATTATTCTGGTAAACAAAATTTAAGAGATTAAAATTAAGATTGGGGCAAATTTGGAGAACTGAAGATTATGTTAACCCTATATATATTTATATATATATATAAAGTATACGATTTTTTTCCAACCTTAAAAGTAAATGAATATAAATTAGCAGTTTTATTAGTGAAAAATATGTTCATTTTGTTTTGAAATAATACAGTGTAATGAGAAAAATTGAGAAGCGTTAATCCTCATTGAAAGAGTTTTGATCCGGAGTTCAAATTTAAGTCTTAATGTGAATGTAAAAAACCACCATTTGAAGGGTTAGGTTGAAATATATTTGACCGAGTCAAGCATCCATCTCAAAAACAATAATATATATGTGTATATATTAAAAATTATAACAAATTACATTATTTATAAATTACAAACACCACACACACACACACACACACACACACACACACACACACTTGTAGTATACTTTCTAAACTTGCAGGGATCAGGAATATGTCCGATTTTAATAAAATAATAACATGCAGATCTTTTTCTATTAAAGGTGGCCCTGGATATTATAATTACCAAAATCTGGCAAGTAGGCCAAGATATAGAAAGTGTAGGTCAAATTCCATGAGGGAAAGCAAAACAAAGACAGTCATCATTACTAATTATTTTCCTCTTTTCAGGGTAAGTCAAATGTGCTGTTGTCCCAGTGGAATTACTTACCCTTTTTCCCAAATAAAACAAGTGATCGTGGTCTGCCACCTAATCCAACCCCATTATTATTATTATTTATTGACTTACTGTTCCACTAGCTGCAGCAAAAATATAAGATTTATCGTGGTTTATATTTTATTTTGGATATTTATATATTAGTTAATTGTTTTTCACTCTTTGGGCAAAAAAAAAAAATCTTTTACTCAACTTAAATTTATGTTTGTATTTTTTTTAATAAAACAACAAACTACATTAAACACAAAATAAAATGATTATAAGACACACTTAGGCTGCATTACCTCATAAAGCATAATAAGCAATAATCAATGTTTGCATTTTTTTTAAGGAAATATTGTTATAAATTGTAAAAAAGAAAAAGGTGCTATAAAAATAAAAGAATGAGTAAACAACAAAGAGAATGGAAATGAAATACTTGCTTTATGCACAGGATTGAAGATATGTAAGGAATTGGGTCTTTATAAAACTTGTGTATACTCGAATTTTACGGAGGCCATTTACACTCTAATGGTAGACAATGAGAATTATCAACCACTCTAATATGAGATTGAAGTTGTAAGGACTCTAATTTTCTCATACTAGGACATCTAAATAATCTATACCCACGGGGAAACAATGAAATGCGTAGATTTATTGGTGAACATGACTCATGATATGAACACAAAGTTTACCTTTATCAACGATTATCCAACTCTTTGTTTGGATTTAACGTTAGCCGATTTAAGTTAAGATTATATTTTTCTTTTCTTTACAAAAATTCAAGTGTATCACTTGTCATTTGGGGGGTTGGGGGTGGAACAGAATTCTTATTCATAGTGCCAATTCCCTAATGAAAATGAACAGAATTCTTATTGATAGTGCCAATTCCCTAATCCAAACCTTGCACGACTTTTTCTTTTTATCTGAAAAAACACTTATAGGCAGGAGATAATAGACATACATATAAATAACATTAACATAATTTTAATTAATTATAAATACCCTTACATGGCCTTTTTGATATTATCAATGTAAGTTAGTTATTCACTCATTAAATTTGATAAATTTTTTCCTTTTTATCCTAATTTATAAATGGGTGTAAAATGATATTTTAAACATTTTCTTCACCTCTTCCAATCATTTCTGTATTTAATAGGGGCGAAATTTTAGCAGTATCGTCAATTATTCTTTAAAGAGAATTATAATAATGAAGAAAATTATTTTATTGAACTTATAAAAACATTTGGTGTGTGTATTGGGAAAGGATAAATAAATACCAATAAATATAAAAAACGTTAAAAGATAACTCAAATTTAATAAATGACAAATGAAGAGAAGAAAATTGGTCACTTTTAATCATTTTTGAATTTTAATAATTATCTGTTTAATTTTAGTTATTCTCTGTCGAGTTTTTATCAGAGTCCCTCATTTTTTATTTATCAAATTTAAGTTATCTTTTAGGGTTTTTAATGTTTAAAGAGTATTTATTTATTTTTTTCATATATAAATATATATATATATTTTAAAAAAATATTATGCAGATTGTGGTTGGATCTGCTTCTTCATTTTCCTGATAGATTAATGATAATGCACTGTGTCCAATGAGTGTGCTCGCATCTCACTTCACACTCATCCCTTTGGTTATGCATACAGAAATCTGATAATACTTGAGAGATCCTCCATCTTCCCTTCAATCAACTGTTACTCCCTCCCTGGCTTACTTTGATAGTTCGATTGATTTTACTTCAAACAATCTAGGCACTGGTTCTCAGTCATATGATCTAAGTATTTCTCTCCGTTATCGAAGATATACGTACAGCATTTTCGTCTTCTGCAAAAATAACTGATTTTCGATCCCCCAGGTGCTCTGAAATCCACAACTCAGACGCTCATTTGATCAGATCCTGTTTGTTTTTGATATGGGTCACTTGAATCTACCGGCTTCGAAGCGTAACTCACGCCAATGGCGGCTCCTGGACCTTGTGTCGGCGTTCTTATTCGGCCTCGTATTCCTTTTCTTCCTCCTCGTCTTTACGCCTCTTGGTGATTCGCTTGCGGCTTCCGGCCGTCAGACCCTTCTCCGATCCACTGCAGATCCACAGCAGCGTCACCGCCTCACAGTCGTTATCGAGGCCGGACAGCAGCAAACCATCGATGCTTGTCCTGCGGACGCCGTGGACCATATGCCATGTGAAGATCCGAGGTTGAACAGTCAGCTCAGTAGAGAAATGAATTACTACAGAGAGAGACATTGCCCGCGACCAGAGGACACCCCTCTTTGCCTGATTCCTCCGCCTAATGGCTACAAAATACCGGTGCAGTGGCCGGAGAGCTTGCACAAGGTATGATTTGGTTTACTCTTGGGAAGGAAAGTATATATTTTGCTACTAAACGATCTTAGTAACAGTCAACAAACATTTAAGCAAATTTAGCCTACAATCTAGCATCTGTCTCAAATGTAATTTGAAATCATAGTGTAGTTTCAGTTTTCCAATCTAGATTTTTAAGTCACAGGAAGTGGGATTGGATCCTAAATTTTAGGAAATTGTAGCGTATTTGTCAAAATATGAATGCATGTAGGATTCAACTTTCAAGGAGTATTAACAATATGTCCCTGTAAATACCAATAGAAAAAAAAAAGGGAATTGTCCCTGCGATATCATTCTGTTTGATGCTGAAATTCATCTTTCTGAATAGGTAAGGACACATAATTGTAGTTTTGAATTGGACTTTCAGTTTTTGCCAGGGCTCTGTATATATGGTTAACTTCTAGATTGTTCTGAGCCCCGATTAAGTCAACTTCCCCTGTTGATATGGGACTCAACTTCAACAATAGATCATACTACAATTTAAGTGCCGGGAATTATTAGATATTGATGTAATAGTTAAGGGCCCTGATATTTATGATGGGTCACTTGTCATTGTATTAAGTAGGCATATTTTATTCATTTGTTTACTTACTAGTCACGCCATTGGTCTGTCTTGGGATTCAGTCCCTAGGCTTATTGCCATGTTACCTGGTTGAGTTCAGGTTTCTCACCTAGTTGAATCATCGTTCACCTTTGGGTTTATTGTCACCGTGCTTGAAAATATTGTCTCCTTTTTTATGTGGTTTTATGTGTCTCTGATCAGTCATCGATATCATTAATAATGGGTTAATATTCTTATCCACCATTTTTTCAATAGTATGTTTATGACCAATTGATTTATTTATCTATTTAATAGTATCAAGTACATTCTGGGTAATATGGCACGGCAACATGCCATATAATAAGAGTGCAGACAATAAAGATCACTACTACTGATGAATGAAATCTGAAGGTCACCAACACTACTGTGATTCATATGTTGACAAATAAAGGATTCATTCCTATTATCTAGGATCTAACTCAATCATGTGCCAAAAACTATATTACATGTGTTTGAGTCTTTGACCAAAATAAGTATTATATATGTAAGTATCGTTGCTGGATACCACTGGAGTACCAAAAATGAACTGCTCTGGAAGCTGGGAAAATAATGGGAGGAATTTTTTTTATTTTTTTCATTCTTTATTTTTTTCTGAAAAGTTAGTATCCGTATTTTATAGAAATCAGAAGTAATCAAGTTTTCATCTATGTATTTGACCTCGCCTAGTGGGATAAGGCTTTGTCATTGTTGTGGGATTGGAATTGATCCTGAATTTTAGAGAATAGTTTCTTTTTATTGGAAAAAGAATGACTGTCATATTTAAAATTTATAACGTAACGGGAAAATTTTTTTCCTTGTGAGGCAAAAAGAACATGTGATTCTGTATAAAGCAGAAGTTTTTGGACAAGGCTGCTGAATCACTCATCTTTATTCTTTCAACTATGGAAACACATTCAATGCCTGAAAAAAAAACCTACAGAAAAACATTTGGGTGAAAGGAACTTGAGCTTCAAATTTTAGTTGTGGATGTAATTCTTTTTTTGGGTTTTTTTTTTTTTTCAATCTCATTTTCTAGAGTTCCGGACAAAAGCTGTTTAACTACTGTATTATTATGAGACCTGATGAATTGAGATTTCCTAGTTGACGTGGGACTTCACTTAATAAGAGATCATGATTCAATTTAATGTGATGCTTATATTTCTTTCATTTGATCCATCTATCTAATAGTTTTAGTACATTCTTTGTAGATATGGCATAGTAACATGCCACACAACAAGATTGCTGACAGAAAAGGTCACCAAGGATGGATGAAACGAGAAGGTCCACACTTTATATTCCCTGGTGGTGGCACAATGTTTCCAGATGGGGCAGTGCAGTATATTGAAAAACTTGGTCAATACATTCCAATAAATGGTGGCGTTCTGAGGACTGCTCTTGATATGGGGTGTGGGGTAGGAGCTATTTCCTATTTCCCTTAAGATCTTGAACGATTTATTACTCTTTAACATGCACGCTTTTTCCTTGATTTCAGGTTGCCAGTTTTGGAGGATATCTACTATCTCAAGATATATTAACTGTGTCCTTTGCTCCAAGAGATTCACATAAATCACAAATACAATTTGCTCTGGAAAGAGGAATTCCAGCTTTTGTTGCCATGCTTGGCACCCGCAGGCTCCCATTTCCATCTTTTGCTTTTGACTTAGTCCATTGTTCTCGGTGTTTGATCCCTTTTACAGCCTACAGTATGTTCTGTGTTGCCGCTCACCTTTCAATGTTTTGCAAGCTTCTAAATTCTTATCATTCCCCTAATGCTGAAAATCTGCCTTGTAGATGCAACTTATTTTATTGAAGTGGATAGGTTACTTCGTCCTGGTGGATATCTAGTCATCTCTGGGCCCCCTGTACAGTGGCCTAAACAAGATAAAGAATGGTCTGATCTCCAGGGTGTGGCAAGAGCTTTGTGTTATGAATTGATTGCTGTAGATGGCAACACTGTGATCTGGAAAAAGCCTGCTGGAGACTCATGTCTCCCTAATCAAAATGAATTCGGCCTGGAGATGTGTGATGATTCAGATGACCCAAGTTATGCTTGGTAATCCATTAGACTATGAATAGATTCTTATTCTCTGTGTTGGTCATTTTGTCATTTTCAACTTTGATGGTTGCTAGTCATGCTTGGATCTGATTAAACATGTCCTGCTAGCAGATGGGTGAATGTTATTAACACATTCTTTACAGGTACTTCAAGTTGAATAAATGTGTCAGTAGGATGGCTTCTGTCAAAGGAGAATATGCTGTTGGAATGATTCCTAAGTGGCCAGAGAGGCTAGCTGCAACACCTCCAAGAGCCTCACTCTTGAAAAATGCTGTTGATGCTTTTGATGCTGATACTAGGCGGTGGGTTAGGAGGGTTTCATACTATAAGAATTCTCTGAGCATAAAGTTGGGGACTCCAGCTATACGAAATGTTATGGACATGAATGCATTCTTTGGGGGTTTCGCCGCAGCACTAAAGTCTGATCCTTTATGGGTGATGAATGTGGTTCCAGCTCGCAAGCCATCCACTCTGGATGTGATCTATGACAGAGGTCTTGTTGGAGCCTATCATGATTGGTGAGTTTTTGCTGAAAGATTTAAGCATTTTCTCGTGAAGTGATATTTTACTACTGGTCTCCAAGAATGTTAAACTTTTGCGTATATTTTTCTATATGTAAAGACACATTTTCATTATAATATGCATAATCTGAAAATCAGACGGATGCATGTGTCTATCACAAATGGTAATTTCCTTCTTAAGCAAGACAATGAGTGATTCATTGAGTCACTAACAGCAATCTTGTTGCCTGTGGGTTACTCCCTTGATGGGAGTTTTTCTTGTTCCCCTTGCTGAACTTGTTATATAAGATCAGAAATGTTTCAAAAAAGGTGCTCCTCCTTTATCGAATTTGTATCAGGCTCTTGATGCTTGGGGTTGTTTCTGTAATTTTTTTTTCTATATATACGTAAACTTTTTTAAAAATTTCTTATTCTGCATATACAAGATTGTCAAACTTGTTAGTTTAACTAAACTAATGAGAGACACATATGTCCACGTGTGTCCAAAAGATCTTGTGAAGAGAGGGAGCCTTTTTTTTTTTCCCGAGGAAAGATTGCTGCCTATTGATGTATAGCTTGCAAGTGAGGTGATGTCAGACTTGTCAAAAGCTTAAAATCTGGTGCAGACTGCTGACTATTTTGGTCAGCTTTTTGTATAACTGTCATTTATTGCTGAAATTATTCAATTCTAGGGCTCTATTTTGGGTTAGACTAGAGAGGTTAATAGGAAAGAGGAGGTTGTCTTGAGATATAAATAAACTGAGTTTACTCTTTAATTTATTAGCTTGCCCAGGTTCATTAAAAAAAGAGTTCCATTGTGAATTGATTTGTTTTCCTACATTAAACTCTTGATTCATTCAAGTTTTTGAGCTTAGTTTGACTATACATATCTTGATGTGTTTCATGTTCTGTTTTAGGCTTCTAACTACTTTCTGCTTCTGATATTGTTGCTATTATTTCTGGAGTGAATTTAAACATATATTGTAACTTGTAATGAAGGCTTCTTGGATCTAAACTTTTGTGGTTTTTTTTGCAGGTGTGAACCTTTCTCAACATATCCACGTTCTTATGACCTGGTCCATGTGACTGGTATTGAATCGCTAACGAAAGATCCAGCTTCTGGTAAAAACAGGTATTTTTGTCATACCACTTCCAAGAGGGTATTTTTCGTATCTCTGCATCTCAGCCACTGTCCAAAGATATTTGTTAGTACAATTGTTGATACTGGCCATAGGCTTGTAGCATCGGAGCGTTTATTGAAAGTGGATTTATGTGCCTGACTGACTGCTTTGCTTTAAGCTTCAAATTCAGAATGTGTTGATTATGGTAAAACCTATTCATAAGCCTTTAATTAAGAGCTCAAGTTTTTAAATTTAGTGATATTTAACTGCAATCTTTAGTGTGACAGGTAAAACATGTTTACTTGAACTATTTTAATTCGAGCAACTAAAGCACTGCTTAACTTGCTTAGAACTAGTAGTTGTCTTTGCATTCTGCTTCCATGAGTTTTGTATTGTGACTTTTCTATGGGGAATGGCATTTAAGTCCCAAAAAGGAAAGATTGATTTTGCGATGTTAGGTTCCTGAAAAAAATTTCTGAAAAATGGAGTGATAAATACCAATTCAGATAATTGTAATAAGAATCTCAGCAGCAAACTGAGAGTTACACTTGAAGTTTAAATGCCTCATTTGCAGTTGGGATTCTTAAATATACAATTCTGTTTGCAGCTTATTCTTTGTGTCATAACATCAATGTGATTTCTTTTGATTATGAGATTCAGTTCATATCAGATCCCTACTTACTATAGCTCCTTTATGTGCAAGGGCTTCATGATCCCTCTTTATCTTAACTTGTATAATTACTTCTATAGAAATTACCCAAAGAATTTAATACAGCTGGTGAAGGAGTTAAATTCTACCCTCTATGATTAGAATCCCATCAGATTGACTCTAGGTTTTTATTCCTTATGTTCTTTTCTTATGTTAGGGACACATTTAAAATCTATCTTTAAATGTTTTGACTCTTAATTCCATTTAATTTTTTGTATCAAACAACCTCCTTAGCTTCCTGAGAGATTAGTCCCAGGCAAGGCCTGAGAACACCTCAGATTGTAGTATTCACAAATCCATCAAAATTTGTACCCATAACAGAGCTTACTCTTGTTGCTTAATGACTTCATTGCAGATGTAACCTTGTGGATCTGATGGTGGAAATTGATCGAATGCTGCGGCCAGAAGGAACAGTTGTGGTGCGGGACACCCCTGAAGTAATCGATAAAGTAGCACACATTGCTCGCGCAGTTAGGTGGAAGCCTACTATACATGATAAAGAACCCGAATCGCAAGGTGGAGATAAAATCCTAGTTGCAACCAAGACCTTGTGGTACCTGTAACTCTCTACATCTCACTGACACAGCTTTTTGCAACTTAGGTAACAACTTCTTCCCACTGCTTTATGGTGTGGGGGTGTAAAAGATATATCATCCCCACATAAACTATAAAGGGATACTAGAATTTGAGAAAAAGTGAAAATGGCAAGAACGTGCTGGTGAAGTCTGTTAGGATTCTCTATATTCACAAAAGGAAGTGTATATAGTGCATTCAGAGATAGTTGGAGAAAAAGGGATAATGAGTGGAAAAATGAAATGTGGGGTTTTAAACGTAGGTTTATTTATTGCCCGTTTTTCTGAATGCATGAGTATATATACAATATAGAGAATGGGATTTACTTGTATGTGTAAAGCACAAGAGCAGTGCTAGTTTTATTTTCTTAGCTCTTAAGCAAATTGTATTCTATGGCTTTTTATAGATACTTAATTAATTAATTGATGTTAAATTGAAGAAGAATCAGTTGCTGATTCTCATTTGGTCAAGTTTCGCTTTCTCTTTCATAGTGTTAATATTTCCTTCAGCTGCAAATTATTGGCAGAGTTCATCTTAATATTTTTTTTGCAAATATGATTGTGAATTTGAGTAATGCACTTAGGATCCTTCGTATTTTATTTTGTTTTAATCAAGTTTTTCAGGCTTCTATTTTTGGTTATTTTCAAGCAATTGGGCTTCATGAATTTTTTAGACTATTTTTGATAAAAAATATGAAAGATAGTAAATGCGATTGTTGATTTAAGCAACTTAAAACAACTTGCAACGAATTCCTTCCTGTGGATCAATTTGTTCATTGTTAAATTTGATTATTTGTATTCATTTGAATGTTCTTTTAATTAAAAAAAAAATCTAACAAAATGCAGGGAAAAAATATGGGAAATTTACAATGAGGTACTAAATAAAGAACTTTATGTCAAACAGGTTTTGTGAAATCGCGTATTTACAGTCAGGTCCCAGATTTCAGGAATTTATTACTGTCAAGTCCCAATTAACAACCCCAGAGTTGTTAATC
>JBAGKO010000012.1:11763947-11788452 GCA_037177275.1 Acacia concinna
AGAACAACGTAATAGAAGTCGCAGGAGTCACGGCCCAAAAAAAAAAAAAGTCGCATGATAATAAATACCTAAAATTTATATATGAAAATGTGTGGCTAAAAGTAATTTTAGTAGTCTGAGAATGGGGCATGCAAGCTAAGCAAGAACTTACCGTATTCCAATGAGAAATTTCCGCTGATATAGCTTTTCTTGTCCATTCAAGGATCCAGCTAATATAAATATATATATATCTCAGGCTCTTAGCTGTATCTTCGATTTATGTTTTGACAGAAAATAAAAGATCGAAGCAGAGAAAGATGGGACAACGTGATGTGGGGTATAGGGTTAGTATTTAGGGTTTTTGTTGTGTTGTACTTGCACACTTCACCTTAAAACCCTAAAACAACCAAACAAATCGATCACACAATAGGCTGTGAATTTGCTCCATATGTATACACACTCCAATAATGTATGTAATATATTAATAATTAAATGATTAAGGTAAAAAAATTGATTAAAATTAGTTGAAATTAATAAATATGTATCTATCTATATATGTATATATATTATTTTTCAAATATACCTTCAATTATGGAGAGAAGGTGAATAAGAGCGACAGTGAGTGCAGTAAAAAAAGAAAAAGATGTGTAAGAGAGGTAATTAATACAGTGGTATAAGTATAATAATATGTAACGAATGGGGGAAAATAGGATACAAAAATTGTTTGAAGTATTTCTTACACTTTTGACCAGACTTTCTCAAAAATTTATAATTACATGTATTATATATAGGACCAAAAATATGGGAGTGCATTATTATTAATGCAATCATACCTTTGTCTAATTAACCACACCCCACACCTTACCTTACGGTTTGATCGTTTGGTTTAAAATGGAAATAAGAAAGAGAATGAGATTATGAGAGAAAAAGAATCTCTCTCTAGTGACACTTTTTATAATAAGGTCGCTATGTCATTTACCAGAGATATATAACCATATACGTGTGTGTGATTTTGATCCATCACATTTCTTCTATCTTAATATCAGTTTTCCAAAAAAGTGTATCACACACACACACACATATTCTACTATGCCCGTTGAATAAGCTTAAATGAATTAATTATTGTAGGCCCGTAAAAACTCTAAACACAATCAGCATATTTCCTGTTCAAAACATGTTTGCGTGACAGTCCATATGATCTTGATGATTAAATTGTAGATTTTCATATAAAAGTAAAAAGCAAAACTCGTACAATATATATATATATATATGACCATACTAACATCAAGTTCCTTACATCTATTTCGTTAGGTTTTTCAATAACACATGTCTATGTGTCATATTTATTATATTTGAGCTTATAATTAAATGATCATAATTAAAAAATAGGACACATGATCACTTGTAATTGTAGAACTTGACAAAATGGAGGGACTTGATCTAAGTATTTTACACACACATATATATATTATCATCCCACCATTTCTTTCTCCAAAGCTATTAATAACCTCCTGCTTCCTTTGAAAGGATCAGTTAAAGAGCAAAAAAATTTAGGAAGAATTTTAGAAAAATACCTCCCCAAATTTCAAAACTCTAAAAGGGATATTAACATTTCAAAAAGACACTAAGGTATCATGGACCAAATTGAGGTTTTGAAATTCCCTGATATGAATAGTAGTAATTTTCACAAGATGAGTAATGGTTTTCGCAAGAAGAGTAATGGATTTCGCTAGTTTTTGTTGGTTCGTGTTAATCACTCTCTCCCCCTCAAAATTTGCTGACATGAACAGTAGTATATTTTCACCATTTGAGTAATGGTTTTTGTTACTGTGTGTTGATCACTTTCTCTCTCCCCTCTTCTGATGGTACTATTCATCTAATACTGACACTGACATTAACACTATTCATCTGACAGAGGAGAGAGAGGAATGTACCCGTGACATGAACAGTGTCGGATTTTCACCATTTGAGTAATAGTTTTCACCATAAGAGTAATCGTTTTTGCTACTTCATGTTGGTCACTGTTCATGTCAGCAAAATTTCAAAATCCCAATTTAGTCCATAGTAACTTAGTGTTTTTTTGAAATGTTAACAACCCTTTTAGGGTTTTAGAATTTGGGGAGGTATTTTTCTGAAATTCTCCCAAAAATTTACAACACTGTCATGAGCCCATATAGCAAGCTAATTAATTCAGACATTTATTTAGTATTATCTCCGGTCATTAATATAATATTTATTTTATAGTTCAAATTTAAACTACAAAGAGTATTTTATATTAAGAATCATTTAGTAGCTTCTTGAATTCATAACTCTATATAAATCTTTCCCATGTCTCCAACAAGATTTCTCATGAACTATGTGCATATGCATGTATTTATATAGTCGAAGACAAGTTATTTAATTAATTACTGAGTATTATTCCAGAAGTCTCACTTCAGAAAATTAAATAGTGTCCACAGACACACACACACACATTTATATATAGTCAAATACACTATATATACGACAAACCGAATAATACAAAACGAAATAAACATTCTAAATCTTAGGTATAGATCATATGCACCATCGACCACAAATAATATATAGAAAGAGCAAAAAAAAAAAAACAAGCAGAAAAATACAAATTAATTAATACCAAAAGGAGTTATATTACTCCTTATCAACAAAATAAAGTGATGAACCACCAAAAACTATTATTCATTAAAAGCACAAGCTCCATTATAAGATATAGGAGGTACTTTAACTATGTCAAATTACAAACTCAAAAAAAGAAAAAGAAAAAGAAAACATAAAGAGAAGCTAAGGGGGCATATAGTTGACTTAGAGTACTTCATAATAGACACTTTCTCTCTGGAATAATAATACAGTGTAAATTTCTGATTCCACATGTTTTTGTCCTCATAATTCAAGACAAAGTTACTTTAGCTGCTAATGTTTCAAATCCAGAATTATCTCCCACCAAAATAAAATAAAATATCGCGTGGCCAACCTAGCTAAGCTACTACTGTATATGAATATGCATTTCATTAGTCATCACTCATCAGTGCTATCACATACAATACATCAACAATTATTATTACCGCGTCTGCCAAAATTTACGTGCATACACTCGATCACACACACACATATGTACACACACTTGGTCTTTGTAAAGTGGTTCACCTACTCAACACTTGTTGTTTTCCTTGAACTGCTAGATTAGGAATTGGATCCTGATCGCGGTGTAGGATTGGAGCACAGATGCAGACTCCGATTCATCCTAAGAGGAACAAAGAGGAGAGAATTGGAAGAGAGAGTGGGAGGAGAGAATTGTTAGTGGGAATTATTTTTAGTGAATATCAAAATTAACGCCCTCAATTCAAAAACTAGAATTGAACCTTGAAATTATAAAGAAAAAACTCCCTATTTAGACCCATATTTATCTTTGATTACATAGTAACCACACTTTTATATATTGGGATTGGGTCCTAATCTATTAAAGGTGAACTAGGTATACTTCAACATAAGGGAATCCAAATATGTCATATTGATAAATCTGTTGAGACTGGACTCATCATCAATGTTACTCCTACAATCCACATTAGCAAAGTTCTGCAGAGTATATACTATTTTCGGTTTTAAATATAAGATTCAACTAAATTTTTTAGAAAATTTCAAGAAAGCTAATTAAATTATGCAAAAAGCATTTTAATTTATCATTTTTCCTCAAACTATTTCGTCTAATTTATAAACTGATATATAATATAATGATACACAATATATGATATGATTAAGTAACTTATTTACATTACTTAATTTTTTTTAAAAAAATTCAATTGAATCTTATATTTAGGACTGAATGTGATATATATAATGTTAATATAGTTAGATGATGTAATATGATTATGATTAATTAATTTGTTATTTTCCTATTGAGTATAGATTTCTATTTTTGTTAAGGTTGACCTATCACACATTTATTTATCATTATTGCCATTAATTGTAAATTGATTTTGTACGTATTCATTTATATGCCTCCCTTATTCTTGTTGTATAGAAACCCTCATAAACATATGGGGGGGTGTGTGTGTGTGTGTGTGTGTGTTTATTGAATATAAAAGGCATAATTTGATCATTCTCAACTCTACCACTTGCTCTCTTCTTGTACTTTTTTGCCTCTGATCAGTTCTTAATATGTATGCTCCTTCAGCTTTCTCTCTCTAATTTATGTTGATTCTAATAAATTTCTCTTGTATTTCTGGTTCACAAAAAAAAAAAAAAAATCTCTAGTGACTTAATTAAGAAAACCAAGATTTTGGTTGTCATTTATATGTAATGCAATACTCTTTTGACTATATTCCAATGTGCATATTTGCAAAACCATAGCTAAGCTTGTTAATCAATTTAATTAGTTAGGTTTGGAGTGAGAAATGATATTTCAGATAACTTTTAGTTTTTGAACTTCTTATTAATTATCAATATAATTCAGGGCATGTTTGAGGCCAGCGTTTGAGAGTGGTGAGAGGCGTTGGCTTCTAAAAAAAGTGGCTTCAAATATTTTATTGTTTGGTATGGGCTTATTAAAATAAGTAACTTATTTCAATAAGTTACTTATTTTGATAAGTTAAAAAAAGTGGCTTATAAAAAGAAGTCACTTTTTTTACTCTCAATCCAAACACAAATAACTTTTTCTATTCTCAATAAGTCACTTTTTCTACCTCTAATTCAAACACAATTGACTTATGATAAGTTATTTATTTTTAAAAGTTCCTTATCATAAGCTACTTATAAAAATAAGTTAAAGCTAAATAGGCCCTTAGCCTTTTGACTCAAACCAGCTTAAATCCAATAATAAGGAGTTTATTAAGCTAATTACATGAAGTTTTTTTTTATTTCGTATAAATATTGAACTAATAATTTATAAAAAAACATAAGGGTTTTAATTTACGTTTTTCTTTATATATATAATTTGTCCCAACACTGCGGTGAAATTTAGTATTTTTTTTTTAAAAAAATTATATGAACTGAGATGAGTAAATTCAGTGCCCAAAAAAAAAAAAGGCAGCCCACCTAGACACATTACGGAAATCATCTGACCGATCCTTAAAGCCAGAGGCACAATTCTTCTTTAGAAATAAATATTCTTGCAGAATGGCCCTAAATAAAAAAAAAAGTGAGTACATAAATATATATATTTAAATTGCTTGAACTCTTTTGTCCCCAATGATAAATTCTTTAACGAAAATTAATTACAAAGCAAGCGTGCAATGTATTAAAGAAATGACAAGACAGAAGTTATTAATTGGTTGGTCTATGTGTAGTAAAAGATAGAAGATAAAATTGGAAAGACTCATTGATGTTATTCTTTTAATCATATTCTGCTTGGTAGTGGTCCAAAATATCACTTTTCATATTTTAATATTTTTACTTCAAAAAGCAAAACAAGGCTAAAATAATTTCTTTCATGTAAATTATATTTCAAAAACTTTTTATGATTGATACGGAAAAACAATTACAAGTAAAAATACAAATTAAATTTAGTCCTATAAGTTTACACAAAGTTAATTTAATTTCAATTTGACCTCTTAATTTTATAAAGAGCCTTTTCAATATTCTCTAACACGGTTCACAAAAGATGTTGACATTAAACTTTTAAATGTTGACAAAACATTCTCATTAAATATTGATACATAAAATTTGATTTTCAACATAGCTATAAATTGCATAAAAATATATTTGAAACTAGCAATATTAGCGTGAAAGGTTAAAATGTACTTAACTAAATTAAGGAAACAAGCTAAAACATTAATTATATACAATTATAGGATCAAATGTACACTTTTACCAATTTGAATTGTTCAAATTCATTAAAAAAATTACAATGGCATTTTGGCTAATTAAAAAAAAACCAAAATGATATTTATTTCTATATTTGTGTAAATTGCATGGTGATGGATCTAGATGGGAGACAATATTCATTGATTGAGTAATAAAGTCATAAAGTGATGTGTATGTTACATTGTTGAAAATCTTCCCCAATAACACTGACTGACTAGCTGCATGCTAGTATTTCATTTTCAAAGTAGATGCCAATCAATATTATACACAAGTTTTTTTTTTTAAAAAAAAAAACTACTATTTTCCTGATCGAGTTTTGACAAATAGTTGCCCTAGATTCAAGAGCTAGCCCCAGTCTATACATTGACATTAGTTTGTATTCTGTAGAGGGTATTTAGAAGAATTGGAAAACTTTTAAATTCCAAAACATTAATGTTTTAAATTTGAACTCTCTACCAAGAGAAACTTGTTAAAGAGGAAGAGTATATTATTATTTGTGTGGCACAAGGATATTGTTATTACTATTATTTTCTAACAATACTCACTAGTCTTTAGAATCTACATTGAGTCCCATCGTGTAATCTAGATCGATTTGTGTTAGATCACACCCAAAATTGCAATCTTGTTTAAGGATAGCACAAGCATCACGCCACTTAAATCAATAAATTGTTCATAAAATAGTTATTATTTTTGGCACAACTATTACTATTATTTTCTAATACTACTAATTAGTCCTTAGAACCATTGAGTCCTAACCCAAGTTAAGAAATTTTTTGCCAGAAAAATTAAGAATTTATTTTATACATAATACTAAAACTGAAATCTTATTTAAGGAGCAGGCAAAAAGAAATCTTATTTAAGGAGAACACAAGCTTCACTCTCGCCACTCAAATCAATAAATTGTTGATTAAACATTATTAACTTAAACTTAATATATGCTATGAAAAACTTGACATATTATGTTATTTATGAAACCTTTTCCAACGAATTATTTTTTTAATAAAAAATATAAAAATAATCCTTATGAAAAACTCATTTCAAAAGTAAAGAAAAGAAATTGGTGTACTTGGCTATCTCATATCTAGAGCGAAGAATAGCTATAAATTTTTGTACACCATGACTATTGTATGTATGGGATTATAATTAACATGAGATGTAGTAACATAATGAAGTCTTAATTATTTGGGGAAGGTAGTTATATTTATTGTGTTTGAATGCTGTAAAAGTTGGCATAATTAAACATCCCCAATACACGAACTGATCAAAATTTAAATTAATTAAGGTGTGGTGGCACATTAATTGATTGATAAATTAAATTTTCCTGTCCACCAAACATAACATGTACTAATTTAATGAAAGTAGATAGTCAAATTCACTACATGCAACGCAAAAGGCAAAAACAACCTAAATGGACAATCTGGCTTTAAGCTGGAAATTATTTCTCTCTCAATTTTGGTTGGTGAGTTAGTTTGTTTCTCCTTAATTTTGTTATAAATTTGAAACTTTAATATCAATTTAATGTCTTTATTAATTTAATCATACTCACAAAGTGATGAGAAAACAAAATCAACACATCATTTATTTATACTTCAAACTCGTAAAAGTTTACTTTAATCAATATATAGCTCATAAACTTATATGATTAAATAATTAAAATATAATTTTGACAATAACTTGGTTTAAATATATTTTAAATCTAAATAATTGAAATTAAATTCATAAAAATAAAGTTTATATATCATACTTGACAAATAAATTTCAATTAAGTTTATATATGAAGTCACTAGTCATAATCAGATCTATTAAGTTAACACTAGTTTAAGATCAAGTTGACACAATTTATAAAATAGAAATGCCAAAATGGTAAACTACTTGGAATGAACTCACAATTGCAGCTAGCATGAGTTTAAATACAAGTTGATGACATGATTTTATAAGCTGAAAATGTAAAAATAGTAAATTTGTGCATTTAAATAGAAGTAACCCTATCTATCTACGCGATTTTTTTCATATGCGATCGACAAAATTTGAATTAACACGAGGATATCAAATATCCTTCACTCAAACCAACCGTCATGGCATTATTGTGGGCATAGACAGCTAATGCATTATATATATGTTTTCTTGTAGTTGTTTTTGGTCACTCAAACTAGTAGACTTAGGTGAGTATTCATGTTCGTAGAAGTTGTAATTGTTAACTAATTGAAAGGTGGCTCATTAATTTGTAAAGCTAAATGGTTGGGAGTTATATATATATATATAAGGGACATTGAACAATGAATATAATGGAACAATTAAGATTTCTTGAAGTAAATCCAAAATGTCTATATTATTCAAATTCAATGTATACCTATTCTCTGCAAATGCCAGCCCCATGAACATGTGATTTCTGTGTTCTTGATTTGACTTTTTTTCAACCTTTTTTTAACTCTTAGATCAACGCTTTTGACTGTTCAAATACGCAATCCCTTCATTATTAATCATTATTCATCACTAGAGCAGTTTAAGTACAAGCATGAATGTGAGGCATGACTTTTTCCTTGGGTTAGAGAAAATTTTTACCCTATACTACGACCAAGGGGAAAGTGAGAGGAAAATAGAGAAGGGTAGAATAAAAATTAGAGAAAATTGAGTTAAAGTCCCAAATAAAAAATTTTATATCAAAGAGATCCTGTAAAATCATGTATTTGCAATAAAATTATATAGAGTTGTTAATTGACGCTCATGAGGTTTTAACAACAACCCCATAGTAATCAATGTGGTTGTTAATTGAGACTTCATTATAATTACGTGATTTTACTAGACCTCTTTAATTAGTGTAAATTCCTTTGTTGGAAATCTCAATGCAATTTTCTCTAAAAACTACCCAAAATAGTTTAAAAAATAAATTATTATAGCTAGTTTTTAATATAAAATCATGTGTGCATTTAATTTACACTACAAACAAGGTTTTGTATTAAAGAATATGGTAATATTTTTTAGAGTTTTTCTTCCTAGTACTCTTTTATTTTCTAATTTTTCTTCCCATTCAAATATATATAAGACCTCATGTGAATTAGTTGACAATAATATATATAGAAGCATATATAAACTTGTTCAAAATTTTATGTTGGCAAAACAAATAAGGTAAAAATAACACTCTGCATCCAAATTAAAAAAAAATGTACACTTTAACATTTCTATATATGTAGAAAGTAAGTGAGCGAGTCCGAGCTAGGTTTTGTCTAGCAGGCACACTATGAAGCAAAATTTACAAACATGAAGGTTGACAATTATTAAAATTTTCAAGCTTATTATTACAAAGAAATTGATTATTATTTTTAAGATAAACAAAATATATTAAAATTCTTGCGTGCATATTTGTGTGTGTGTGGGGGGGGCTCTATTATTGTGGCAACTGCAGCACAGATCTATAATTGCTGTAGCGTACTGTGTTACTATGTTATTGTGTGCAATTATTGAAGAGGTTTTAAAGAATATACCATCACTTGCAAGAAAAGCATAAACAAGTTAAAAGTTATTTTAAGTTTTTTTGTTATTGCCTTGGAACAAGAAGATAAAGTTGAATCATATGTTGACATTTAATAAACAGCAACTAATAAAAACTGTGCATGTGTAATTAACGAAAAATAAGAAACATATAGCAAGATTTGAATTCGAGTTTTAATCATTGAATATGTAATTTATAACTTCATTTATTGTCAATATAATTTCAAAGAAAACAGACAGAGTATATGTGAATATGATACCTACTCATATTATAAGGATAAAAATGATACCTATTCTAATAATATGGTATTATTAAAATGTACGAGATCCACTGAAATGATTAGCTTCGTATATATACTCTATATACTCCATCTCTTCATAATTAACAAAAAGCAAGATGATTTAATCCATCCATACACATTTATTCTTTCGTATGATCATTTCATAAACATGTGATGTATGTGTGTGTCGTGTATATTGCAAGCAAATTAAATAAGACTTTCTTTTCATACACAAACTGTTCTTCAGTTACCTGCATGATTGAATGTAAGAGTTAATAGAGATATTTATTTTAATTATAAATATAAATTTCAATCTATTTTATTTTCTTAATTTAAAATTTGTTAAACTGTCCCTATATTAATTAATTGCAACTATTGGAATTTATTCTTTTTTTGTTAATTGAAATTGGGAGTTTATAGCAAGGGAGGAAATTTCAGTGTAAATTATTAAAATAGATAATTTAAAAAAAATTAACACACTTTTTATAAATAACAAACATAACTACTTTTTTAATTTCTATAAATTTGTTATATGTCCGCACAATTGGAGGAGTATCTATGATCATATTCAAGTAGATTATAACTAAGCATGACTTAATATATGATAACTTTGAGCATAATCGTTAGTTATATCTCAACTGTGTCTAGTGATAACGATACAACTTTTTTAATTTATTCAAAACTTAAGAAACTAAATTTATTGGTTAAAAAATATGATAGCGTCAATAATTAAAGTAACAATAATATTTACTCATCCTATGCTCTTATATAACTCACACATTGACAAAAATGTATACTTTGTCCTCTAGTATCATATAAGGTTTTAATTCAATTTTTTTAATAAATTTTATAAAATATTTATCAAATGGTGATTTTTTATACCAATCACTGTTGTTTTTTAAAATTAAGCTTAATATAGAAATATTTGAAAATATTGTGTCAGCATTTAAAATTTAAAGTCAACCTTGTTAGGGCATTGTAAAACAAGGAGAGGAGTGTCTCTATTTTCCTTACTCTCCACTTTCTCTCCAATACTTGTGAGCTTTATAAAATTACGGATCAAAATATAATATCACATGAAGTTAAATGACTAGAGTTAAGTGTATATTGCGTCTACACACACACACACTTCTCTTATCTTATTTATAAAGCACTTGTATTATGTTCACATACACTAAAAAAACATTAAACTTTAAAAACTTTACCATAAAATTAAGCAACTTTTCAACTTTATCCTTATCTAATATACATTATACACTATGAGAACAAAATCAACATAATAATAAATGAAGAAAAAAGCGTAACATTCATATGAAAAATTAAATGTGGTGTCTTATAAATATGATTAAAAAAATTCTCCTCATAGTTATATAAATAGGATCAGAGAAGCGTGTGTGTATATATAACAATTATTGGTATTAATTGGAATATAACAAGTTGGTAATACCAAACGTACTTAACAACGTGAACAAATAATAACTCGTTTCAAATGTCTATCATTTCATTCAAATTCAACTTGTTAACTACTTCCAAGTATTAGTATTTAATTTGAACAATGGCACGCTCTGCACTTCATTAATTAATTAAGGATTAATATAATATTTTCTCCCTCAAATTTACCATAGTTTTAGTTTTGGTCCACTAAATTTCCTCTCGTTTGAAAGATTGGTTCCTATAACTCATAAAAGCTTTGACTATTTTGCTTCTAACAGGGACCAAAACCAATAATTTTAAACTTGATTGACCAATGTCAAAAAAAAAAAAACTTAAGGGACCAAAATTAAAATGAAAGCAAATTTGAAGGACAAAAATTATATTACCGCATTAATTAAGGATAATGTGGAACGCGCTCAAATTATTATGCGAACATTTTCTCTTTACTTCAGAATTGTGATTAAAAGTTTATTAATAATTTATTTAAAAATGGCTTAAAAATAGTGGTGGGACCACAAAATAATAGATAAACAATTTGTATTGTATATATTAAAAATTATGAACAATTAGATTTATCTTTCCCCAAGGAATTAAGGAAGCACTGAAGGAGGTGGTGCTTATATTTTTTGCATTAAGGTGTAAATTTATCTTGGAAGTATTTGCGTAGGAGTGTATTTGCCTTGAATTTTTTTTTTAACTCAATTCTACCTTGGAAGTTTCAAAAGTTGGCAAATCTGCTGATGCTGTTAGTTGACCGTTAGTTGACCAAATATGTTAAGCTAGCAGTCTACAAGTCATCAACTGTATTTTTACTAAGGTGAAAATTTATCCTAGAAATTTTAAATCTAACTTTTAAAAAAGATGAATTTTAAATCTGAGACAACTTTTCACTTTAGCAAAAATAAATTAGATGACATGTGAACTATCAGTTCAACATATTTAGTTAACTAACGGTCAAAATTAACATATTTAAAACTTACAAGACAAATTATCACTTTAATAAAAATAAAGTATATGACTTGTGGACTGTCAACTCAATATATTTGGTCAACTAGCGGCATAGACAAATTTACCCATTTTTAAAACTTCCATAGCAAAATTGAGCCAAAAAAAAACTTTCAAGGCAAATACGCTCTTACGTGAATACTTCTAAAGTAAATTTGCACCTTAACCCTATATGTTTTTTATACTCTCAACCAATATCCAAAACCCTTTTTTATTCTTATTACCGTAAACAAGTAATCACTTCAGTTTCAAGGTTTATAACTACGCCTACTTTTCCCAATACATGAGTTTCTTTTATGGCTTGTTTGGTACGAGGGATTTAAAAGGGAGGAGAAGGGAGGAAAAATTTTTATAAATTGAATTTTAAAAAATTAAGGAAGTTGGATTAAAAGTTTTAAATCATTGTTTATACTATTTTGTGTTACATTTTCTCTAATTAAAATTTTATAACCACACTTCAATTTTTTTAAATTCAATTGTTAAAATTTTATTTTCCCTCCCCTCCCCTCATACCAAACAACCCCTAAACGAATGTAGTGAAGTCTTACAGAAGTAGACCAACTCACAGTTCTGATGAGGCGGTGCTTATATTAATAAAGTTCAAAATCTGATTTTTTTTTTAAAAAAAAAATTAAAAAAGGGTCGGTTTCAGGAGACGAATACAGACCATTCCTGCAAAGAGGAAGGCCCCAACAGAAAGTATCATTGAAGGATCATGCCCCCAAGATTGCGGAGACTTTCTCAACTCCATTCCTATTCCATCTGAATCACATTTTCTCACTACATATATGATATTTTTATGTATGAAAGAAAATAATACTCCCTCTATTCCTATTTATAAGACCTTTTTGGAGAATCCTAAAAAAATCCTAAAAAAATTAATTACATTACTTAATAATATCATATATTGTGTTTTATTACATTATATAGTTGTTCATAAGTCAAACAACATAATTTAAAGAAAAACAATAAAATTTAATGTCTTAAAGTAATGTAAATATCTTTTTTAGGATGTTTTTTAGAATCCTCCAAAAAGGTCTTATAAATAGGAAAGTATGGAGTATACATTTTGCCTTTAATATTCCCATATCTCTCTCTTGTAATAGAAACTATTTAACTAATTTTAGTAAATTAAAAAAAATAAAATACATTAGTTAAGTTAACCAAATGTGACATAATTTCTCTAAAATATAACACTATACGGGGTTAGATTATAATCAGTTTATAAAGTAAGTAAATTAGTTTTGGGGAAAATGATAACTATGTGAGATAAAACAAATTGAGATCTTATGTTCTAGACTAAATCCAACATTCTAATTAACTGGCTTTTATATTAAGTATCCGAGATACTATATGAGTTAGATAACTATCTTTTCTGCTATTAAAAATTAGTTAAAATAGTTATTTATAATAAATGAATTAACTTTCCTAATATACTCTGTTTAATCATGACTGTTGGAATTGCTCCTTAACGAAAACCCTCTTATGTGCAATTAATAAGAATATTTTGGTGCAGAAATTATAGATTAGGGAGAAAAATTGTTGGTTGAAGTTATATCCTCCCTCCGATCCTAAATATTATATCCAGTTGAGTTTTTTTTTAGAGATTAATTAAGAAAGGTAAATAAAATTTTTAATTATAGCATATGTACTATATTATTACATTATATATCAGTTTATAGGTTATATAAAATAGTTTAAAGAAAAACAATAAATGTAAATGCTTTAAAATAATTCAATTAACTTTTTTAGGATTATCTAACAAAGTTAAATAAATTTTATATTTAGGACCGGAAATAATATTAAGATCAAAATAAATTCATTGTCTGCCTTTTATATTAGGAACCAGAGGCAGTATATTATGGTAAATTAGTAGTGAAATTGTACAGAATTTTACTTAACTTTACGCTACAAGCTAAGTATTCTTCTTGTGAACTTTGTAATGAATCCTTGTGAATTTTTAACATTTATGCGTATAAACACTCCCACTAATTGTTTTCATTAGCCAGTTACATATACTTTTACACAAACTTTAGATTGAAATTTTGATTTTTGATACGTAAACATGCATTATATACCGTAAACAAGAACAAGAATTATTAGAAACGGAGTACTCCAAAAAAATAATTAATTAGCAACGGATTTTGCAACAAAAGGCTTTAAGACAATTATAAAAGAGTAGTTGTTCCCTTTAATTTCTCTCCTCTTTAATTTCATTCAACATTCATTTCAAGTGAGTCATATTATTATTTATGGAGCCAGCTAGATATGTATCATGAAAAAAAGGGATTGTTATGATTTGATATGTGAAAAAAAAATTTAGATTTTACACTCTTTATCTAATGCACATATATAGTTTTCATAGTTGAAATAAAGAAGACTATTAATTTGGCATCCTTTATTAAAAGGTCCAAAATACTCCTCCCAACTTATTTTATGCTTTCAGACAGAAGTATTGAGTTATTATTAGCTATAGTTTTCTTCTTTACTCATCCATACATAGTATAAATATACTCAATTATCTATATTGCTCAAAGTTTGAGGAGTTTAATTTATACAAAATTAAAGTTTAAAGCATACATGATTGATGGGCAAAACTTTTTAACATAGCTATATGATTGTTTTAAATTTAAGCATTGTCGAGCTCAATTAATGTTTAAATAGTTATATGATTTTTATATTCACATGAAGTTAAACTTCAGATACAATGTTTAAATAGTTTCTATTAGTATTTAGTGCTAACGCCTGCCAATATTGATAGCTTAGAGCTATCTACACGTACTGGATAAGACGAGTCCATGCATTATTGTCGATCTAGAAGCTCAAGGGAGTTATTTAAACATAATTCAAACGTCAAACTGTTGGCAAATAAATAAAAGGTCAAAGTTAATTAAAACATTATTTTATTTATGTTATTTAAAATCTTTCTCTTTCTATGTTTTTGATAATAATCAATTTTCATTAATCCAAACGTACCCTTAGGGCCAGGCCAACTCACGGAGGACACCGTCCTTTAGCCCCTGTTCAAATGAATCTCGAGAGTTAAAATGTCAACTGATTTAAGTTTCTTTTTTTTTTTACGACGACAATTTTTTTTTGATTTCAATGTATTTCATTTGAAGAAAATGTCAACTGATTTTGAAGCACCCCTAGAGTGGGATTAAAATTTATAGTTTATTTTGTGGTTACCTATTAAATTTTCTTACTACCAAAAAAATAACTAAATTTTCAGTGGCTAAGTTTGAACCCGAAAAAGGAAAGTTTAAATTGTGTACAAATATTAAAAGAACAATGTTTTCCTTACATATGAAGAAATAATTATTTAGGGACAAATTCTAAAACCCTCAAAAATATTAAATAATAAAAATAAATTGAGAATCCCAAATTAAAGATCCAGCCCATTGGATCTCTCTCTGAAGCACCGTCCTCCATCCATCATTGAAACTTCGTTTTCTTTAATATCTTCTCCCAAAAAGTCATCAAAAAGGTGGTTTGCAATTTTCACAGTCCCCTACTACCCTCACAGGCTTTTCCCTTCAAAGCACCAAAAAGAAAATCAACTCTGTTAGTGAGAGAGAGAGAGAGAGAGAGAGTGAGTTAAAAAAACTAAAAAAGAGAGTGACGATGGCGTAAGTCAACTGATCCTTTTTGGATTCATATGTATTTGTAAGGCTTCGAAGACTCCACATATTGAGTTTTATTTATCTTGCCCTTTTTAACCCCTCTCTCTCCCCCCACCCTTCTCGCAAATCTATAACCCCCTCTCTCTCTCTCTCCTCTTTTCTAACTCTTAATTTATTCATAATTTTATTTCTCTCTCTCTCTTCTTCATAGAGCGAGATAACACACTACTGAATACTAGGGTTCTCTCATTTATTTATTTTAATTTACTTTTAACTTTATTCTTTTCTCTCTTTTTCTTCATGACAAACACTAAAAGGGTTTATCAAAATGCTACAAATGAAAAATTATTTACTGTAATGCTATACTTAAAATTATTTTTAAAATCGTTCACTACATAAACAATTTATTTAAAAACAAGGGAGTTGGAGTTACTAGAAATCGTTTACCACGTAAACGATTTTATGAAATCGTTGAAATCTTCACGACGTCAACGGTTTCTAGAAATCCTTCACATGATGGTGACGATTTCCAGCAATTTCCCCAATGACTCCTTATTTTCAAGCAAATTGTTTTTATGATGAATGATTTTTGAAATCGTTTACTACAAGAATGATTTTAGGTATAACATCATGATAAATATTTTTTCATTTATAGTATTTTTATAAAAATATTCATTGTTTGGCGTATTTGAATAAAAAGCCTCTTATGGGTATTATCAGAAATTGTCCTCCTGAGGAGGATAGGGTCATGTTCATATATACATATATACACACATAGCGATAGAGAGAAGGAAGAGGCGAGCTAGCTGGAAATCAGAGGGTTTTTCCCCCTCTTCTTCTTCCTCTCTTCTCAGCTTGTCTTCTTTCTCTTTCTTCCTCTCTCTCTCTCTCTCAAATAATAGAAGGTGAATTATATATATATATATATATAAACAGGAAAGGGAGACATTTTATTTCAAGCTACAGAGAGAGAGAAAGGTGAGACATTGGGGGGCTTTATCCTTTTGTCTCCTCTATCTCTCTCCCTCTATATTTCCGGAGCTTCATATCCTTCGTCTTTCGCAGTCTTGTCAAGCCAGCGAATATACAATTTATATATATAGAGATAAATTATTACACACACATACACACACGCACACGAGGTCGATTCTGATTTCTCGAAACCCCATTTCTATCTCTTAGAGGGCTTAAAACTTTCTGGGGTTGCTGAATTTGCATCGAATCTCATGTACGGAAGGCTGAGTCGCTCATACTGAGAGTTTCAGATTTGTGAAGAAGAAGAAAAACAAGGGTATCGACAAAGTGGCTTCTTTGATGAGTTTTGGGGGTTTTCTCGACAATAACTGGGGTGGGGGTGGTGGAGGAGCTGGCGTCGGCGGCGGAGGTGCCAGAATCGTCGCCGATATTCCTTACGGCAACGGCACCAACGATAATAGAATGCCGTCGAGTGGTTCAATCTCACATCATCAGCCTCGTCTGGTCACAACAGCAGCCACTACCATGGCCAAACCCATGTTCAACTCTCCTGGCCTTTCTCTCGCACTTGTGAGATCTTTATTCCCTTACTTTTTGGGATGATCTTGTACTTTATATATATATATATATTGTTTGTTTTATTTGTTTTTAATTTTTGATTCTCTTTTGGATAAAAAGCAAACGAATCTTGACGAGCAACAAGGGGATGTGAATAGAATGGTTGGAGATAGCTACGAGCCAAATGTTGGGTTGAGAAGAAGCAGAGAAGAAGAACACGAAAGCAGATCTGGCAGTGATAACATGGAAGGCCCTACTTCCGGCGACGATCAGGACGCCGCCGACAAACCTCCCCGGAAAAAACGCTATCACCGACATACCCCTCAGCAAATACAAGAGCTCGAATCGTATGTCACATGTGATCTCTCTCTACTATGTTCTTTGCTTGTTCAATTCTTCTCACTTGCGTTTATTTCCCTTTTGTTTCAGTCTCTTCAAAGAGTGCCCACACCCAGATGAGAAGCAAAGACTAGAACTTAGCAGAAGACTTAGCCTGGAAACCAGACAGGTGAAATTCTGGTTCCAAAATCGAAGAACCCAGATGAAGGTACCGACAAATAATAACCTTTTGAACATGTTTCTTCGTTGTTCGCGTTAAACGAGGTTTATATATATACATGTATATATGTATGTATGATATTTATGTTTATGTTTGTTTCAGACCCAATTGGAGCGCCATGAGAACACTTTGCTGAGGCAAGAGAACGATAAACTGAGAGCAGAGAATATGTCTATAAGAGAAGCCATGAGGAATCCTATGTGTACAAATTGTGGAGGGCCAGCGATTATAGGTGAGATTTCTCTCGAAGAACAACACCTAAGGATTGAAAACTCTCGATTAAAGGACGAGTTAGACCGAGTTTGTGCTCTAGCCGGAAAGTTTCTGGGCCGACCCGTTTCTTCATTAACCAGTCCGATGGGTCCTCCATTGCCAAACTCAAGCTTAGAACTCGGAGTTGGCATCAACAGCTTTGGTGGTATCACCACTGTTCCTTCAACATTGCCTTTAGGGCCTCCAGATTTCGGGATTTCCAGCCAATTAGCCATGGTTCCTCCGGCAACAACGACGGCGGCGATGACGACTATGACTATGACCAGATCATCGGGAAATTTGGTCGATAATAGGTCAATAGAGAGGTCTATGTTTCTTGAGCTGGCTTTAGCTGCCATGGATGAGCTTGTAAAGATGGTTCATACAGATGAACCTCTCTGGTTAAGAAACTTAGAAGAAGGAGTAGGAGGAGGAGGAAGAGAGATTCTGAACCGTGAAGAGTATATAAGAACATTCACAAATCCTTGTATTGGAATGAGACCTAATGCCTTCGTCTCCGAAGCTTCTAGAGAAACTGGAATGGTCATCATCAACAGCTTAGCCCTCGTTGAGACCCTTATGGATTCAGTAAGCTCAACAAATCTTTCCAACAAAAAATTCCACTTTTAATTTCTTCCCTCACATTAACTAAAAAAGAACCCATTTTTTTCTTTCACTATATAGAATCGTTGGGCGGAAATGTTTCCATGCCTGATCGCCAGAACCTCCACCACCGAAGTAGTCTCCGGTGGAATCAACGGAACCAGAAATGGTGCTCTCCAACTGGTAAATTTCTTCTTCTTCTTCTTCATCAGAAGGTTAATATACACATATATATAATATATGAATGTTGGTGGTTTGTGTGTTGTAATTTCAGATGCATGCGGAGCTACAGGTTCTATCGCCATTGGTGCCGGTAAGAGAGGTGAATTTTCTCCGATTCTGCAAGCAACACGCAGAGGGAGTGTGGGCTGTGGTGGATGTATCGATAGATTCGCTTATTCGAGAAGCTTCTGGAAATGGTGCAACGTTTATGAACAACTGTGGTGGTTGTAGGAGGCTTCCCTCTGGCTGCCTTGTTCAAGATATGCCAAATGGTTACTCCAAGGTCAGTCACCACAACTACTCACTAACCATTTTTTTTTTTTTATTATTATTATTATCGTTTTGATCCCTTACGTTTGTTACATTTCTATAATGTTGTGTGGTTTTTTTTTTTTTTGGTGAGTGATTTTTTTGACTTGTGAGTGTCACTTCATATTTGTACTACCATTACTTTGTGTCATTTCTCTATGGTGGCAACACATAACTGAATTTACCAAACTTTACCGGTCCCTGGCTTTTCCAACTACTTACTATTGCAAAGTCCAATCGGTAAAAAACTTCTTATCCTTAATAGTATGAGTTCATCACTAGAGTCATCATCTGTTTTTGAAAGAAAATGTATAGCATCTTTTTTTTTTTCTTTTTACAACACTTATTAATTAAATAAGGGTACATTTAAAAGAATCATTTAATTTAGGGAGAATTACATTGAAATCTCAATTAAGAAAATTAATATAAAAATGTCCTTATTAACAAGTTAGAAGTTATTATTCATAAGTTGAAGAGTTATATTGACAAGTTGAGGAGTTAGTTGGAACTTATCAAAAAATTAATTTCTTTATTTAGGATCTCAATATAATTCTCCTATTTTAAAGACATATTAATGGCTTGTTTGGTATGACTTATTTGGGTTAAATAAGATCTTATGCACAAAGTACGAGAAAGACCCCATCACATACTTATTTCGTAGTTTGCAAATAAGATCTTATTACCCCTAAATAAGTTATTCCAAACAAGTACTAAATGTCTTACCTTTCCTTCATGGTTAAACTGGGCTTATAATAACTAAGTGCTTGTTTGAAATAATTTATTTACGGGTAATAAGATTTTATTTGTGAAGCATGAAATAAGTATGTGAGAGGGGTCTTTCTTATATTTTGTGCATAAGACTTTATTTAATTAAAATAAGTCAAAACAAATAATCCCTAAAATGGTATTTCTCCTCCTTCTTCTTTTTTCCCTTCCACGTGTGTCATCTTTAATTACCTAGGATCAAAGCATAGGTTGTAAATTGTGAATAATATATATAGCGTTTAAAATATAAGAGTAGGAGAGGGAAAACACTAGGTGAAGGAATCATGCATGGGGTTTGTTTTTGCTTTTGCTTTTCAAAGCTAGTACTTTTATAGTGTGTGTGTGTGTGTGTAACTTAGTATATTTAGTAGTAGCACGCCGCAGCTCATAGTTCGAAGGAACCCAGCTTCATTTGTCTAGTCACTACTCACCCCATAACCACTCTGTCAGTGATAATTCCCATAAATCAATATTTATTTATTTGTTTATTTTTGGTTTGTGTTTAGCCTCTCAAAGCATCTGCACCTGAGTAGGATGCTTCTTCTTGTCTAAATCTCTTTACTTTTATTATATTATTGATTATACTATAATTTACTATAAGACTAATTTAGCAAAAACATTGACTATAAAACTAGTTATAACGATAAATATATTAAACATTATCAAAAACTAAATATTCTTGTAAGTTCATAAATTAATTACTTATAAGAATTATAATTTATGGGGATAAATATTAACTATTTTATTGATAGAAATAAGACTTGGTGCTGCTGTGGAGGTGGTGGCATTTTGGGGCAAGCTTAAATTGAGAAGAAAAGATTTATACTTGTATTTTAGAAGGAAAGAGGATATTCCTAACTTGAATTTTCAACAATGGATTGCGATGGAGATCCTATATAAAATATATATAGTACTTGAACAACATACATTATAATAATAAGATCCTCTCACGTGGGGCAAAATCGAGGTTAATTATTTAAACAATTGTTTTTTCTTTTTCTTGTTTGGCCTTGCAGAAAGCCTCGTCTCTTTACTTCAATTTCTGAACCCTGAACATATTAATTACTATATGCTTACTATGCAATTTGCCTTGTGATTATCCTGTACCTACTCCTTGATTCCATAAACAATGAATATGATGTTTCTATTCTAGGTTTTTTTTAATGCTAAATCTCTGGTCTTCTTTGAACCAATATTTTACTCATTTATTTTTTCTCAGAAACCCCAATAATCCGTAGTTCTGCTGAACACACCCACAGATATATATATATATATATATATATATAAACCAAGAGACCCTTGAAGTCAAAGTCCAAGACTAACTATTTTGTTCATTTCTTTAGCAAATCTCGATGTCTCTCTCTCTAACATATATAAATATATCTCCTCTTCACAGTGCTCGCTGTTCCTCTAAATCCTCTATCTTTGTATGACGTAGCAAATATTTTATGTTCTTGTTGCTCAAGTTTCATGGGAATCGTGTGTGCATATATATATATATATATATAGAACTTGCCTTGTTCCATTGAACCCAATCCTTAAGGCACATTTCCCAGCTTTTTCTGGCTTTCTTTTTTTTTTTTGGGTATTTTTCTGTCATCTTCTCGGAATACCATCAAGAAAAAAAATTAAAAAAATGCTTTCCTTTTTTTAAAATAGTTATTTTGTTTTCTTGTTCTTACGTTGCTTCAATGTGAAATCCACTTAATGTACTTGATCTTTTAGCAACCCATGTGAATTCAGTGTACGTAGTAGTGTACAAGATATCATGAAATTAGTGCCATAGTCAGAAAGTCCAAAACTTTGTCTGCTAAGCCTAAAATAAATTCTTAAATGAATATTACACAATTATAAATTACAAATACAATAATAAAAACTAATATTCTGAAAATTTATGCAAATGTGTTGAACTGAAGAACTTGTTCTTTAACTGGTTTTTGGCGGTTTTTTTTTTTTTAACAGGTGACATGGGTGGAACATGCAGAATATGATGAAAGCCAAGTTCACCAACTTTATAGACCCTTGTTAAGCTCCGGCATGGGCTTCGGTGCTCAACGGTGGGTCGCCACCTTGCAACGCCAATGTGAATGCCTCGCCATCTTAATGTCCTCCTCCGTCCCCTCTCGAGATCACACCGGTAAGCTTCAACTCCGGCATCATATAATAATGTTCACAAGTGTTGAATTTTCTCTGAACCATGTTGAGTTTGTTTTTTTTTGGGTTGGTTATAGCTGCCATAACGGCCGGTGGTCGGCGGAGTATGTTGAAGCTAGCACAGCGAATGACCAACAATTTTTGTGCCGGAGTATGTGCTTCCACTGTTCACAAGTGGAACAAGCTGAACGCCGGGAACGTCGACGAGGACGTCAGGGTGATGACAAGGAAGAGCGTGGACGATCCCGGTGAGCCACCGGGGATAGTTTTAAGCGCAGCCACCTCCGTTTGGCTTCCTGTTTCACCCCAGAGACTGTTCGATTTCCTACGTGATGAACGTCTCAGAAGTGAATGGGACATACTCTCAAACGGTGGGCCCATGCAAGAGATGGCCCACATCGCTAAAGGCCAAGACCACGGCAATTGCGTCTCTCTCCTACGAGCCAGTGTACGACCTTCTCTCTCCATCTCTCTTAGCTCTAGAAAATAATTGTTAATTGACGAAAATACCCTCGGATATGAGGCGAGGTCAATTGGGGTTGACGCGTTGTCGTTTAGTGCTTGGTTAAAAAGGTGAAATCGAGAAGGGTAGGTTTGGGAATTTGGAAGTATCTGTGTGGACAAGGGGCACAGAAATAGGGCAGCGTTGTTTGTTTCGGAGCAAGGTTTGATTAAAAAAGTCAAAATAGAGGATGGTTGTCAACTTTCTGGATTTGTTTTTGAAAAAAAAATAATAATAATTTACCTTTTTAACAAACAATAATGGAGAATTAATAGTAATAGTATCGGAATAAAAAAATATGGTCCCCAGGTTTGACTCTTGCTCATTGTGAACTCTGACGATAGTGACAAAAGAAAATAAATTTTGGTTTTTTTTTTTAATTTTGTGCGCGCAGGCTATGAATGCAAACCAGAGTAGTATGCTGATACTGCAGGAAACGTGTATAGACGCGGCGGGGTCGCTTGTGGTGTACGCGCCGGTGGATATACCGGCCATGCATGTGGTGATGAACGGCGGCGACTCGGCTTATGTGGCGTTGTTGCCGTCAGGGTTTGCTATAGTTCCTGATGGACCGGGGTCGCGTGGATCCCAAACACCGGCGAGTAACGGGAACGCGAGCAACGGCGGTGTGAATGAGAGGGTAAGTGGGTCCCTCTTGACGGTGGCTTTTCAAATCCTCGTGAATAGCCTCCCTACGGCCAAGCTCACGGTGGAATCGGTGGAGACGGTGAACAACCTCATCTCGTGTACTGTTCAGAAAATAAAGGCCGCTCTTCATTGTGAAAGCTAACTCTCACGTGCTGCATCGTAGGTCACGTGATCTAGTTCTTTTTTTTTCTTGGGTTTCTTAACTGATATGTCTTTCAAGTTGTTCTGTGAAAGCTTTTAGGTTAGTTAATTTGTGAAGGGTGGCGCGTGTAAAGGACGCGAAAGCTGGTTTCAGAAATGACTGTAGGGGCTGTTGAGTCAAGAACGAACCGCACAGGAAAAAAAACAATAAGAAAGAGAAAGTCCTTGCATGGTGGTAAGGATCCGAAACCCATATACGGGTCCGGATCTTTAACACAAGGCAAGGGTGGTGGTTCGGGTATTGACTCAGGTCAACCCTTGCACTATCAGTTAGTTAAAGAAAATTGTTTTTTGACGTTTTGTTTTTCGGGTTCAATATTTTGATGAAATCTTTTACTACCTCGCAATGGATGTGTGTTGCCTGCTTGCCTCAACTATATAATTTTTTTCCCGCAAGTGTGGATTCACGCGCTGGTTGGTGAGGTTAGGAATTGGGGGAGTGATTTGATGTGGGGAGGGTCTGCTGATGAATTAAATGAGGGAGCAGAAACTGTAGGTAGAAGCGTTGCCATCATTTAATGCTATGAGTTTGGCACTGGCTACGTTTGCGTCATTTAGCCAATAATATATGGACACGTGGCGGAACGCTATTCGAGCAACGCCACCTTCGTTAAATGAGCAAAAAGATCTTCGCGGGACTTTGTGTGCTTATGCAGTTATGCTTAGCTGTGCGCCTCGAACTTTAATTTTCGGGATGAACAACCCATTGTAACTACAGTATATAATTACACCATTATGCAAACAAGGCAAAATCTCAAAAAAAAAAAAAAGCAATTAAAACAGGAAAAAAAAATAAAACAATGAGTTAAATATCATAAATTCTAAAAAAAATGAGATTTGCAAATATTATTATATGACCAACCTGTCCGACAATAATTGAAGAGCTCAAGTTTTTAATATAATGTGTTTTTTTTTCTTATGTTTGGGCCCCAAAACGTTTAATTGGTGTGTTTGAAAAATTTGTGTGTATTTGGTACTGTGGTTGGACTAATATGTCTTATGGACGATAAATTACATTTTTTTATTGAATAAGAATGTTTCTTATCGATTGCTTTTTTTTTCCTCACTTTTTTAAAATTATATTTTTTATTTTTATGTTATAACTTACTCTATTCGATCATAATTA
>JBAGKO010000012.1:11811810-11839346 GCA_037177275.1 Acacia concinna
ATTAAGACTAATATTTAATATTAATTTATTAACATAATTATAACCCAACCTTGAAAAACTTTTGTCATTTTTCTTATCTTTGAATTACCAGTCAGATACTCATAATGAATGAGCTTCCTAAATATGTGTTTGTCAAATTAAAAAGTGGGTTCTAGTAAAAACATGGTTTTGGCTTTGGTTGCTTCTATATATGTGGAAAGTGTGTTTCTGATCATGTCCTAAATAAGAAAGTAAGTAAAAAGGATAACAGCGTCACGACAATGTTGTCAGAGACTAAAGAGAAGAAGATGAGTTTTTCTTCAAGGATATATATGGGATTTTAAACAAAAATGCTATGGGCAATTTTATCACAAAGAAACATAAATTTTCTCTTCCCTTACAAAACCTTTAATTTTGAGGTTTGGTAATCTACGAGAGGTTCCCACTAAATGACAAAAAAAAAAATTTAACTCACCCCACATCCTCTACTCCTAACCAAACAAAATTTTTTATACTTCAACTCTACCCTCACCTAACCCAACCTTCAAAAACTTTCAACCAAACACACCATTTGCAGGCCAAGACAATAAAGGGGCTCTTTGAGTGAGGCTCCCCATATCACTAGTTTCTACTTATGTTACAAACAATGTCTCTCTTTATAATCCCTGTTTGAACTAAATACTATTGGGCCTGGCTCAATTACCAGACCAATTTGTGAAATGAAGAAGTACGTTTAGTCCACGGATCCAAAAAATATAAACCTTAAAGCCCAATAGTCATCATCATCATATATTTATATTATACGTATGTTTGTAGTTCTTTCGTAGCCCCTCTAGTGTTTTTTGGTGGATTTCCCTCTAGTGTTTTTTGGAGGATTTCATAGGCCTTCTTTATATTTCTATATATGGAAAATTGGTATATATAAAAGGGAAAATTTCAATAAAGAACCGCAGTTGAGAATTAATATTAGCGTAACCCATAAACAAGTGAATGTATCATATGAATATAGATTTTTCTTATTCATACAGCCCACTCACTTGTTTATGGGTTGCGTTGATATTAATTCCTAACTACGGTCCCTTACTGAAATTCCTCCTATTTAAAATTACAATTTAACGGTTATAAAAAACACAATTTAACTATGAATGGGTTGTCTTGAACATAATTGTCTCTAATAAGTTCACTAAAATAAAAAAATTGTCTCTAATAAGAAGATACATATACGTAACAAAACAAAACTACTAGAGAAGTTATTGTACTTGTGGCCACCTAATGTCAATGGGTTGTCTTGAAGATAATTGTCTCTACTGGTTGCTTCTAATGCTGTTGCACCAAACTAATTTTTCATTCTCTCTCAAATTCATACAACGGCTTTCAAATCCCTACTAGGGAAGTTATTGTACCTAGTGGCCACCTTCAACAAGTTAGGCAAAACGCAACGTCAAAGTCTAGATGTGTTAGGGACACTCAATATATTTAAATATCAAGTTCTAACTTCATCATGCTGTTAAGTCATGTAAAGGCTAGAACGGTGTGAATGGACTTTTTTGTATCTTTCTTCTCATCCATGTTGAGTTAGTTCATTAGCTTGTATTTATCATTGTCTCATTTTATTTTATTTTTAATGAAATTAATTTTCATTAAAAAAATGAATTGTAACGACTAACAAATAACTCAACCTACATAGGAGGTAATTTAAAATATTCCATAAGTACTTTAAAACGTATTTGGCCGAACATTTCAACTACATATATATCCATCAAGTTTTGCAATGCAATGTTTTGCCTGCAAGCTTGTTTAGTTGTTTCTTTAGAATGAGAGGGTTTTATATTTAACTAAATAGGAATAAAATTAAAACTATCAAAATAGCTTCACAAAAAAGAAAGTTCTTCCTCCTTCCTCACTTAGAGAGGAAATAAGCTTTATAGAATTAATTACCCTCAACAATTTATATCTAACATGTGACTAACTATTATCAACCACCACCTCTTAAACAAAAGGAGGAGGTAAGAGGACAAAAATTATCATTTATCTTGTGAGAGAATTTCACTAATTGGTCAACTATAAGTATAGCTTCCCCTGTGAACATGAATAATCAAAAGGGTTAACTAGCAAATTTACCTTGGAAGTATAGGCCTTGGAGTAATGTTGCCTTGGAAGTTTTTTGGCTTCGATCTTGCCCCTCCGTTAACTTAAAGTTAAGTTTGACTTTGACTTTTTCATTTTTAAGGCTTATGTAGATGATGACTTAACTAAAGTTTTAATCTAGGTAGCAGTAGATAAAAATTGAAAAACAAAAACAAAAAAAATCCATATCTACCTACTGATATTCATTTATTATCTATAAATCATTATGATGTAATGGTTCTCTATGTCCAGCTTCAAGCAAGTTAACCATTTTTTTTATTTCTTTAAAATGATAAATTAATATTTGTGGGTAGATGTCAATTTTTTTTCTTTTTTATCCACTACAATCTGGGCTAAAACCTTAGCTAAATCATAATTCATATAAGCCTTAAAAATGAAAAAAGAAGTTAAACTTAATGATCAATGCGCATTTTTGCCTCACTTTAAAATGAAAAAAGTTAAACTTAACGGTCAAAATGAAACAAAAATGCATATTAACTCTTAAGTTTAACTCTCTTTTTTTAACGCTTATGTGAACAATGACTCAGTTAAGGTTTTTACCCAAGTTGCAGTGGATAAAAAGAAAAAAAAATCGACATCTACCCACATATATTAATTTATTATTTTAAAAAAATAAAAAATGGTTAACTTGTTTGAAGCTTAACAAAGAGAACTGTCACATCAAGTGATTTATAGATAATAAATGAATATCAGTGGGTAGATGTTAATTGTTTTTGTTTTTGTTTTTAATTTTTATCCACTACCACCTGGATTAAAACCTTAAATGAGTCATCATCTATGTAAACCTAAAAAAAAAAGTCAACAGTCAACAGTCAAACTTAACTTTAGGTTAACGGAGGGACAAAATTGCTCTGTTTTAAAACTTTCAGGACAAGATTGAGATAAAAATAAAATTTCAGGGCAACATTGCTCATGTGCCTATACTTTCGAAATAAATTTACTACTTAACCTTAATCAAAACTTACCAATTTCTATAAAGGAGAAAAACTTGACTTCATCTACTATATACTTAAAAGCATGATTCCTATCATAATCTCCAACACAAGTGAATGCCTTATATAATGACAATTAATTCAACAATCACTATAAGAAAACTCATTAATTTGTAGTTGACCACCAGAGATAATTTCAAATCAACCAAAAATCAAAACCAACAAAAAATTAACCACCATATATTTGAGATGGGTTAAACAAAACACAAATCAAACAAAAATCTCCATCTAAACCATTTTCAAAATGCAAAATCAATTAATGGCGCTCCAGTCTTCTCTTTACCATTAGGTAGTTACCTTTTTCTTTATTCCTCACACTCTCCATATACTCTGTATCTCTTAATAATTTATTGATATACTGTCATCATATTCCTAAGTTCGATTAATTTAAAACTTAAAATTTCAGTTAAAAGAACATCCTTGTATACAGGTTAACCCTTTTGTGTCAGGCTTTTGGCTAATTGTTTTTGGTTTTTTAACTAAAGATAATACAAAGTGTGTAGATATTAGCCAATTAAACCTAGTTTAGGTATGAAATCTTAAAAAATGGTTTTATATTTTATATGGGGAATATTTATAATTACACACTCAATGTTTATTTGATAATCGTGAATCACAGAAGAATCAGCATAACTGTTTTAACTTATTACTTCAAATAAAAGGAATCTTTATTTGTCTTCTTACAATTCTTTTACTTCACCAGACTCTAATTTCCAAAAACAAATAAACTTCAAGATTACAGGAAACATGTTACTGCTATGTCTAACTTTTGTTTCTTTGCACTTTAGATTTTTAATTAATAGGAAGCTTGGAAAGGAGGTGAATCTTTGTGTTTTTGGGCCATATGATTTGGATTAGCTTGCAGATTAGAGTGGCGGTTGCCACGTGGCGAAACGGATATCGAATGATCTCTCGGACGGCTTGGTTCCAACACCAAAACACGCCTGCTTCCTTTTCCCCGGTGCAGAGAATCGCGAAGCGTCACCGACCTTCGTTCCTTCTGCACGGCAAGCGAATCGTTGATCGTCGTCAAAGTGGTCGTCCATACTCTGAGGTCGTACTCGATTTCATATCGCTATTTCGAACTACTGTTAGACTTTTACTTGACTGTTCACCGGTTTAGGCTCGTTGATTTTGTCAATTTCGCAAAGGTTTTCTGGTTCCTGGAATGCTAATTTCTTGTCTGATTTTGTAGCCACCTAGGGTTACGTACTGTGGTTTTTGTTAATTGAGTTTGTATTATCGTAAAATAACCAGTCAATTATAGATCACAAGAGCTGGGGGTCTTCTTGGCCCCATTTATTGGCTCTCGTTGCTTTAGTAGGTATTCAAGTTCATAATGGTTTCTTGTTTTTTCATTCCCTTATTGATTGTGCAACTTCTAATCAACTATGTTCTTCTAATAGCGAAGTACTCGGATGAAACCTAGTTGATTAGAAGTTTCTTCCAACGAGGCATTGAATATAAGAAACCGTTGTGAATGATGTTTCAATGGATAATGTCAGATGACTATACTTATATTTGTCCTAGTTCACATAGGATACCTGACTATTTGGTTTTGCATACTGATAGTGGGGCTTTACTGCAGCTGAACTACTTGCTGATTTTGGAATGCTGGATCATTTTGAGTTATGAAATATTTGTTTCATGAAGAAAGTGTGAAGAATAAAAAAGATGAATCTACAGGCTTCAATTCCAGGACAGATGTCAGGTCAGGTGACTAATCAATCAGGGTCCCAGTTGCCTGGACTGACCCAGCCAAATCGAAATGCCCTCCCTCAGACACCAAATTTAGGTGGTGTTCCGGGCACCACCATTAGTATGGACCCTGAATTTCTCAGAGCACGCACTATTATGCAAGAGAAGATGTAAGACTTTTTTTGGTTTGTCTTAAAATTTGGTGTATCGTTTATATGCATTCAATCAGCAGGTTACTTGATTCTACTGACTAATGTGAGGAACGTCTATAACTTTTTGGTCATCAAAAAGAATATGCGAATGAAAACATTGGAAATTTGATCATGAAAGCCAGTGAATGCTATGGATGATTTCATAATAGATTGCTGAACTTTGTGCAACGTGAAACTATGGGAAAAGTGACTTCATTATTCTGGGCGTTGCATAATGTTACTTATTGTTACATGCTTGGAATGCTGCATTGTGCCTCACTGCCTAGTTGAGGTTTTAGTCTGAAGAATATGGTTTAGCAAGTCTCAGCACGTTTGCGCCATTATCATTCCTAGAAATACATGTAATTTGATTGATTTCCACCTACTTGTCTCAGACAGTTCTATCGTATATTTCATAGTATTGTACTTTGTATTAACTAGGTTATGTCATCTCATTTGTTGATGAGAGGTCCCTTGCTTCCGCAATTATTTCAGCCAGAGGCATATTTTCTCCTGGCTGCATTCCGCATGTAGATGAGAAGAATATTGTAGATTCCCAAGTTGACTAAGTTTTATGGAAATTAACTAAAACTTTATAGAGGCAAACAACATTATTTTAAATTTGAATACAAAACTTTGCATAAACTTGGGTACTTATTCAAAGTCGTTTATGAGGTATCCTTGCCTCCTCTTTTCCTGAAGTGGGAGGCAAATTTTTTTGACACCTCCGTTCCTCATTGGGATACACCGACTTGCATAAATTCCCAATTTTATAAAAATAAACGCCACAGTGATTAAGTAAAAATTGTTAAAAAATAACAATAAAGTTAACTATTTTCCCAAAATAATCTAACCCTATTCCTTTTCCCACAATTCCTCTTTCATCACTACCATGCTGGTCAATCCTTGCTAGAGAAGTCCATGTACCACTTTTAACTGTGCGTGTGTGTTGTGCATCATTTAACACCCAATAAACATGCTGCTCTATACATTCCAGCTATGATATCTTGTGTCAGCGGCAACAACTTCCAGTAACAGAAATGCATAGAAGAAAGTTCAAGGATTTTGCTAAACGTCTGGAGGAAGCCATGTTAAAAAATGCCACATCTAAGGTTTCTGTCTTAGCCTCTGTTTATTTCCTGTACATTCTTTGGTAGTGATCCAAAAATTAATGTTTCTCTAACTAATTTAGAGAATATCTTTTCCTCCCATTTATTCATGCTTCCCCCTTCTCCTAAATAATTGTATTTCATTCAGCACCTTCATGATGTTGGATTATGTACTTGTTAGATCTAGTGTGATGATCTCTGGACTTGCCTTTTCAGGAGGAGTACTTGAACTGGGATACATTAGAGAACCGTCTCCTTAATTGCATCAGACGGCGGCCTGTGAATAATCATAATCAACAATATCCCCAGCATGTGAGCTCTTCTCCAATATGTACAATGATACCAACTCCTGGTATGCCACATGTTGTGAATCCCAATGCGGCAGCTACATCTTCTGTAGATGCCTCAATGATTGCTACCCCTATATGTAATAGCATGACATCTCCTTCTGTCAATAGTGGAAGCATGTCTCCTACAGGTGGCTTGGGAATTCCTTAAGTAGATCTGATGGTAATTATAAGTGTTATAATTCTTCACCTAGCCTTTTGCTTCACTTTTTTTTTTTTTTTAAATTTTCATCACAGAATCTATTTATTGCAGGTTTGTCTAATGGTTATCAGCCATCGTCATCTACCTTTTCAATTGGTTCTGGGGGAACCATGTCATCAATCAGTGCGCAGAGAATTGCAAGCCAGATGATTCCAACTCCCGGATTTACTGGCAGCAACAATTCATACATGAATGTAGAATCTTCTGATAATAGCGGTGTCTTTTCCAGTGTTGAATCCTCAATGGTATCACAGCCTCAGCAGCAGAAACAGCTTGTTGAGGGCCAAAACAATAATGTGATGCAGAACCTTGGCAGCCAAAGGGGCAGTGGAATGAGATCTGGGTTACAGCAAAAATCTTTTGCATACTCAAATGGAGCTATAAGTAGTGGGTTAGGATTGATTGGAAACAATAGGCAACACACAAATGAATCTGGCTTTGGTGATTCCTATGTCACAACTTATGCGAATTCCCCCAAACACCCACAGCAGCACTTTGATCAAAATCAGCAGCCGCCAGTGCAGGGTAATTTTTCTTGCTCTTTTCTGATAGTTCACTTTGTATTCAACCTAGGCCCTTCACTCGAACTCCATCCCTCCTTTTCAGTGGTATAATTTCTTTGGCTGTTGTTTGTTGTTGTTGTTTTTTTTTTTTGGTGCATTTGGGTTTTTTTTGGCATGCATTTAATAATTTCTCCACAGAAACAGCATCTTACAGAAAGGATGAATATTCTATTGCCAGGTGATGGATATGGATTGAATAATGTTGACTCATTTGCTTCTGGAAACTTTTATACATCTGCAACATCTTCTGGACCTATGATGAGTAGTCAGAACTTGAATTCAGTAAAATTGCCTGCGGCATCCCAAACCAACTCTGTAAGTAGTCATTCCAATTTGCATGGTATGCAGCAGGCTTCTCATCTTAAGTCTCAAGGCATGAATCAATTTGAGAAGTTGAATTTTCAGTCTTCTTTTAGTTCAAGAGAGGGCCTTTTGGATCATCAACAGCCATATCTGCAGCATTCCCAACACTTCCAACAGCCAGAGCAGTATGCTCAACAGCAATTTGAACAGTCAGAGCAGTTTGCTCCGAAGCAATTTCAACTTAAGCTGCAAAGTCCGCAGCAGCATTTGGTCAACAGTGATGCTTTCAGCCAGTCTCATATCCCTTCCCATTTGGAAGGTCAAGTGAAGTCTGAGCCTGGAGTTGATCACCATAAAGAAGTCTTCAGTTCACAGGTTTCTGAACAGTTTAATATTTCTGAGATGCAAAACAAGTTGCAGCAGAACTCTAATGATAGTTGTTCAGGGGATGTCCAACATCTTTCTTTTCCAAATGGTCAGAACAATTTATCCACAACAACTACCCAAACCTCACATCAAATGTTGCACCAACATCAATTGGTTTCCGAGCCTGAAAATAACTTTAATTGTCTTTCAGCTGGGACACAATCTAAATCACTTATAAATCAATGGAATTCTCAAACACAAGGTGGAAACCACATACCGGGGAATATGTCACATGAGCAGCATGTTCACATGGATTTTCATCAGAGAATATCAAGGCAAGATGAAGCTCAAAGCAATAATTTATCTTCAGATGGAAATGTTGTTGGTAAAGCTGTTGCTTCTAGAGGCACTGAGCCTCTTGATTCGAATGTTAATGTTAAGAAAGCTCATAGGAACCAACAGAGGTGGCTTTTATTTCTACTGCATGCTCGACGGTGTCCAGCCCCAGAAGGACGATGTCAAGAGCGATATTGTTATAGTGCTCAGAAGTTATGTAGACACATTGATGGATGCAACCTGCCTCAATGCCCCTACCCCCGCTGTCATCATACCAGGCTATTGCTAATTCATTTCAGAAACTGTAAGGATCCATGTTGCCCAGTTTGTGTTGTTGTTCGAAATTACAGACGCGCATTTCAAGTTAAGCCTCAGACTCGGCTTGATTCTGATTCAGTAGTGCCTGCTGCAGTGAATGGTACTTGTAAACCCTACAATGCTGTAGCTCCATCACCCAGATTGATCCCAAAACCTCTACCTGTTATTGAAACTTCAGATGATCTGCAGCCATCTCTAAAACGTATGAAAATTGAGCAGTGTACACAGTCCTTTAGTTCAGAAAATGACAAATCTACTGTGTCAGTTTTGCCTAACTGTGAATCTAATGTTTCCAAGGATGCCCAGAACCAAGACTATATCCATGGTGACATGCCAATGTCAATTAAATCTGAGTTTACAGAAGTTAAGGCTGAAGGTCCAGTGCATTCGACACCCACAAATCCTTGTGAAGTAAAGATGAATATTGTGGATGAAAGATGGCCTGGTAGTGAACCTGCCACATATGATGAGCCTGTCAATTTGGCTAGGTCAGAAAGTATTAAACCTGAGAAAGAAACTGGACAAGAGCAGCCAGAAAACCTTACCCAGCCATCAGAAAATATGGGAGGGACAAAGTCTGGTAAGCCTAAAATAAAGGGGGTCTCGTTGACTGAATTATTCACTCCTGAGCAAGTCAGGGAACACATCACTGGCCTAAGACAATGGGTTGGCCAAGTAAGTCTGTTTTTTTCAGTGGCCTTGCTCTTGACTCTTGCAACTTTACAACCATTAGTCTGAGTGTTGAAAGCATCTGTAGTGGAAATCAGTTCCATTATAATCTAAAAATGTTGAACTTTATTCAGCATATATATTTTTTTCATAAAGTTTGTATGTCTATGTTTTACTGAGTTAGTGTGCTGTGTTTCATATGAGTATTGCATGAGTAGAGTTGGAGTGGTGTCAAATGATAAATAGTCTATTGTAGGTTTGTAATTGTGAATGAAAGAGAGGAGGGTCGAATAAGAGAGGAGCAGTAGAGATTGAGAGAGAATAGGCAAACTCAGTTAGAGAGATAAAATTGAGAGAGTGAGAGAGAATCAGAGAAGATAGACAGAGGCTTATCTGAATAGTAAGCAATATTATTGATGCATAAGTCTGATTGGTTACAACTGAGGGGATATATTTATAGGCTTAAATAAAACGTAAGGCAGTGGCTATATTATCTAATGGGTCGCCATCTTCTAACTAACCCTAACTGACTTATGTATTTTATCATCTCATTATCATACAACGTGGTCATCATCAATCATCTCAATGTCATATAATGAATAAATGACTTTTCATCATTTGGATTTTGGAATCTGTTTTTAAATTTCGCACATAAAAAATTCTGATTTTGAATTGTGGCAATTGTTTGTTGACAAGTGTTTTTCATCAATGATCTTTTGGGTTTGATTTCACATCATTTGCTCTATGAACTCCAGTAGAACTGGTAATGCAACTCATTTGACGATAAGCTTAAATTGCACCCTCAAGTATCTCATGACAGTGAAAATAAAGTAGATGCAACTTAGAAAAATGGTGACCATGTGCTGTCTTGTGTTCTATAATAGATATGATTTGGTTGCAGCATCAGATATTCTGAAGCAGAAATTTTTAATATGAAAACCCCAGGTTCTTGTCCGGATAAATATTGATAAAAAAAAGGAGAGAACCAATGGACAATTAGGTATCTTCTAGAGAGAAAAACAAGCTTGGAGTCTGCGATATGTTTCTGTAAATCACTTGGAGTTTTACACTGGCTTGTCAAGCTTTATGTCAATTTCCATGCTTCTTCTGGAGGCATAATAAATTTAATTCATGGAGCTTCAAGAATACCGTTTCCTTCTGCTCCTTTTCTTTGTATTTTGGTTGAGGTGGATGTTTTAACTACAAGAAGCTGGGAATGGTATATGTTGCATCCAAAGTCCAAATATGTTGTCTTTATAATGCTATGCTTCTGTGTCTCCATGCTTATTTAGTTGTGCTGGGCTTTTACTTTTTATACCTATAATGGCCTCTGATTTGCACTTCTTACCATTATGCTTATGTTATCTCGTGACAGAGCAAATCAAAAGTAGAAAAGAATCAAGCAATGGAACATTCAATGAGTGAGAATTCCTGTCAGTTGTGTGCTGTAGAGAAGCTTACATTTGAACCACCACCTATTTATTGTTCAACTTGTGGTGCTCGCGTTAAACGAAATGCTATGTATTATACCATGGGTACTGGTGATACACGTCATTATTTTTGTATTCCATGCTATAATGAGGCTCGTGGAGACACCATTTTTGTTGATGGAACTGCCCTTCCTAAGGCAAGGCTGGAGAAAAAGAAAAATGATGAAGAAGCTGAGGAATGGGTGTGTATTATATTGTGATTTTATGGCATTGATTGGCAGGTTTTTACTCTTTTTATTGAATTTTTTTTCCACTTTAAATGTGGCAGTGGGTTCAATGTGATAAATGTGAAGCTTGGCAACACCAAATTTGTGCCTTATTTAATGGTCGAAGAAATGACGGGGGACAAGCTGAATACACTTGCCCTAACTGCTATATTCAAGAGGTTGAAAGGGGAGAGCGCAAACCCCTACCCCAAAGCGCTGTTCTCGGGGCCAAGGATTTGCCTAGAACTATTCTCAGTGATCAAATAGAGCAACGGCTGTTTAGGAGACTAAAACAAGAGAGACAAGAGAGGGCAAGGAGTCAAGGAAAAAGTTATGATGAGGTGATATATCAATTCTTTTCTACTTGTAACATTTAACTGATTCTTTCTATTGCTTGAAATGGTGGAACATGTTTCGTTCTGATTCTACAGTTTTTATCATCTAATGTTTGACAATCTAATTGCTCTTTCTGAATATTTCATACAATAAGTAAATAATAGATACTGAGCTTTCTGGAGTTGGACATGATGTTTCAAACTTTGCTGACACAAGAACTGATTTTACATATATCACCTTTTCCCTTTATGAAACTCAAGGTTATATTGTCTAATTAAAAAATAAAGGATTTTTTTGTTTGAATTTGGATATTAGTGAGCACTTGGAGCTTTAGTAGTAATTCTATTTTAGAACTGGTAAATCCTTGAACTTTTTCGCCAATATTATGGTTCCAAGTATGTAATTTTGTTTATGTTGTTTTCCTCTTCTCTGTCAGATATTTATGATTGATTCTTTCTTTGAACATGCCATTTGATAGACTGTGATTGATTGGGGTGTGTTTGCTGTAACAACTTCTGCATTAAATTAAAACAAGGTTCAGGTGAAAATAGAAAGTTAGACCTTGTTACGAAAATATTTATGAAAAATACGGAGGAAACTCTAACACATTCACAAACTATTCTAATCCCAAAGAGATCCCAGCAAAGCAAACACTAAGTCCAAAAGAACCCTCAAGTGAATCACATAGTAGGATAGAGTGGGGAACATCTCTTGAAGAAATATAGTTTTACTGTGGTGACAGCCCTCTGGAGTTGACACTTGGACACAGCAAAGGGAATGGCGGCATGTCAAACCATGACGGTGGGGGATCTATTTTTGCTTCTAAACTTGCCAACTTTCTCCCATATGAAGATCTAGATGAGAACTAACTAACGACAGTAGGTTGAAACAATTCTAAGATCATTTGTGCCTTAAACGGATGATGAAACTAAACTGGCACAATTTTGACAAAAAATGAAAATTAGGTTTTAAAACCCTTTAAAGTAAAATCGTCCCCACAAAGACAACAACAACAAGCCTTATCCCTTCAGGTGGGGCTGACTAAGTCCCCACAAGACACTATCAATAAATTTCAGTAACTGGACCGAACATCAAAAAGCACAAGTTCAAGCCCAAATGACTGTGGATTAAAATATGATTTCCTATTACTTAATTCATGAGCTGATTAGCTATAAATTCTAGAAAGAATAACAGCAACCAAAACTTATCCATAATAATCTTAAAAATAGAGGAATAACTCTCAAGTATCATGCAATCCTACATCCTTGGAACCGAGAAGAGTACACGATTCATCACCATTTTATATTTCACAGATCATAATATTTAATATACAAGATTCTAATATAATCAAAAACCCCGGTTACTTTTAGTTGTTTAGTAATGGCCCATAATCAAGTCATCCATAAAGAGAAACCTGATACCAATGGTCCCGACATGACCAAACGGTCACAAGGTGCTCCCAATACACCTTTAAGAACCTTTATCAAAATAAGGCAAGTCGGTGATTAGCTATGTAAAAGTTTCATGAGTTGATTAGCAACTTGTTTAATAATATGAAACATAATACTCACCCAAATGTTTTGAGGGTTCAAATAATGCAAATAAAACAAATCAAAATCAACCAACCAAACTTTCTACAAGGCCAAACACAGAAATTGGGTTTAAATTCACAATTTTATGATACCACTAACCCAATAAAGCCAAGAATTCAATAGGAAATGCTTAATTAATTATCTAAGGAGTTTTAAGAGGTTCACACAAAAGCCATTCGAAAGAGTAGTACATACGTGGCCAATAATTACATATAAAAGTGGAGCAATACAGCTAATTGTTGGAAGTAGCTATGCTTTTGCAATTGACCAAGGCCTAAATTCATCATTATCACTTACCCAATGGTTTCAAAAGCACGGTCCCTCTATAAACTGGTCCCTCTATAAACCAGTCCCTCAAGGTTTTACAAGAGAGTTTATGTTCCAAGCCTTACAAGCGGACATTCATGTATGCTAACTATAATAACTCATCGGCAAGTGACAAGCCAAATTCAACAACTAATCCATAATCAATAATAGTTTCTCATAATTGTTAGAAATTGCAAAATAACTTTTTTAAGATGTATTTAAAGTCCTGACATAGAAAAATATCCTATTCAAGTAAAAATAAGAAAAAAAAGCCTATACAAGCGGCCTTGAGTAAACTTTTACATAGCTAATCAACTTGTGAAACTTGGTATACACAACACGCTTAACATCCAAAAAAGTTGATGGTAAAAAACGCTCAACCTACCAGCCTACAAATCTGAATTCCCTAATTTTATAGATTTATATGAAATTTCAAGCCTTTTTACTTTCAAACAATAAAATCATTCACTATAAGCATAACCATAATCTCTAAATGACCTCAAATGTCTTGGACTTCGCTCCTCTTTTGAATGCAAAAAGTACCATAAAAAAATATTATAGCTTGCCCCTTGAAATTTACCATCCGCACTCTGAATTTAATTAATTAAGCATGCTTAGATAATCATCAATATTTTAAAAATAAGTCCTAATTATATGGAAAGTTACATTTTTTGCTGGTGTTATATAAAACTAATTCAATTACTTTACTAGGTGCCTGCGGCTGAAGCACTTGTTGTCAGAGTGGTGTCATCTGTGGACAAAAAGTTAGAAGTGAAACAACGATTTTTGGAAATTTTCCGGGAAGAAAATTATCCAACAGAGTTCCCATATAAATCTAAGGTAGTGAGAAGGTTGCTTTGATTTATCTGGTGGTTATTGATTCATGATTATTGGTTTTGGTTATTTATGCACTTGTGTTTCTGCTCCAGGTAATTTTGTTGTTTCAAAAGATTGAAGGTGTGGAAGTATGCCTTTTTGGCATGTATGTCCAAGAATTCGGCTCTGAATGTCAGTTCCCTAATCAGCGTCGGGTATATCTGTCATATCTTGATTCTGTCAAGTATTTTAGGCCTGAAGTTAAAGCAGTGACTGGAGAGGCTCTTCGGACATTTGTTTATCATGAAATTTTGGTATAGTTACTACTTTTTTGTGCCCCTTGATAATACATCTTGTGTATTCTTTTTTTCATGAACATATTCCATTTTCAAGTCCAAGCTACTTCCTGACTGTTTGGTTATGTATTATGAGTGATATCCATTGTGATTTGTTTTCTAGATTGGATACCTTGAATATTGCAAGAAACGTGGTTTTACAAGCTGCTATATTTGGGCATGTCCTCCATTGAAGGGTGAAGATTATATTTTATATTGTCATCCGGAAATTCAGAAAACTCCAAAGTCAGATAAGCTTCGAGAATGGTAAGCTTTAGCATTAAAAAAATTGAAAGAAGTTGTCTCACTGTTTTGACTTGTATAAGGTGTTTTTGCCGATTTCTAACGTTAATTCTTGTGGACTTTTTCCTTTAGGTACTTATCAATGTTGAGGAAAGCTGCCAAGGAGGCAATTGTGGTCGATCTTACTAACTTGTATGATCATTTCTTTGTATCTACTGGTGAATGTAGAGCTAAGGTTACCGCTGCAAGACTTCCTTATTTTGATGGTGACTACTGGCCCGGGGCTGCGGAGGATTTGATTTATCAGCTTAACCAAGAAGAAGATGGCAGAAAACTCAATAAGAAAGGAACAACTAAAAAGACTATAACAAAGAGGGCTTTAAAGGCTTCTGGGCAGTCAGATCTCTCTGGAAATGCGTCAAAAGATCTACTCCTAATGCATAAAGTAATTCCCTGTTTTAGTTCTTGACCACTGATTGTTCTTATGGGCAAAAGAAATGCCTTGCAAATCATGTTTCCAGCAGACATTTTAATAATTTATAGTTTCTCATTGCATTATTGCATTTTAAATTTTAGTTGAGTTTCTCAGTATGCAGATAATTTTTTCTTACAAATCTTTTGGTGTTCTCCAGCTTGGCGAAACCATTAGCCCAATGAAGGAAGATTTTATCATGGTTCATTTGCAGCATGCATGCAGTCACTGTTGTATTTTAATGGTATCAGGCAATCGATGGGTTTGCAATCAGTGCAAAAATTTTCAGATATGTGACAAGTAAGGATAGTTGAACCTTATTTCATATATTTTCATGTTTTATTGCACTGAAATAACAAGGTTTAAAATAGGTTAGCAGTGTAGTAGTGTCAGAATTGTATCATCTTATTTCTGAGGTAGATTCCATGGGAGTTTGGTTTTATCAAGATGGAAAAATTTGGGTTCCTATGGTGAATAAACGGTAGAATTATGTTGGTGAAACTTGAAAGGCATGGTATATATGAGGCTGTTTAGCTGCCATGTACTTTACCTATACATTGGCATTTTGGACTCACTGGAGTCCAGCGAAATTGAATTAAGAGGATGCGAGACTTGTTGAGTAGTTTTGTTTTGGTGATGTCTGCCAAAGTAATTTGGATGGGTCCGCTGACAGAATTAAAGAGAGAACATATTAGATGATGGGAAGTAGAAATGAATCTAGGCATTGCACAACCAAGAAAAGTATACTGCCATAGTTGATATTCTGGTTGGTGTTCAACTTCTAAAAAGAAATCACCTCAACTATTTTATTAGATCTCCTATAACTTATGTGACAATAATTTAGGATGAGTTATAATCTCAAAAACTGAGGCTACTATTTACCACCCAAGGGAAACCTGGGCATTATAAGAAAACCTAATTTTACCATAATCCCATGTATATAATTAAAGGAAGGAATTGCTTTAGAGAGCTTTTGGCCTACGACAATCAGCATTTATTCATTCTATTGATGGTACTGGACACACTTTCTGAGTTTTGGTATTTGTATGGCACAGCTGGATTTACGTTAGTGACGTTTCATTTTCAACTGTTGCATAGCTCTTTTTTCTTAACATATATTATGGCCATGTATTGACTGTAAACTGTGGTCCATTAATTTTTGCACTGTTAAGAGACCATTTTTTATGCCATAACCTACTGAATTCTTGGTGTTCATTGGGCGTGTCCATTCACCTCATTTTTTGATCTAATTCCACTGTGTTTTCCTAGATGTTATGTAGCAGAACAAAAGCGTGAAGAAAGAGAAAGGCATCCTATTAATCATAGGGAGAAACATACCCTTTACCCTGTAAGTATGCAACCCAACCATGGTTGGCATGTAAAATGAATTGTTCTTTCCTAATTCAGATGTGTTACTTTGTGGGGTCTCTTGGTTGTCGACTGCCCTGGTACCTGCTTAATGGTACTTTGATGAATTAAAGGTTTTGATGTATTATAGTTGCAAGGGAGAATTACAATTTGGTCCCAAGGAAGGAAATTTATGACAAAACGATCCCGTGAAATCGCGTAATTGCAAAAAAGTCCCGTAGAGTTGTCAATACTTAACATAGAGTTGTTAATGACAACTTCATGTTATGAATATGGAATTGTCATTAATAACTCCATGATCTTCATTGACAATTTTAGGACTTTTTTGCAAATATGCGATTTTGCGGGACCGTTTTGTTGTAAAATTCCTTCCTTGCTACCAAATTGCAATTCTCCCAAGTTGGAAATCATAGCTAGTAATTTGTGCAATAATTACTGCATAGGAGAAATGAATTTGGGTTTTCTTTTATGAATTGTTTCTGCTGCTGTCCTTATTATTATTTTTATTGTTTGCAGCATGAAATTAATGATGTACCAGCTGATACAAAGGACAAAGACGAGATTCTTGAGAGTGAATTCTTTGACACTAGACAGGCATTTCTTAGTCTCTGTCAAGGAAATCATTATCAGTATGATACTCTGAGGAGGGCCAAGCATTCATCAATGATGGTTCTCTATCATCTTCATAATCCGACTGCTCCTGCCTTTGTGACAACATGTAATATATGCCATCTTGACATTGAAACCGGTCAAGGTTGGCGTTGTGAAGTTTGCCCTGATTATGATGTGTGCAATGCGTGTTATCAAAAGGATGGAGGTATTGATCATCCTCATAAGTTGACAAATCACCCGTCCTTGGCTGAACGTGATGCTCAGAACAAAGAAGCGAGGCAGCATCGTGTGTTGCAGGTATTTTCTATATTTCAGATTTTGTTCTTGTGGATTGTCTGATTTTAAGATGTGCTTACTGGCTACACTTCACCATGTTATTTCACATGTTAAATAAAGTATTTGTCAATTCAAAACTGAAGCGCAAATCATCTGTCTTCATGGTTGATTTTAGCCTGTAAAAAGTGAAATTTAAGTAGTGCAAGTTTGGAAATTGAGACCTCGAATTTCATATTTTCAATGATCAATGGCAATTCTACATTTTCACTCATTTTATTAGAAATGTTTCAGTTACATGTTGTTATTACATTGGACTGGTGTAAAATATTGAAACAAAAAAATGAGTGTACTTTAGCTAAATGCTTATGTATAACCTTAAATGCATCTTGCTTTCTGCCCTTTTTTGGTGCACTTCATCAAATACTTTGACCACGTCTTTTGAAATGTTGGTTCCCCTTGCTCGCTCTTCCCATTTAAGTTGCCAGTTGCCACACAATCATCTTGACCTTGCCATCTCATTTTATTAATGGAATCTGTAATTACAGTTGCGGAAGATGCTTGATCTTCTTGTGCATGCATCCCAATGCCGTTCTGCACATTGCCAGTATCCAAATTGTCGTAAAGTGAAGGGACTCTTCCGCCACGGGATGCAATGCAAAACACGTGCCTCCGGAGGCTGTGTTCTTTGCAAGAAAATGTGGTATTTACTGCAACTTCACGCTCGTGCTTGCAAAGAATCTGAGTGCCATGTGCCCCGTTGCAGGTTTGTGGGTCAAACATTGATTGCAATTTCTGTCTCAGTCTCGTGACTCTTCATGTCTAACATCTTTTATTTTTGGATTACTTCAGAGATCTGAAAGAACATTTAAGGAGGTTGCAGCAACAGTCAGACTCTCGGCGAAGAGCAGCTGTGATGGAAATGATGAGACAGAGAGCTGCCGAAGTCGCCAACAATGCAGGATAAGCTGTTTGCTTACGGATATTTGGTGGTTTCAAAGAAATAGAAGCTGCTGGCAACAGTGCTCTTTAACAGCAGTCTGAGGGTGGTTTGTGGTTGAAAGGGGACCATATATATGTGTATATATATGGCAGGGACAGGTTCTTCAGCTTTTAGGCCCCTTCTTATTGGCCTCTCAGTGACATGATTGTTCTGAAGAGGATCGTTTTAGGTTTGGTGCCACCCTGTTTCTGAAAATGGCTAACCAGCTAGCTCTAGCAGGTAAAATTAGGTCGGTGTCTGTGCCATGTGTGCCGATTTAGTGATTCTTTAATTTTGTCAGGTTGTATTTTGAGAAGAGCCATCTACTGTGGTGGCCAGTGTACGATAATAGCCCTAATTTGTCGAAAATGTCTACAAATGAATGCGGGGAGGTTCGTATTAAGCTCTTTTTCTCCTTTCTAGAGATTGACCCTCATTTGTAGATTGTCATTAAAGGTGAATAATTATATTATATAGTATTATGTGCAGCAATTCATCGTAGTGAGATACACCACGAATGCTGAACTCTATCCAATAACAATTGGTCGATAACCCATTTGAAACAATTCACATTTTATTATGTTTTCATTTAAAAAATGGGGGAATTTTAATAAAGAACTGCAGTTGGCAATTAATATTAATGCAGCCTATAAACAAATGAATGACTCATATGAATATGGATTTTTTTTGTTCATATGACCCATTCACTTTTTTATAGGCTGCGCTAAGATTAATTCCTAACTGCGGTCCTTTATTGAAATTCTCCCAAAAAAAATCTTTTAATTTAGAAAAACAAAACTCAATCTTTGAGAGATTCTTTTTTTAAAAAAATAAAAAATAAAATGTGAATTTGTTGTATGAGTGACTTGCTAATTAGGATTAAATAACATGATATTTCTCACCGAATTATTGATTAAATAATCGTTTTGTACATGTATAAAAAAGATATAGTAGTGCAATTTTTAATAATGTTACAAATATTTTCATTGAAGTTTTCAAATAACTTATTTTGTTAATTGAATTAGGGAAAAGTGGGGATAAATCCCCAATTGATAAATAGGAAATAAATATGCCTATGATATGAGATCCTACCTTCAATGAAAAAGTTGAAAAGACAGAATGAAAATGAATCTGAGTGAAGTGCACGAAGGGAGAAAATGAATGAGCAATAGAGTCAATTTGGATGAATGGGAAGTGAGCTAAGTGATTATTTGGACGTTGTTCTAAAAGAGCCAATGTCTGCCTTCTTTTTGTTTTTTATTTGTCTCTTTGTGCCTGTTTGGTTAAACAATGGGACCTCGAAGGCGTCGAGTTTTCTAGCAAATTCCTCTAGAGAGAGGTATTATCATTTTCTTCTCAACAGAGAAGAGGTGCAAAACTTCAAATTCTAGTTCGGTGGCTGTTTTATTATGATCATCTTCGTCTTCTTGATATTGTTGGAGTGGATATACTTCAATCATCTTTGCAAATTTGAAGACTGTCCTCTCCTTAATTGGTGGTAATTTTAATTATGCCTATTCTTTTTTAAAAAAAATGGAGCTTATAGGCTCGGGCAGGCACTAACGGCCTGAAGTTACAACGATGGGATCGAACCCGTGACCTCCTCCCACTTGGGAGATACCATTAATTATTATGCCTATTCTAGGTCCAATTCAGGTATATCATTACTTCCTCTCCTCTCGATAATCTATCTAGATCTTGAAGGATATCGTGCTTGAGCTTGCTTGCTTCAGTGTCTTAAATTTTTCTGCTTGGAAATGATTGTAAAGTCGATTGCTGATTGGGTAACACTTCGCATTTTGGCTTTTATTCATTTTTCTAGGTTGCCATTTGCTAGCTTTTTTCTTTCTAGCCGTTTAATCTCATCTCAATTTTCGATTTCTAGTCTTGGATAGTTGTTTCATAGCTTAATTTTTATTTCCTCTTTCCCAGTAGTGTTTTGGTGACTTTTTAGTTCTCGAAGATTAGTTTTGGTTTCATCTCTCTGGGATATGTTCTCTATTTAAGTCCTTGTCTTCCTTTTCTATCTCAAATGATCTTTAGTGTCCTTTACTCCTAGTCTTCTCCTCTTAGCATTCCATCCATCATTCTAGCTATTTTCTCTCCCTTCCTTCCTCTTTGTTGGCTGTTTAAGCTGTGTAATTTTCCTTCTCTGGCATTTTCAGTGTCTCTTTATACTCGCCTTTCTTGCAATCCCTCTTCCATTCCTTCTTTGAGAATTGATCCTCAAGTAATGGCTCATCACTGGTCTCATTTCTCTTCTCATGCCATTGCTCTACTGGTGGATGACAATGACTTTACCATTGCAAAACTCTCGAGAAGGATTCGTTCCTTATGGTTACTTCGTGACTCGGTAAACATTGAAGGAAAAATGGGCCATTTCTACATTCTAAGGTTCACAAACCTCCATGACAGAGACTTCATTGTGGACAATGGTCCTTGGGCTGTTGATAACTCTGTCCTGATTGTAGATCGATGGATGCCTAATATGGTCTTAAATCATATGCGACTCCTTGCTTTTTCAACCTGGGTTCAATTCTAGGGTTTGCCTCAGGAATATCATTTAGAAGAAACTGCTGAAGCCCTTGGTAATGTGGTAGGGACTACACATATGAATGAGGATTATATTCAATTCACAAATGAGCTTCACTTTTTCTATACCAGAGTACTTATTGATCCTGCATTGCCTCTGATTCAAAACATTGAAGTCACTTTGGACGATAGATCTGAAGTTTGGGTAGAATGCAAGTATGAGAGGATCTTCTGTATCTGTGGCCTATGTCAATGCATAGGGCACTTTGCAATTGACTGTAGCAAATAAGCTTTTGAAGTTCTTTAGGGCTTTAACTCAATGTCAGAAGGGATGTTATGTAGGTTTAGAGGTCGTTTTCTTTGTAACTTCCAACCCCTTCATTCTGAGCTATCTTGAAGAGATTGGATTAGATATCACTGGGCTAGAGGTTCTACTAGAATTCGCTTTCTCTTGTTCAATAGAACAAGATATAGGGTATATGAAACCTTCCCACAAGATGTCCTTCTGTCCAATGCTCATCAAAACAATGGGTTCATTCATTTCTCATCAGATGAAGAATCTGAGTATGATGTTGAAGGGGATGATCTGAATCAGCATGATGTTCAAGCTTCCTCCCCTTCAGAGGAATTTGCCAATAATCCAGGGTTGAATCATCAGGATGAGAATGTGGTTCCTGCTAATAATATTGAAAGGAATCCAACCTATGCTAACAATGAGGAGAACTCTTCAAGTTCTTGGATGGATACTGATATTCTAGTAGAGGTTTTCTCATCTAGCAATAATATCCTGTCCAATCTGCAAGCTGATATGAATTCTCATCAAATGAAGCAAGACTCTTAGACCACAAATGATCAGGAGCTCATACTGGATCAGTATGGTAGCAATCTTCAGCTTATTCACTCTCATAGGATCCCTTTCACCAATCATACCAGAACCGCCTTTAGACCAATCTCTCCTCCAGATTCTCCTGTTAAGAATGATCACTCAACTATTTCAGAGCCAAATACGATGATTCCTCTTATACCATCCACTTTCCCTCTTCCTCAAAATAATCCTACAGAGCCTTCCTATAATATCCCATTGTCCCCTAATTCCTTATCTCATGCAATGGGAGACTCACTTGCTAAAAGTTGAAGGTTAATAAGCAGGTTAGCTAATTTTACTCCTGAGATGGATGGTATGATTGCTAGCTGTATCAACATTTTGGGAAAGGTATATGCAAACTTCTCGGACAGAAGCTATTTCATCCTGAATGAATTAGAGAAGGCGCTCTCGTCAATTAAGTGGTTACCAATTGGCTGCTCGTCAGTTTTCCCGAATCAAATTCATGATTGGTGGAAAGAGTTAACAAGTTCTAGAAAATAGGAAAGCTCAGGTTTTTTTTTGTCATTTATTCGTAAACCTTCAGGAGAGTTTGATTGGCATATTATTCCAAGAGATCATGAAGATTTCTCTGATTTCCTCCTTATTGCTAATGCTTTTTATTTGCCAGTATACATGAATTCCAATTTATCCTTTGCCAATTGTGCTTCTGCTTCTGATGACATATTCTTTCTTTATATCAAGATGCATCATTCTGAAAGCCCATACAATCATAACTACAATTTTAAATCCTTGGGCACTCAGCAAAAGGCAGAAAGCTCTCTTCCCTCCATGACCAATAGCAATTGGAACAAGCGTAAATTTGAGGATTGTGATCTAATTGCTAATAAAAAAGAATCAAGGTAGATACTATCTCTCCCCCAGGTGCTAAGGAAGTGGCCTCGAAGCCTCTAAGTGATCCATGAAGATATTAAGTTGGAGTTGTCGTGGATTTAGGAAGGCCGCGTCAATTCAAAGAGGCAAAAGATTAGTTTTGAAGCATTGTTCTGATTTTGTTTTTGTGGTTGAAACAAAGATCTTTGTCTCGGATGCCTTCCTTCCTTTTAGTTCTTTAGGTTTTCCTAATTTATGTGGTGTATATGCTTTTAATCTAGGTGGGGGTACTCTTATGACTTGGAAATCAGAAATATCAGTAGATGTTTTGGAAGTGAATCCGCATGTATGCCATGTTTAGGTTAATGAGAATATTGGTGATTCTGATTATTACATCTCTTTTATTTATGGACATCTTGTTAGTAGTTTGAGACACGTCCTATGGTCTTGGTTGTTGAACATGGCACCCCAAATTGGAAAATCTTGGTTAATTATTAGGGATTTTAATCAGATTCTTTATCCAGAGGATAAGCTACTGTGTCTTAGGGAGAATCCAAGAATGAGGAATTTCCAGAACTGTCTTGATGATTGTAACTTAATCCATATTCCTCAAAAAGGTCCTTCTTTCACTTGGAGTAATAATAGGAAGGGGGATGCATTTATTTTGGAAAAAAATTGATAGAGCTTTTATAAATCATCACTGGTTATCGCAATTCCCTGATTCTTTTCTTACGATTCTTCTAATTGGAGCATCAAACCATGGCCTCATGCTTTTCTCAAGTGCTCCTCATAAAAGGAAAAACGGTTTTAAGAAGTTTGAAGAATATCGGCTGAACTTTCTAGAGATTGATAAAATCATTAGGAGGTCATGGTTAAAGGAAATAACCGGTTCACCTACATATAAGCTATATTGCAAACTAAGAAGGACACTCTTAGACTTGGTACTTTAGAATGAACAAAGTGTTGGAAATCTTTGTCAAAGAATTCAAATTATTGAATCCAATCTTCAAGACATGAGTTCTAAGTTCTCAATGACTGATAGGCCTTCTAAGCATCTTAAACATGAATTTTTAGACCTGAAACATTAGCTTGAATTTCTCTATAATTGTGAACATAGCTATTGGTCTCAAAGAGCTAAAATGAAGTGGGTTTGTCAAGGAGAATGAATACAAAATTCTTTCACTCTATAGTATCTATAAGAAAGGTAAAAAAATTCAATTAAAAGTATTAAAATGGAAGATAAATCGTGGACAAGTAATCTAGAAGAGATCTTAAGGCTAGCCAAGCAGCATTTCTCTAAAATTTATCAAAGCCAGAATGAATTGTCAATACAAGATCTTGTTCTGGCAATGGATCAATTTTTTATTCCCTTAATATCCCATAAACATTTCTCTAGTTTCTTGGAACCTTTCACTATGGAGGAGATTAAAAATGCTATCTTTTCACTTCCTAAAAACAGTGCACCAGGCCCAAATGGAATACATGCTCATTTCTATCAAAAGTATTGGGATATGGTTAAACAAGACATTTTTGATATGATGCAATCATTTTGGAATAATGAATTCTTATTGAAGTCTTTCAATAAAACAAATATCATCATTATTTCGAAAGGAGAGCAAGTCTAGACTTTTAAAGATCTTCGGCCTATAAGTCTTTGCAATGTGGTCTACAAGATAGTATCCAAGGTACTTTGCTTGAGGATGAAAAAGGTTCTAGATGACTACATTGCCCCTTTTCAATGTGCATTTATAAAAGGGAGGAACATTTATGATAATATACTCTTAGTGGCTAAGTTAATGCATCAAATTCATTCGGTTAGGAGGGGCCGGAAGAAACTAATGGCGCTTAAAATAGATTTCAATAAAGCATTTGACACGTTATCTTGGGATTTCATTTATGCATCCTTGAAGAAGATGAATTTTCCAGACAAATGGATAGCTTCAGTGATGCAATGTATAACTAGAGTCAATTATCAGGTGTGTTTCAATGATCTTATTACAAGTTCAATTCTACCTGCTAGGGGAGTAAGACAAGGAGACCCGTTGTCCCCCTATATTTATATCATTGCTTCCAACATGCTGTCATGCATTTTAAATTACTTTGGACATTCAAGTGCATTAAAAGGAATCAAAATTGGTTCAAGTTCTCAGCCGGTTTCACATTTATTATATGCTGATGATTCAGTTCTATTTTTTGAAGGATCTTACCAGAGTATTTGTTCAATAAAGAACTCCCTTGATCTATAGTCTCTGGTCAGGGAAGGTAATTAATAGAAGCAAATCTTCCTTAATATTCAACCCAAACTTTTCAAGGGATCAAAAAATTTCGGTATAGGCAATTTTTTAGGGTGCATTATGCTAATAAATTAGGAAAATATCTAGGAACATGGGTGGATCCTGGAAGAAATAAATCTACTGTCTTTTCTCAAGTCATTAATGCAATAGATAATCGAACAACATCTTGGAAGTCTAAGCTTCTTTCACAAGCTTCTAGATTGACTTTGATAAAATCCATATTGTCTGGAGTAAATATTCATATATTGTCTTGTATAAGACTTCCACAATATGTCTGTAATAGGATTGATTCTAGATGTTCCAATTTCTTTTGGGGATCCAATGGTGATAGGAAAAGGATTCATCTTGCAAGGAAAGAACTTCTATTCAAATCAATAAGGGTAGGGGGGATTAGGAATCATATATATTCGGCAAGTAAATTCATCTCTATTGGCATAACAAATTTGGCCTTACTTACAAGCAAGGCTCTCTGTTAGGTGAAACCCTGAAGCACAAATACATTGACGATAGTAACCTGAACCTCATTACAATTCCATATAATTATTCTTGGATATAGAAAGGGATTGCTCAGTGTGCTGACATCATATCTAACCATTTATGTTGGAAAGTGGGATCTAGTACTTCTATTCCATTAAACCACCCTTTGTGGTGGCCTATGCAATCTTCAGTCACAATTAATTCAGTTGCTGACTTGCTAATGCATGTTCTATCTGCTTGGCAGCCTATAAGATGGAATTCAGATCTAATCAACAAGTTTTATCCTTTAGAAAGTGCAAGAATTATCCTTGAGACTACAATTTCCTTTGTAAATAGGGTAGATAGATTGAGTCGGTCACTGAGTCCAAATGGGAATTATAAGGTCAGTATCGCTTATAAGAGTCTGTCCTTTAATCCACCTAATCAGGATGAGGATTTCTTGAAATTCCTATGGTATCTATCCCTCCTAATGAAAGAGATCTTGTTTGTTTGGAAATTGCTAAATGAAGCAATACCCTCAGTTGATATTCTGAATGCCCATCATATGACGACTCAAGGTACTTGTGTATTTGGTTGTGATGTTTCAAAAAATTTAACTCATATGTTTGTAACTTGCCCTATATCTAGAGCTACTTGGTTCAAAGGTTTATCAATTACATTGTATCATGAAAATTTTAATGATTTCAAGAACTGGATCAAAAGAACTTTGCTGATTCTTTTTGAAGATAACAATATTGATATGATTTTTTGATAATCAAGATGATAAATTGCATATAGAGGAAACGAAATGCTGGTATTTATAGGAGTGAGATCATACCCTCACTAAATAATCAGGGATATTAATTTCTCTCTATCTTTTACAAAAGCTGCATTCTCTAGAAATATCATATGCATAAATCCTGTCATAAAATGTCCCAGCCGAATATACTCCCATCTGGATATGCTGTCATTAGGTTCTGTGCTTATAATTGGGTGGTGTATTACTTTGGAAAATAAAAATCTGTTGGTAGAACCTAGATATTGGCATATCTTTTCTTTCAAGGGCAATCAATTCAAGGATTCAATTGGAAGAAGACAAGGGCATTGCGCAACCTTGTTCATCTTGGCATAAGATCTAGTTTGCTATGGATTATCAAGTCATCTTTATTCAACAATCAAATTAAAGATTAACTGGTCATATTTTGCAGGAAAAAGAAGTGGTTTGGCGATATGGAATGCTAGAGGAATACCCAGGATAATGTTTTGCAAGACATCATTCTTCTCCTAGACAGTCTTACACTTCATGATATCGTAATTTTTAATAATTTAGATAACTTTATTTTACACTCAATGCAATCTTGCCATATGCTGATTGCTTGCTTGTAATGTGACTCATTTGATATGTGTAATGATTATTGATATTTTCAAAAAAAAAAAATGGGGGCTCAAATAAGCTGATAAATTTTAGTATGAATATGGAATGACACATCATTTGTAGTTTCACCAATTAAAATACAATTAAACTAATATTAAGAGGTTCATTTTTTTCTAAATTATGAATTACATTAGTAGCCGCCAAAAGTAATATAAGTTAGGGAAAATTGCGTTTTGGTTCCAACCAACAGAATTTACGACAAAACGATCCCGCAAAATCGCGTAATTGAAAAAAAAGTCCCATGGGACTTTTTTGACATTAATATTGGAGATTACGGAAGAAGAAAAAAAGAAAGACATGTTCTTGATGCATGCGAGGGGAATAAAATGAATAAACGAACACCACAGCAGCACAGAGATTTGGACAGAAGGAAGAGAGAGAGAGAGAGAGAGCTAATTCTTCTTTTTCTTTGAGCGCGAGAGCAATTGCAGAGGAGGGAGACTCAGATCTAGAAACTGAGATCTTAATTTTGTTCTTTGGTTGAATTCTCTTATCATTAACTATTCTTGGTTCATGATTATGTGTTTTGAATTTGAATTTACTTTGTTTGATTCTAGACATAAGTAGCTAAATTTCTTGTTTTGGGATTATTCGAATCCTTATATGGATTGAGTATTTTATTTCCCCTTTCTTTTATTTATGAATAAGGCTTTTTTTATGTTGATTTTAATCTAAATTTAATGTTTTTTATTAATTGGCCACTAATAAGATATATTAGTTTATTTGATTGATGCTTGAGAAAGCTAAATTGAATATAGAACTTGAGTTTAATCGTGTGAGAATTTGAAGTTTGCATGATGAATGGATAATTTTGTTGCCAAGATAGAGATATACTTGTCGACCTCGCATAGCCAAAAAAGGGATCTGTTTA
>JBAGKO010000012.1:11839446-11859748 GCA_037177275.1 Acacia concinna
GATGCCATGTAGTAATAGGCGGGAGAGTGAAGGTTTCAATCACAACAAGCAAGAAGAACCCATGGCAGCACGCATGAAGGACCTGTGGCAGCACGAACGAGCTAGCTAGCTCATCCATCCACGTTAATGGGGGGAAGCGTCGAGAGTGAAGACGCAAGTTTTGATGAGTTGTTGGCTAAATGGATCTTCACAAGCAAGAGAGGAGGTGAGAACTTTGGTGAAGGAGAGGTATCGTGGGTGAGATAACTAAATCAAAGATTTTGAAATGCAGAGAATGCTTGATGTGGGGTCTTTGTAAAAGATTCTGGAGACTTTCCACGTCCCCAAAGGATAAGTACCCATTCACGTCCCCTACCAATATATTTTGGAGACTAATAGTAGTTAGTTTAGAATTTTCTAAAACAATCAATATACCGACTTTGTAAAAAATTCAGCCAAATAATATGTTGGGTAGCGCTTAAGTCTGAAAGAATTTTTTATGCTACGAAATTGAAAGAATTTTTGATGCTACAATAAGCTTCACATATTAACTTCAACTTTTGATACTACTTTTTCCAGGTTCAACTTTTTTTAATCCTAACACCTAAACACTCAACTTATCATAAGTTACTTAAAGGGAAAATTTCAAGAAAAGACATTGGAAATATGAAAATTCCAATTTAGAGCAACAAACTTCGGAAATCCCAAATCAGTTTTTTTATACTTTTTTGCGTAATTACGAAAATGTCACTGAATTTTTAACAACACGGGTATCGTAATTCACAGCACGCGTATCTAAATTAACAACATAAGCATTTAGATACTACGTATTTACATTGTGATTTGTTTGTGTTGCTGTTGTTAATTAAGATACTCTTGTTTACGATACTCGTGTTGCTAAAAATCCAGTGGTATTTTCGTAATTACACAAAAAAGTACAAAAAGACTGATTTAGAATTTTTGAATCTTGTTGCTCTAAATTGAGATTTTCATATTTCCAATGTCATTGTTTGGGATTTTTTCTTAAATTTTTAAAATGATACTAATTAAGTTAAAAAAGTAGCCATCCAAATAGACCCTTTATGTCCGTCCAAATAGTCATATATAGATAAGCCCTTATTTTTTTTATACACCGCTGCTTTTAGCTCAAAAAGGCTCCTCCCAAACAGACCCTTATTCTTATTCTTGCAGGTTGCCTAAAGATCTAGTGCCTATAGGTAAAGGAGAAATCGAAGGATGATGTGAATTATAGATGGGTTAGGATTGGAGGATTGTCTGCTTTTGCCTTTTTTCACGTTTATTTTTATTTTAAAATATAAACAAAATAAAAAATAAAATGTAAGCATACTCCATTTACGTTTAATTACATAGCCATCACTTATAACCCGTTTGATTCAATTACATGGGAGATGATTACATGTAATCCTGATGCAATATGTTGATTACAGTGTTTAGTTGGGCTTATCTAATGTAAACCAGATTACAAAATGTAATCCTGATTACATCATTTGATGTAATGAGGGTTACATTGCTATGAGTCATTAATAGGGATGTAGGCATCATGTAATCAAGTGAAAATGGCCCTATTGCCATTATAATTTTTTAATTTAACCAAAGTACCCATCCATAAATGTTTTTAAATATTAAATAATTACTACATTAAATATTGAAAATATTAAGTAACTATATAATATTTTTTAAAAATATTTCCCCAATAAAAAAATATATTCCACTATTAAAAATATTAAAATATCTCATTAAATAATATTCTCACAATTAAATATTTAAAAATTACCATGAATCCAACTTGTATCCGACATAATATTTTCACCACTAATATTAAAAAATTATTATAAACTTTATGTGTAAACAACACAAATAATTGAAAAAATTACTATAAATCCAATATGTACATTACACACACACACATATAGATAGGGGTAATTTTGTCTCTGACTGTATTATTCTCATATGTCTCATGTGAGATGTGATACAACCAAACATTTTTATATATATGCATAATCTTTCCTTAATGATGAACCAAACAAATTCATGGAATTATCATTACATTAGATTACATTGTATTACATTTAATTACATTACTTTCGATTCTGTGAACCAAACGGGCACTAAGGATTTTGTCAAATCTATTTCAACACATATACGTGCAAACCTACCCTTCATCTGACTAGTTGTGTTCTTATCAACTCTAAGTACCCGTCCGATTTGCCTTCCTACAACATATAATATGCCTTTATCATAAAGATCAACTAGAAATTTAGGAATTGTTATCCAAGCTACAATTTTTTATACTTCACCTTCATTAGAACCAAAACCGGATTGCCATTGTTAAACTACAAGATAATGGTCCATATAAACCCAAGGACATCCAGTCAAGGCAAACTCATAATCTTCCTTACTACTTAATTTAACCAAGAAAAAACTAGATCCAATTTCCATTGTCTCCACCTTACCCTTTCTACCCCACATTTGTTGTAACTTCTGAGCCAATAAATCCTCTCCCACCATCTTTCCCCGTAATCTAACTATTAAAGACATTGACCATTTTTTGGCCAATTTCTCTCTAAATTTTGGAGAAACTTGTATATTTGAACCCTTATCAGTTACCTCCACCTCAACTCTTAATTTCCACCTATCACCCTTCCATCAATCCTTATCATCACCAGACATAGTTACACCAATATCATCAACAACACATGAACCCTGTATGATTTTTTAGGTGAAACAATCTTTGCTTCACCCAACTCTTCATCACTCATCCAATCTTCCACTCGTGGCATAAGGGATTGAGAGATAGATCCTGAAAATTTCTCACCTTCTTCTCGTGCCTTCTTTCGGCTCCTATCCATTTCATCACGTTCCTCTGGCGTCAATGTCAGAGGCCTTCTCTCACGCCTCCTCTCCCTCTATCTCACTCATGATTTTTTTTATATGAATACTATATTATATGATGTTATTTTTTGCATTGTTTTATCTTTCTAGTTTAGGTTATTTATTGTGCCATATTATTTTTATTTATTTTCTCTTATTTTATCTATTTTATATTTCATGTTATTATCTTTTATTTTATTTTGTCATCTTTAATTTTATTTTGCCTTTTTATTGTTTATTATTATTATTATTATTATTATTATTATTATTATATAATATTTATTGTTTATATCTATTTATTCAGCTTCTTATATTTATAATTTATTGCTTTATATTATATTGTTTTTTTACATTTTAATTATATTGTTTATACACACACATATACATGATTCATGTTACTTATCTTTTTTTTGAGGATTTTTTTTAAAATCTTCACTCATATTGTTATTTATAACATTTATATCACACACACACACACATATATATAGCTAGTTGTTTATTTAATTAATATTATTATATATGATTCTATCACTATGTGATCATATGCTTATATATTGTTTATATTTAATTATCAATTTTGATATAATTAATTTATTTTACATTGCTTTAATCTTATTGGATGACCGGAAGTCATAATATTCTTAATTCTATAATTGAGTGACTAGAAGTCCCATCATTTTATAATAATTCCTATGTAAAATAATCCTATTGGTTATAGTAAATGATGTAATGAGAAAAATTCTATCACTTTCCTGATGTAATTATTACAAATATCAAAGTCTTGAAGGTTAATAGTCCACATATAAATTTACACCAAGAAGGAAACCTTTGGATGGCACTTACTCACCAAAGGTGGTCATTTAACTTACTGTGGTGCTTTTTTAAGTTAATGTTCTTAAAAAAAATTCCTCGCCTATTTTTACTCTCCCGCTCCTTTTTCCACTTTCACTTGTTTGAATTTTGTCTCTTTTTTCCCTCTTCGCCTCTCTTCCCTCTTTCTTTGTCCCGTAACTTCACCTTCATTAAAGTTTAATGTCCACTCTTTTTTTTCCTTCTTATTAGTCTCCACTAAAAAGGCATGTCGAACAATCCCTCCTTTGTTTTTTTCCCTCCTATTCTCTTATACAAGTTATTTTCGTATTTTTCTTGTTGTTACTCTATAATCACATTTATCTTCTTGTTACTTACAGATTATTCCTTTGCTCCACAATTTTTTTTAGCTAAGTTTTAATATTTTTCAAGTTTTGTAGTTAGGTTGGAATTCAACTCTCTACTTGACTTCCAATAATCAGTAAGTATTCTTGATTTATCTTATTGTTTCTATTATATTTGATATTTGAGTTGTATTTTATTAAGATTTACTTTGTTCCATATTCATTTTTACTCTATAAATACGGTTATCAAATTTACATTTGAAGTGTTATGGATAAAAGTAATATTAGATTCTCAAATCTACTTGAAAAAGAAAAAAAGAACAAAAAGTGCATTGGAAGCTCATATCATGAAGCTCTCCCTCTTCCAAATTAGATTTGAATTTGGAGGCGTAAAAAAATGAATGAATAAAAAAAAGGATATTGCCTCTAGTGAGAGCCAATGAAAAAAATATTTAATTGCCTCTTGTGGCACTCACTCAATGTGATTGCCTCTTGGGTGAGCACCAAGAGAAGCTAAAAAAAAAAATTAAAAGCTTCATGTGGCGCTCACCCACATGAGCGTTATAGGAAGTCTACACATCCATAGCACTTTTTAAAGTGCCACAAGAACTTTTAGTGGTATCAACATTTGTGGCGTTTAAAAAGCACCACAAGAACAAATTTTTGTAGTAGTGATATACATATATTATAATATTCTAAAAACAACTATGAATATAATATGTATTCTATAAAGTATCAACTATAGATTTATTTGTTCGCTATATAGTCATGCATTCATTACAAAATGCTAGTAAATTATTACTTCCTTTGGTGAATTTATTAAAAGCTTTATTGTGTTAAGTTGGTATATATTAAATTAATACACACACACACACTTACTTATGATCCTATAAGCTCTATTGTGTTTTAAGGTATGTTTAACTAAACCTTTTATAGGGATCATGGTAGTAATATTATGTTGTCTATAAGGTTATGATCCTATAAGGGAACTATTTGCTATATGTTCATTAAGATAGTAAGCCAGTTATTCCTCTAATAGGAAATGAAGGAATGCTGTGATGAGGTGTTCTGAAGGAGGAATGTCTGAGCCTTATGTAAAGGGCTCTGTAATAGAGTTCTTGAATGAAGGAGGACATGGATCCTTCCATAACCTAAATTATCTTTGGTCACCCTTAGATAACTATTTGAAGTGGGCGTATAGCCACATGTGTGTGTGTGTGTGTATTTAAATATATTGTACTTGAAGGTCTCCATTGGTTTCATTATTTGATTACATGTGAGGTTGGAAGAAATTTTTGTACTGGATTTAAAAAAAAAATTATTGATGAGTTTTGTTAAGTAATTTTTGTATTTGGGATGTGAGATGTAGTCTTACTTATGAAGTTTATTGGGCTATCACATAAGATTATGAGAAAATATAGATGTTGTAGATAATCTTAATCTGTCATGTTCATGTGTCAATTGTACTATGTATCAAAAGAAGTAAATTGAAGTATATTATTAATAAGTATTAAAGTATATTTTGATTGAATAATATGCAGTATTCCCTCAAGAATTTTATGTAAAAAAAATTGATATAGTTCCTAAAGAACCAATGAAAGTTTTTTTTCCATGAGTAGAAGAAGAATTGGCCAAGAAAATTTTATGACCCACAGTCAAAGTTTTGATTCGTTAAAGGGTGAGAAAGTGATAGCCCAATTGGATTGAAATCCATGATTTTATGTGAGGTATGAAGTACTTGAACTTCCAAATGAAAGATATGTTATTGGCCTAATATATATTGAAGTATATTTATATGACTCACGCTTGAGGGGAAGATCTAGAATACAAGTGTGAGTTTATATTGAAAAGTTGTACTTACATACTTCCTTACAAAGTCTATTGATCTCCCAAAAATAGATGTCATATTAAGATTTTAAATCGAATACCTCATGAAGATTGAAAAGTTGTTGTTGGTAAAGAACATGTCACAATAAACCAGAATACTAATCTGAATATTTTTTTGTTGGCATAACTTGTGTGACCATTTGGGTCATAAATATGATACAAAATTATCGACGATTATGCATTGACATCCACTGAAGAATCAGAAGATTCTTTATGAATAACTAACATATTATATAATTTAAGAATTATTATTTACTATTTATTCTCAAAGAAAATTGATCATTAATAATTACGTGATTTGGAAAAGATTACCAAATTTCTTGAAATATATCAACTTGAAATACATGGGCCCATTCAAATAACATGTATACCATATAAATATCATATAAATTAGATAGATACAATTATAAAATGGTTACATGTGCTATTACTATTAGTTTGCAATCTGAAGTTTGTAAGAATGTTTGAATAAATTATTGTTAAGCGTGCAATTCCAAATTATGTGATCCAAAAAATTTTATTAAAGCCTCCATCAATATTTATAAAAACAAAGTTTTTATTTCAGTTTTGGCACATTTGATCTTACATGTTGATGTTGCAGCATTTATACAAGCTAACAAAATTCTTCCAGTAAGATTGGCTTTTGGACATGATCAATATATTTTTCATATTAAATATTTGAATGTGCAATTTTTATTTATATCAATTCACAACAATGCAAATAGATCAATATTTAAAGAAATTTGGGATAAAATTGTTGGGTAAGAACCTCTTTTTTCTTGTTTGTCTCTAAATAAAATAAAAGGATGTTTCTAATGGAAATAAATGGATTTATGAGTTTTATATTGCATAATTATTTGATTGTCATTTTGACAAAGTTGTCTTAAAATTAGGTAAAGATTGAATAGCCGAAAAAGATAACAAAAGGAAATGCATTATTACTATCAAGTATAGATCTTCAAATATAGTGGTATGGATAAAAAGTTCAAAAGGCTTTACATTCATGAAATATTGTATAATATTTGTCAGATGCAATTACTGACCTTAATGAGAATTAATAAATCTCATATTCCAGCTGAACATGCTCTTATCAAGATAAATGAAAGTGAGATATGCCTAAATATAAGAGAATATTTGGTTCCAAAAGAAAAAAGAAATGAGCAAATAATTGAAATAATCATATTAAGGAGGCAAATACTCCAAAATAGGCCAATATATATTTAATTACAAAAACCTCAAAAGAGGTTTAGGTACCTAAAAGTAATAAGTAGATCTCAATAAGTTATGTCACAATAGGAAAATGGAACCAAAAAGATAAAGTTGTCAACAATAGTTTTGATAGACATCACATCATTAAATGAGAATCTTATTCACAAATAAATTATAAAAAGTAGACACAAAGTTGATTGTCCAAAAGGAAAAGTGAAAAGGGAAAAGACATGCAATGAACAATATTCTTCTAATATATGAGAAACATGGACCTACAGTTCAACATTTGAAATATAAATTTATTTGTGATGTATAAATTTTCATGTGAAAATAAAAATATTCACAAATGTCTAGAGATTATTATGATGAGGTATACCAATTGGTGGTGGATACAATAATTATTGCATATATTATTACTCTAGCATTATATGAAACAAAATAATCCGTTTATTAGATATCGTTATGTATAGTATATGCATATGGATAGTGAAGTTTGTATGAGAATTCTTGAAGGATCCAAAATTATAGAAGCATGTACAAGAAAAGTATTTAATATATAAAATATTACTTGAATTAAAATGATTTGAGTGTATGTATATAATTGATTGAAAGATATGTTAAAAAAGAATAATTTTACAAATCAAGTTATTACAAACCTTAATAATTTCAATATCATATATTTTACTATGATGATTTTTTCTTTAAAAAAAAGAATTTAGTGGTCCAAAAGTACATTATATTTTAGGAGAATATTTATGTATCATGCTAATATTGCATTTATTATGATTGTATTTGTAAAGTTTAGTTCTTGTGAGTACATATGGGATAACGAAAATGAGATTTGGTGTAATAGTTATATGAATATATAATAAGAGAAGGTAGCATATATTGGTACTTTAATATATCTAGAAGATGTGTTAGAGTAATACATTTCAACAAAACATTTGGTGATAATACATCACTCATAGCTTGACGGCTAAAAGAAAGATATACTCGAAAATACATTGGAAGTGATGTTATGATCAGGGGGAGTAACATTGATGCTGCTATAAGGGGAGTAAATACAATATTTTCATGAGGGTGAGTAGACACCATGCTGTACTTTTTTGCTTAACCAAAGTTTTATTCCACTTGGATTTCTGATAAGGTTTTTAACGAGACAATTTCAATATATCTTGTGTACTCTTTTTTTATTAGGTTTTTCTTAGTAATATTTTAATGAGGCACAATATTTGTTCATGTACATCCAAGGGGGAGTGTTGTAAAAATACTAGATTATAGATATTCATAAACTCCCCAACTCTTGGCCTTTCATATTGTCATATATTGATATATATATATATATAGATATGTATTGCCCATTGCTTTATAGTATCCCATGGGATGTACAACCATATTTTTACACAGTTTCAAAATAAAATAAATAGGAGAAGTTGCACGGCAAGCTTGTGGGGGCCTCGTTCCTTCAGCTGCCGATCTCTACATCTTTGCCCTCATAACCGCTTTGGTCAGCTGAGTATATTATATTTTATTGGAAATGGTGAGATTCAAAAGAATCCTAGTAGTAACTCGCAATCAATAATAAATATAAGAAAGTTATACATGTAATACACCATATAATGTAAGAGAACATCTATGCCACAACATCTCATATCAACACCTTGGCCTTAATTGGCTAGGTACAATGCACTTCACATGCATATTATCGGCTCGGTATATCTCACCTCAATTGGGTCCCACATTGGCCAGTGGTATTTGTGCTCTTCCCATGGGTGGTCTTGTGCTTTTCTCACACTATATCTAGGTATATAATCAACAATTCATATCATAAAACATGACAGCATATAAGCAATCACATAAAGTATGAAGGTTAGAGCTACTACTTGGATGCCTTTCTAGCCTGCTTGTCCTTTCTTCGCTCAGTCTTTCAGTCTATTGGGCAAAGTTCGACTCTAAAATACTAATGGTATAATAAATGAGTTAATACTCATTCATTCTTCATTTCTAAAATCATACCATAATTATTTTCCTAAAAAACGCACATTGATGAAATTACCTTTAGAGGTGCCCTTCTATTTCATTTTATAATCGTTGTACTTACATTGTTCCAAAAATTATAACCCAGTTTATTCCTACGCAATTTCGCATCCTGAATCCATTTATGGTCTCAAAATTACCAAAATCCAACTCCTTCTCCAAGAAATATAGCCAAATCGAAATGCTACACATGTTGGGCCAAAATTGCCAATTTTAATCATAATGCTTCCCAAGCTGATTCTCTACCTTTACCCAACACAATTTTCTATTCTAAACACATTGGAAGCATCAACTTACCACAAAATGTTCCTTGGGCTTCTTCCTCTTCTCTTCGCTTTCTCTCTTCAAGCGCTCTCTCTCTCTCTCACATTTAAACTCTTATGAAAACATGACTGCCTCCTGTCTCTTTTCAAGAATCAGCCAAAACTTACTTTTGTCATAATTCTTACACCAAAATCCACCATTTTATTCCTCTTATCTTGTCATATGTTTGGGGAATTTTGGAAAATAAAAATTAGGATGTTACGCATATCCTACTCTATAACCTCTCACTTTTAGCATTCCATATGTGTTCAATGTCTTAAACCTCTAGTTTCCCTAATGCATAGATTGTGGGAGTTTCTTATAATTAAGTACCATTTCAATAGTTAGAGGCCTACAAATAGAGGTCATGTGTAATGTATTTGTACAAAAAATGAAGTGAATAAGAGCTCATCTATCTATTTTCTCTAATATTCTCTCTCTATTTCTCATGTCAATCTCTTATACTTTTCTTATTTTTCATAACACCTTTAACCTTTTTAAATACTCCCTCCGTTCCTATTTATAAGGCCCTTTTGGAGAATCTTAAAAAAACACTAAGAAAGCTAATTACATTATTTTAAGGTATTAAAGTTTGTTGTTTTTCTTCAAATTATGTTGTTTGACTTATGAACTATATATAATGTAATAAAACATAATATATGATATCATTAAGTAATGTAATTAGCTTTCTTAGAATTTTTTTAGGATTCTCCAAAAGAGCCTTATAAATAGGAACAGAGGAATATGGTTTACTTGTGACTTAACATGAATTTTTAAATCATTTTAAATAATAAAAATTTTCTTTGCCAACTTAAATAAGAACAATTATACAATAAAAATAATATTATTCATGCCTTTTATTAAATTATTTTTAACACTAGTATTATTTATCAAATATTTAATACTAGCTTTGATTATAAATATAAGACCTAATTGATTTTTTTGGAGAATTATAAAAAAGCTAATTATATTACTTTAAAGCATTTAAATTTGTGGTTTTACTTCAAACTATTTGGCTTAACTTATAAAATGATATATAATAGAGTAAAATGCAGTAACAAACCTTTTATTTTATTTAAATTACACAAACCTCCCCTTTATTTTGAAACATATGTAGACCTCCCTTAAAATTAAAATGCATGTTACATTAACTTTATTTACATATTTGAGATTCTATTTTCATTTACTTGATCGTTAGTTGAGTGTTAAGTTTAACTACTAAACATTTTCTTTCACCAAAATACCACTATTTCAACAAATGGATAAACATTTATATTTGCATAAAATAATTTTAAACAAATAAAAAATAATTCTCATACATATTTGTTCACAATTTGCAATATATTATAAATTTTATTACTTTTTATTAGGAAAAATCACATATAGAAACCATTGAACTATTCAAATTTTAATTTGGGCTATTGAACTTAACAAATTATATATCACTATATTTGGTTATACGTCCTAATTACGGATTTAAAATTTTGGTCAAATTACCTCCATATAACTTAATTATTAAAACAAAAACACTTGAAAACATAACTTTACTATTTGCCTTATCAATTAATTCCTTAGGAAGTATTCTATGACTCGTTTGTTATTGTTCTCATACTTCTTTCTAAAAATTAATTATACACAATATCCTTTTTTATCAAATTATTTTTATATCCCGATATTCAATTATATAAAATATTGTATTAGAATGAATTGGAATATATTGTAACGGTTGATTTATGAATTCATGCGGATATTTATTATCTTATTTCCATATTTATATTTTGATTCGAAATTTTATGTCTCAAGCTTAAATTTTAAATTCTGTGTTCATGATTTGAATATAATCCATGATTATTATTTTACTTAAAATAAAAATCTCATAAAAATACTTGTGAAATATTGTAGTACACAAAAATTCACCTTTTTCAATATATACACTTAAGATAAAAAAGTTTATATATAGTCCTACTTTGAAAGAATAAATTGATATTTTTAATAAAATTAAGGGATATGGATGTAATTTGACTGAAATTCTAAATCCTTAATTATAACATATAACATGATACATAATTTGTTAAATATAGTGACTCAAATTAGAATTTAGGTAATTTAACCATTTTTATATATGATTTTTCCTTTTTTATTATATTAAAACTTATTTATTAATATTCTTTTAAACGACTAAAAACATATTTCTTTCTTTTTATTTTGCCATTACCATGATTGAAAATATTTTTTTTTTGTCAAAGATCGAAAGCACATTTGGAAGACATATTTTTCTTCCTCTTATGCTATGAATAATGTAAATTTGAGATGTTGCATAATTTATATTAATTTTAAAATTTTAATTTGTTAAATACATTTTTGAACAAACATTTATAAACACATATATTGAATATATTTAAAATTTCTATGGCTGCATTAATTAAATTAATTAAGTCTTTATCCATATGAAAAAATAACAGTTTACTATTTACAAAAGTTAAAAATAAATCTTGAAATATGAAAATATCTTAAATTAATCAAACAATTTTGCATGGTTCAAAAAATCGGACCGGACCGGCCGGTTTGACCGATCCAATCGGGAACTGGCCAATGGTCTGATCTGGTCTGTTAAAAACCCGTTGACCGGTTCGACCTGGTCAATGACCGGTCATATCGGCCGGTCCGGTTTTTATAAAAAAAAGGAAAAAAAAAAGAAAAAAGAAAACTTCTCATTTATTTATGAAATTGAGCGAGAATTCACAGGAACAAAGCATTTTTTTAAAGTATCTCTCCTTTTTTCAAAACATCGAGGGCGCTGCCCCTACAACCCCCGCAAGAGGAGCTGCCTCTTGGCCTCGCCTGCTAACCAGCTAGCGGGACCGCCGTAACTAACTTTGCGTAATGTGTTACACTACTTAAGCCTAATAATTTACACAAAATGGTGATTTATCAGCCTATCACTTGGGTATTTAGTAATAATATCTAAATTATAATATTTTAATATAACCGGTTCAATGGCCGGTTGAACCCCCGATCCGACTTGGTTGAACCCTTTGAACCCTGAACCCATACCGTAATCGGTTATTTGGCCGGTCCAATTTTTTGTACCTTGCAATTTTGGCAAAAATTAATGAATTAGTAATTATGAAAGGTAGATTAGTAAATAGAATTTATTTTAATTAGTAAAAACTCTAAAAGTAGTTAATAGTTTGGACTTAAGTGTATATTTTCAAAATAGAAGGGAGGACCATGTAACTTAGGCAAAATGTAAGGAATGTTATAATATTTTATTCATAATATAATGATACACTACATAAGACATAATTAAAGTGCTTTTAATAAATTAAATTCAAGCATAATCACAATCCTTCAAGGCACTTGCAAAAAAAAATGTTTAAATAGAAATAACGATTGGCTTGATTACAAAAGTAATCTTAGCATCCAAAGTCTCAAAGAAATAATTATTGGCCAACGACACTTTTTTAAATAATGTCACTTATAAAACTTACTACCACAACTATACATTGTTAATCCAAACCGGTATTTATATTTTTATTAAATTTTACAATATAATAGGGCTCAAAAGTTTGTTTATCACTTTATTCATTTATTAAGAGTAATAACTAATAAATTTCCTTTTTTATAAGTAAAAGAAAATGTTACAAATTAATTTATAACTATTATATACTTAGATTGGTCAATTATTTTAGCATTTCATTGAAAATGATTCAGTGGATTAAGCATGGGAAGGGATCAAAGTCAAGTCCAAAATAATCTAGGATATTCTTGGTAAATTAAAAAAAAAATTAAGATTTACCTTATGAAAAAATGAATTTTAATTTACATTTTGAAGAGAGGACCTTGTAAGTTGTAATTGTAAAACCATCGTTTCAAATTTCAATTTCGTCTCATTCTTGAGTTTCTCTGTTTTGTTTTTATTTATTTCTGCTATAGTTCGTTCCGGGCCAAATTGGCACGTGCGTTTAGTTGGGACGTCGTCACCGACCTTCTTTCATTCGCCGCCGTAATCGATCGACGACGGGGTGGTGTTCGATAGTTGCGCTATTTTCGATTTTAAACATGAATTTGGCAAATCTCGTCAGGACTGTGCCCGATTGTTCCCAGTTTTAGGTTCGTCATAATTTATTTATATTTTAGGGTTTCTGTATTCCTTAATTGTTAATTCGCTATTGTTTGTTCTGATTTGGTATCGGCCTATACTTACTGTAGTGATATTTAATTGAATTTATAAAATGTAAATTCGACGCTTCAATTTCCAGTCTCGAACGGAGGGGATCTGTTTAACGGCCTTTCATCCGCGGCTCCTGGTTTTGTATAATTCTTTGATATATTGAAATTTGTTTCTTTCATTCAATGGCTTTTGTCGTTGCTTGTAAATTTTGAAACTTCTTATTAATTAAGTTTATTCCAAGTACTTTGTGTTTATGCCACTAATGGAATTGTTGACCTTTTATTTTACGGCATATATATACAGATATACGTACGTATTGATTTGTGCATATACACCCGCACAAATGTTTGGATTCCCAATATTTCGGTGATAATCTGTAATTACTTTATTTGCTCATGCCAAAAGTTTTACCAAGCTCTGTTTTTTGGACGATGAAAATTGGAGGATTCTGCAGCTGACCCACTAGCTGATTATGGAATCTTTAGCATTTGAGTAATGCAATATTTGGTTTGTAAATCAGGAGTAACGGATAGGGAAGATGGAACTGCAGGCGCACATTTCTGGTCAGGTAGCTAATCAAGCGGGGTCTCAGTTGCCCGGACTGGCTCAGCCAAATGGAAATGCCCTCCCTCCTCAGATACCGAATTTGGGTGGTATTCCACGTTCTACCATAACTACAGACCCGGAATTTATCCAACCACGTTTGTATATGCAGGAGAAGATGTAAGACAATTGTGTTTGGTTTTGGTGTTTTTGTATTAGGGGAAATGTTTATTTTCAATGCAATTAATCTGAAGGTGAGTCGACTGCATTCATTTTTCTTGGGAAATTTGTTTGTAGTTAAAAGAGTTGGAAATTTTCTGTCCATAAAAAATAGTAAAGCATAAGGTGAAAAACATGTCTGTAAATGCTATTGTTGATTTTAATGGACATTAAAGTTTATCACCAAAAAAATAGACTTACACATGTTTTAGGACCAATTAATGTTGCATATATTTTCTTTTACCTTACTGCTTAGATAATGTCGCATAAGAGGTTTTGTCAATCTCAAAAATGCATTGCACATTGCAAGCAGCCATTTGTGTAGTGCTCCCAATAGCTGTAAGTTGTAACCATTTACAATTCCAATAGTATTTGTCAGTCTCAAATTGTATTCCACATTGCAGGCAACCATTTATGTTTTATGTCCTTTTACCGTCTCTAAAAATATTGACTTTGTTTCATGGCAATCCAACCATAGCGCTTGAGATAAGACAATCGTACTCTTAACAATATTTTTTTAGCTGGTGTTATTTGTTAATACTTTAAGTTGACATTTTTGTATACAACAATAAAATAATAAAATAAATAAATACAGAAATCCATTAAAATATTTTTCTCTTTTACCTTTCAGCTATGATATCCTATTACAGCGGTCACAGCGTCCAGCTACAGCTACAGAACCTTATAGAACAAAGTTTTGGGAATTTGCCAAACGCTTTGAGGAGAGCTTGTTAAAATCTGCACCCTCTAAGGTTTATCTATTGGCCTTTATTGTTTTTTCTTGACATTGATAACTTGGCCTACTTGGTTTTTACATATTCACTTTCATCTCTAATAATTTTTTTAAAACGCTTCCTTTGTCTTGAACTGATCTTTTTTAGTGTTGATAATGTTTTGGGTTTATCTTCTCAGGAGGAGTACTTGAACATGGAAACATTAGAGAACCGTTTGATGCAATGCATCAAACGACTGTCTACAAATAATCATAACCAACAACATCCCCAGACTGTAAGCTCTTCTCCTGGATGCACAATGATACCAACACCAGGCATGCCACATGTTGTGAATTCAAGCAAGGCCTCTACATCTTCTGCGGAGGTCTCAATGAATGCATCCGGTGCATGCAATAGCATAGCATCTATCAATAGTGGAAACATGTATCTACCTGGAAGCTTGCGTGGGAATTCCTCTAGTAGATGTGATGGTAATACTGCTATCCTCCTTCACCAGACCCGTTCACTTTACTCATTTTCCCACTGAATTATAGGGTCTAGTTATTTCAGGTTTGGCAAATGGCTATCAGCAGTCTTCTACCGGCTTTTCCATTGGTTCTGGGGGGAACATGTCATCAATGGGTGGGCAGAGAATTGCACGTCAGATGATGCCCTCTCCTGGGTTCACTGGAAGAAATCACTCATACATGAATGTAGAATCTTCTAATAATAGCAGTGTCTTTTCCAATGTTGATTCTGGCATGGTATCACAGTCACAGCAGAAGCAGCATGTTGGTGGCCAAAAGAATAATGTGATACAGAACCTTGGCAGCCAAATAGGTAGTGAAATGAGGCCTGATTTACAACAAAAATCTTTTGCATACTCAAATGGAGCTATAAGTAGTGGATTAGGCTTGATAGGAAATAATATGCAAGCTTCAAATGAATCTGGAATTAGGGATGTCTACCCCACAACTTATGGCAACTCCCCTAAACAATTGCAGCAGCACTTTGATCAATATCAGCAACAATCAGTGCAGGGTAATCTTACTTGCTCTTTTTTTGTTTGTTTACAGGGGACTGAGTCCTTGATTTTCACCGTAACCATGCCCTTTCATTTAGTGGTGTTATCTCTTTGCTTTGTTATTTCTTATTGGATGGGTGGGTGTTTGTCTTTCGTGTTCATATTCTTTCTCACTTGAACGTTCAGGTGTGGCAAAAGTATATACCTTTCACTGTAGTATTTGGTACCTTACTGTAGGTATAACAAATTTCTGTTGGCAGGTGACGGTTATGGATTGAATAATGTCAACTCATTTGCTTCAGGAAACTTTTATTCATCTGCAACATCTTCTGGATCTATCAGGAGCAGCCAGAACATGAATTCAACAAAATTGCCTGCAATATCCAAAACCAACTCCCTGATCAGTAGTCATTCGAGTTTGCATGGTATGCAGCAGGCTGCTCTTCTCAAGTCTCAAGGAATTAATCAGTTGGACAAGTTGAATTTTCAGTCTTCTACGACTCCAAGAGATGGCGTTTTGCACCATCAACAGCAATTTCAGCAATGTCAGCAACAGGCTCAACAATTTCAACAGCCAGAACAATATGCCCAACGGCAATTTCAACTTAAATTGCAAAGTCAGCAGCCACAGCATTTGGTCAATAATGATGCTTTTAGTCAGTCCCAGGAAGCATCTACTTTAGAAAGTCAAGTGAAGTGTGAGCCTGGAGTTGAACATCATCACGAAGTGCTAAATTCACAGTGTCCTGGACAGTTTGATATATCTGGGATGCAAAATCTGTTTCAGCAGAAGACTGTTGTGGATAGCTCTAAGAATGGTCAACATCTTTCTTTTCCACCTGTTCAGAATGATTCACCCATGGGGGTTCCTCAGAGTTCTCAACAAATGCTACACCCTCAACAGTTGACTTCACCGTCTGGAAATAATTTTAGCTGGCCTTCAATTGGGACGCAGTCTAAATCTTCACATGCAAATCAGTGGAATGCTCAGTCACAGGATGTCAACCACATAACAGGAAATACATCACGAGAGCAACTTGTCCAGTCTGATTTCCATCAACGGATATCAAGGCAAGATGAAGCTCAATGCAATAATTCATCATCAGATCCATCTCTTGTTGGACAAGCTGTTGCTTCTAGAAGCTCAGCTGACCCACAAGACTTAGGTGTTGCCGTAAAAAAAGAACACATTAACCAACGGAGGTGGCTTTTATTTCTGCTTCATGCCCGGCGATGTCCTGCCCCTGAAGGACAATGCCCGGAGAGATTTTGTTATAGTGCTCAGAAGTTATGTTGGCATATAGAAGGATGTCACCTAACTCATTGTCCACATCCCCGTTGTCACCATACCAAGCTGATGCTCCGTCATTTCAAAAATTGCAAGGATCCTTTGTGCCCTGTTTGTGTCTTTGTTCGCAATTATCGACGTTCATTTAAACACAAGTCTCAGATTCAGCCAGGTAATGATTCAGACATGCTAGATGCTGTTAATGAATCCTGCAAATCCCATGATACTGGAGTTCCATCACCTAGCCTGATCCCAAAGTCAGTTCCTGTGATTGAAAATTCAGAAGATCTGCAGCCATCTCAAAAACGTATGAAGATTGAGCAGAGTACTCATTCTATTAGTTCCAAGAATGACAACTCTGCTATATCATTTCCTGCGAACTGTCATTCTGATGTCTCCAAGGGCACTCAGTGCCAAAATTATCCCCACTGTGAGACATCTATGCCAATTGAATCTGAGCTTACAGAAGTCAAGAAAGAAGTTCTGTTGCATTTGGAAAATGAGAATCTTAGTGAAGTTAATTTAAGTAACATTGATGGTGGAGGGCCTACTGGTGAACCTGTCACTTTTAATGATTCTGGGCCAGAAAAAATTAAAACAGAGAAAGAAACTGGACAAGATATGCCAGTATGTGTTACCCAGCCATCTGAAAATGCATCAGGTGCCAAATCTGGTAAGCCTAAAGTAGAGGCGGTCTCATTTATTGATCTATTCACCCCAGAGCAAGTCAGGGAACATACAGCCGGCCTTAGGCAATGGATTGGCCAAGTAAGTCTTAAAGCAATCTTGCATGTCAACTTTCATTGGATGTAAATTTTTTTTTTTTTGGAATTAGAATTTATTGATGAAATGGTACATACAAAAAAGGTAGATAAATAATCCTCCTGTAATTTAGAAAAAAGACTGTTCTGCAACCTGGTAAAACTTTCCAGTCCCTTGGTAAATGGACAAAGGACAAATTCCTCCCTCAATTAAACCATGAGCTAAAGAATATATGGTACCGGAAATCTTTGGTTAAAAATTTGTGTTTTGTCCTAGCTATATTATATATAACATTATTGGGGTGCTTTAGAGTAAGAGACTCCGAACTAAATCATTTTTATTGCTATCACAGGATATATATAGATTACATAGGAGGGGACCTGGTATAACAGATCTGATATACATGCTACAGTAGGTTTAGGAGATTTAGACTATGAATCTGTAACTAACTGAGTATATCTCAACTAAATCCTATTAATAATAATATAATAAATTACATAATCACCACAATTATGGCTGTCAGTCTGATTATTGATGCACTCCTTTTTTAAATCAGTTCCATTTTAGCTTAGAGCTATGTGAGTTTGCTCTGATAATTGTGTAGCGTGTGTTTTTCTTCTGTCCTTATCATGACTAGGTTTTGAGTGGTGTATTTCTACGGAAAAAAAAATTCTCTTCTTTTATGGTGGCAATATTTGGATGTGGGAAAGACACTTTACTCCCCACCAGAATACCATTTCTAGTTTCTTGTATATGTATAGCAGTTCTCCATTCTTATAATTTTGTTCTACTGTGTGTTCATAAATGGACTTCGGTTTCAAAATCACAACCTTTAGTTTATGAACACTCTTTTGAAGATGAGGTGGCTAGTTCATATATACTTGGAAGTTGCAGTCAAGTCTGACATAAAGCTTTAAATAAATTAGGGCCTCAAAATGTGACACGTCCTCTTACTTTTCTATTCTGTATATTATTTTGAAAAAGAGACCAAGCAACAGAGGCGGACATTTTCTTTGGTCACCATAATCACATACTCTTGAATAATTAGGTGTTTATCACTAATTCATTATTATTTTTGCTTATGTATATATAATATCTTTTACTAGAGGGAGATGCACGAGTGCTCAATAAGGTGTGCCCTATGGAAATATTACAATAATTGAAAAAGAAGAATGCATTGTTTTTCCACGTTCAATGTCTATCATAAATATAGGTTCAATCTTTTAAAGCCTTCTCCCCTTGCTTGCGTACTTTGTATACATTCAATTCAATGTGATTCTTCCGTATAGTTTGGAACCTTCATAAATACTGTTTACTTCTGTTTCCTCTGATGGTATCTTATTTGGTTTGGATATTTTTTGGTACAACAGGTGGGTTAAGGCAATTCAACCATTATGTGTTGCTTCTCCTTGTTAAAGGAATGTGTTGGGTCTGAATATAATGACCTTTAATATATGCTCTAATGTGTCCTCGAATTGGCTTTCATATATCTTATTATCTAGAAAAATAGGTTTTAATTTTTCATGCTTAAAATTGTGCTTGATATGCATATCTTATCATGATGCATCTATTGTATTGATCCAGAGCAAAGCAAAAGTAGAGAAGAATCAAGCAATGGGGTATTCAATGAGCGAGAATTCCTGTCAGTTGTGTGCTGTAGAGAGGCTTGCTTTTGAACCACCTCCAATTTATTGCTCCAATTGTAATGTCCGCATTAAACGAAATGCCATGTATTATACTGTGGTTGCTGGTGAAACACGACATTATGTTTGTACTTTATGCTATAATGAGGCTCGTGGAGACAGCATTGTTGTTGAAAGAAATACCATTCCTAAGGCGAGAATGCAGAAGAAGAAAAATGATGAAGAAACTGAGGAATCGGTCTGTGTCATTTGTAAAATTTTTTGCTTGATTGACTGCTTTTTAATATGTTTTGTTGGGTATTTATATGTTCGATATATGTTTTTCTTTCCATTTAGTGGGTTCAATGTGATAAATGTGAAGCTTGGCAACATCAAGTTTGTGCTTTATTTAATGGTCGAAGAAATGATGGGGGACAAGCTGAATACACTTGCCCTAACTGCTATGTTCAAGAGGTAGAAAGAGGAGAGCGCACAC
>JBAGKO010000012.1:11867896-11879694 GCA_037177275.1 Acacia concinna
CATCCAAACAAGGTAAAATAAAATCCTCCTCAAACCCTCCCCTTCCCTCCCCTCCCATTAAAATACCTCCCCTCCCCCCTCCGTTGAGCCAAACACACCCTCAGAGATTTGTAGGAAAAATCATTATTGAGAAATATTCTTTCTTGCCAATAAGCTAACACTTATAATCCAAATTTAATGGGATCTTCTTGGTTTTTTTTTGGTTGAAAAAACATTTATTCATATAAATCTCTTTCAATGGAAACACGCAACAAACTAAGATTAAGAATAAGGTAGCGGCAAGTGGGAGAGATCATTACAACACAAATCTCTAGAACCAAGTTAAGATTGAACTGTCGTATCATATTGAGGGTGTTCAATAACTAAAATCACATAATAATCAAAATAACATCGTTTTACGGTAATGGAGAGTAAATTGATAAAAAGAAAAAGAAATGAAGACATATTTACAGTGTTTTTTTCATGGGTATGGAAAATTGCACTGGGATCTCAAATAAGAGAATTTACGTCAAAATGATATAGAAATAGAAATAAATTACTATCAGATTTTAAAGTTGTTAATGGCATTCCTGGGTTGTTGATGACAAACTCTTAAGGTTGTCATTAACAACCCAGGGGCGTCATTAACAATTTCGGGGTTGTTAATTGAAATTTTGACATTAATGTTTTTTTTATATTAGGGATCTGATAGTAGTATTTTCTTATTTCATGACCATTTTGAAATAAATTCTTTTATTTGGAAACTCAGTACAATATTCCCCAAAAATTACTTGGATAATATGGACAATTTTTTAATTTCAATATTCTTATTTAAAAATCTTAAATAATCTAAACTGTGTGGTATAATTAAAAAAACGATAAAAAATCCTACGTGCACCCTTTATATTCACATTGAACGGATAATTTGCTTTCTCTTTAATTAATTAATTTATTTTTATTTTTATTTTTTAACAAAACGACTGGCTACGAGAAGAGATGAGATGAGAGAGAACGAAAGAAAAAAAACAACTCAACAAAAGGAAACTAGAACGTCTACATGGAATCACCGGAGCCACCAATCTCTGCGGACAAGATTCTTCTTACCGAATTTTGTGGTTCAAATTTTGTCTCTTCCAATCCTTACTTCTCCATGTCTTCGTGATCCAGTAAACTACAGATTCCACTGGCGTTTTCTAGTTCCTGTACAGAACAAATTGAATCCAAATCGGTTTTAATTTCCACATATTCACCACCTTAAGTTCTATTTCGAGTTGATTAACTCGCCGGATGCTAACAGCTAAATCATGAGCGCCATATCGTCCGCGACCTCAGCTAGTTCCAGTTTCAGCAGTAACGGTGTGTATCATTACCACTCAAAATGTAGACTCTCTTCGGATCTTTTTGGCTCCGTTTCATTTCGTAACGTCAATTGGGATAATCGTTTTCGTCGGTGCTACACTTCTTCGGAGCGTAAGTCTCGATTCCTGTTAGTTCCCAAGGCTGCGGCTCCAGATACTAGCAAGGAAACCAAGAGTGAAAACGCCCAAAGTGGTGATGAAGGTAGTGATGAAATTCAACTGACACAGAAGCAGCAATCGCCACCGCCGCCTTCCGTGTCGATTAGGCTGGACGACGTGAATCCGGTGGGTCTGGGTAGGAAATCGCGCCAATTGTTTGATGAGGTTTGGAGGAAGTTCTCGGGATTGGGTCAGATCTCTAGGACCATACGCGCTGATGACAAGGAGGCTCTTGATGCTCTTCTCATCCGAGAAGGTCCCATGTGCGAATTCGCAATCCCTGGCGCTCAGAATACTGTTGTGCTTGTTGTTGGTGCGACCAGTCGCATTGGTCGCATTCTTGTCCGCAAGCTCATGCTGAGGGGCTACACCGTGAAGGTGCCTTGCCTTTTCCCTCAGTGCCATGCTTTTTACTCTACTACTGCCACGGTCTGTGAAACAAAAAAAAAGTAAAATAAGTTGTGTAATTATATTATTATATTTATTATATAGTATATTAATTCATAATTTACATAAAATATTTTTTTTAAAAAAAGTTGATACATTTTTATGATCATATAATTAATTTTTTTTAATATTCTTAAAAAAAGCCAACTATTGTTTTAGAAAGAGTATAATTTGTCACCACTGCGTTGAACCAGTTTATATATCACGTTATGCAATTGCAAATCTTTATTTAATAGTACAGGTGTTTACTCCAGATATTATTGATATTCTTTAATACTCCTATTCTACGATATTTTATTATATTATATATTAATTTATAAATTAAATAATATAATTTAAAGTAATGCAATTAATCTTTTTAAGATTCTCTAGAAAAATTTAATTAGATTTTATAATTAAAAATAAAAAATTAGATATGACCAAAAAAAGAAAAGTCTCTTTAATCTGTGTCTCTCTCTTTCTCCCATTAATGTATTGTGTTTTTGCATAATATGTTGAAGAAATTTGATACTATTTTCCCCCTAGTAACAAGGGTAACTAGAAATGACGGGATGTGCTGTGAGTGAAGACGAGTGTTTCACGTAACAAACGAAGGAGTCTAAGATGGTTTCTCTGCTAACTGGAAAACGAATATAATGGTTTAAATTCTAAAAGGGGATTGTTGAGGGGATTAAAGGTTAAATGGGCTGTTTGCATAACAGGGGGCATTTTGCAAATTGCTTAAGCTATGATATTTTTCTAGTTACATAATGATATTTTATTTGATCTTACGGATCATGCGTTGCTCAATAAAGGAATTTGAGACACAATCGGTTAACGTTTAAAAGCTACACTTAAATACATGTTGGTCATTGTCTAAATGATCATTCTGCGTAGAAGTTGTTGAAATGTACTGACTGCTACTTGTGACTCGATTGAACGGTTTTTTCTGCACTGAAGGCTTTGGTAAGGAAAGATGATCCAGAGGTGGTGGACATGCTTCCAAGGTCAGTAGAGATAGTAACTGGGGATGTTGGTGACCCGGCTACACTCAAGGCTGCTGTGGAAGGTTGCAACAAAATTATATATTGTGCCACTGCTCGATCTCCTATAACTGCTGATCTCTTTAGGGTTGACTACCGAGGAGTTTATAACCTTACCAAAGCATTTCAGGTCTGTCTCTGTTATTTGAAATTTTTAACATCTTCCTTCCCATGTGTTTTATGTTTGTGCAATTGTTGATTAAGACCAGATGAATCCTTTTACTGTGTTAAAGTTCTACAAAGATAATGCATCATTACATGTTGCTGAAAGCCTTAAAACAAGGCTTTATGACAACTGTACATTTCACTATTTCAGGATTACAATAATGAATTGGCGCAATTACGGGCTGGTAAAAGCAGTAAGAGCAAGCTCTTGATTTCCAAGTTTAAATCTCCAGAGTCATTGAATGGATGGGAAGTTCGCCAAGGAACTTATTTCCAAGATGTAATTGCCACAAAATATGATGGAGGGATGGATTCTAAATTTGAGTTCACTGAGACTGCTGAAGCTGTTTTCTCAGGTACATACATGTAGTGAATGTTAATACCAAGAAATGAAAAATCACATCTCTTAATTTTTTTTTTCCTGGTATAAATAAGAGAGTGAAAAAGAACAAGTATCCTTATTTATCTCTTTCATATTAATTTTAGGGTATGTTTTCACAAGAGGAGGTTATGTTGAACTTTCAAAAAAGCTTTCTCTGCCTTTAGGCTGCACTCTTGACAGGTATCAGATGATAGATATATGGTTTCTTTGGGTAAGACGGTTATCTAGAATTTTCTTATGTTCTGCTTTTCATTTGAACTTGTATAAATCTGTGTCAAAATCTGCCATGTTAGGTATGAGGGCCTGGTCCTCTCAGTTGGTGGCAATGGAAGGTCTTATGTTATAATTCTAGAAGCTGGTCCTTCGGCAGATCCAAGTCAAAGCAAATTGTATTTTGCAAGAATTAGCACAAAAGTGGGATTTTGTAGGGTAATAATTGTTTCCGTTTAAAAAAGTAATTGATTTTCATTGACGCTCAGTTTCTCTTTATCTTAGAAAATATTCTGGCTGTACTTTGAATCTTTCATATTAACTGTCAGTATTACTATGTCAGGTTAGAGTGCCGTTTTCATCATTCCGCCCAGTAAAACCAGAAGATCCACCCTTGGATCCTTTTCTTGTACATACGTTTACAATACGTTTTGAGCCACGAAGACAGGTTTTTTCCCGCATCACCTTATTGATTTCTAATTTAATTCATTATATTTAACCCCGATATCATCTCTGTAAAACGATTCTCTTTTTAATCTTTGGTTCCCTTCACTCAACTCAAAACTGATGTGACTGCATCTATAGTACACCAGGAATTATGTACTAGTTTCCCCTCATGTGAGAATATCGAAGAGAGAAGTGCAAGATACAGATAGAACCCAGTGCAATGCAAACTAGTCAAATTTCGTTCTGGTCATTAGTGTTACTGTATCTAACAATCTGACTCTGAGTGTTAGTAATGCCTATTGGGCTACTGGTCATTGGTCTGACCCAACATAAGTTATGACAGTTACTCTGTCGTGATGCTGGAGATCTGAACTTCTGCACTTATCTGTAGATAAGGCATTGCGCTAATACCATAACCAAAATTAGTATAGACGACCAAATTTTATACTTATGTATGAATGCAATCACAGTGTAGAGAAAACTTCTTACACAAATTTCATTTAATCTACATGTGTAAGTTAGCTACGGAGCTATTTATCATGGGCCAAACCCTGCACATGTGACCATATATTCGAACATACTGCAGCGACTCACTAGTTAAAGTTTGTTCAAGGAAAAAAATTAAAAAGCAAACCAAAAAAATAACCTGCACTAGTTATAGTCTACACAACTAGCTTTTTCATAACACACTACAAGCAATTTCACTTGCTGTTTCTCCTTTTCTTACTTGCAATGATCACCTAGGGTCTCTCTCGCAATAAACTAGGTTGCAAAATTTTGAATTTGTTATGTCTTGCTAAATGAGTTTGTCTCTAAGGAAGTTTTTCATTGCTAAGTCCATCTTAAAGCATCATGATCTTAATTATATTACTAGATAGTAGATGAAACTTGGCTTCCTGTTTATGAAACCTCCAAAACAGAGGCCATTACTCTGGTATCCTTCTCGTACCATTTCCTTTGTCCAAATCTATAGTACTTGTTTCCATTTAAATCATTTGTACATCTTTTAGTGCATTATTTAATAATTGACATAACATATTTCTCCTTCCTTTTCTTTCTTTTTTCTTTTTTTACATTTTTCAATAGTAATTTTTGTTTTTACTAATATTTACAGTGTGGTGACACTATACTTACTGTTGTTGCAGAAGCCTGGTGATGTACCTACATCAAAGAGTCAAGATTTAAGAAGCTTCAAGCTTATATTGGAATATATAAAAGCTTTGCCTGTAAGTTCTCTTCAGATTCCTTCTACATAAACAGTCATAATGCTGTTAATATGCTAGTTTAGAAGTCATGTATTGCGAATTGCAAGAACATTGAGTTCATGCATCCATGCTAATAGCAGAGCTAATTCATACTAATTGCACTTCGAAGATGAGATGATTAAAATCAATAAAGATCAAATACTAATATCTCAACGAGGATGTGGTTTTTCCATTTCCTTTGTTGTTTTTTTTTTGGGGTTTGGATGATGTAAGTGTGATTGTTTTGGTCATCTTTGAACTCATTTATTATCATATCACATAATAATATAATCTATGATGCTATCTAACATTGACTTCCTGCCCCTCCGTTCATTTCTCTATCATGTGCACAAACCATATTTTTTGCATTGGAATGTTTGTCTGTATTCCAAATGTATTCCCTAGAGGAAGATGACACCATTTTATGGGCTGAATGGTGGTTATATGATCCTCTTGCCATCTTGGGTAGTACTTGCAAAGAAATTTATGCATGTTACTTTACAACATTTGGCTATCCCACTCCCCGAACAATCCTTAATCAAGCCTCTCCTGCATATTGAGTTGTATGTACATTTTAGTGCAAGTCCTTGAGTGGATTGTATCATTGATATGAGGAGTTAAAAAGTTACGGTGATGGTTTTATCTTTAATGGTGTCGCCTGCTGAGTATGACTTGTTCTTTATAGCATACACTTTATCTTCCGTATGTGCTGATAAATATTTCTTGCTCTACTTGGTGCGCTTCATAATAATTCAAAACAGTGAGAGAGACAGAGAGGGAGAGAGAGAAGCAAAATGACTCTGCTTGATGATGCATCTGGATGCTTGATGTTCTAAACTGCATGTTTTATGTTAACAAAACTAATTGACCTGGTGTGGTGTTTGCCTGAGAATGAACTGTAGACTGGGCAAGAAACAGATTTTGTTCTAGTATCATGTTCTGGAAAAGGAATTGAAAGTTCAAGAAGGGAGCAAGTTCTTAAAGCCAAGAAGGTAGAACCTGTTATTTCTTTTTGTTTAATTTTGTTGAAAGGTGCTTTATATTTTACTTGTGTGGTGATGATTATATCAATTTTTTGGAATTTTGGCAGGCTGGGGAAGATTCGTTGAGAAGATCTGGCCTTGGATACACAATAATTCGTCCTGGTCCTCTAAAGGTAAAGTTGTAATTGCAAACCAGGGAACTTTAATTGACACTAAGGCTATAGGGCTGGTGGGTTAGAACTAGTAGCTAGCAACATGTTAATCATGTCAGGAACTTTTAATTGTATCTTTTGGAATCTCGTATCTATGGGATCATTGACATCTCGTTTACTTTTGATTGTCTTTTGTTTATCAAGTGATTTAAGCATCATAGTGAATTATTTCGTTCGGTTTCTATTTTCATGAATTAGGCTATCTTTATTGTGTTTTTCCTTGATTTATGAGATTGGTTGATTAATTTCTAGACTCAGCTATCTCCTTTGTATTTACTATGTTTCCAGATAAGATGATTCAAAATATGGCCAGGCAAAACTCCTAATGAATTTGTTGCATGTTCTGTTAAACTTCATTATGTGCTGGCATGAGAGAGTGCTTGGCTCACCCTCATCTTCCATTGTTCATCCAAAATGGTTTTCTTAGCCACCTCTTCGTGGTGTCTGTTTGTTCGCCCCAATACAATAGATAAAGTTTGAATAATATAATGATTGGTTATTGGTTCACAGATTAACTAAGGTCCGTGGTCAATGAAAACCATCTCTTTTCCCCCTATAATGAAAAACAATTTGTTTGTGGTAAACATAACACCTTCCCTGTGTAGCAGATACTTCTTCTAAATGAGATGTTATTGTAAAAAATTGATGTTATCTTCTCAACTGACTAGTAGCGTCTGAAATGTTGCAGGAAGAGCCTGGTGGTCAGCGTGCTCTAATATTTGACCAAGGAAACAGAGTATCTCAGGTTTGCTGCGTTTACTTTTTTTTCTTTTTGATTATCTACTATCTAAGCAGATTGGTTCCTTTTCATTCATGCATTCATATATTTGAAAAAGAGAATAACATAAGAATATAACCGTGTATATGACCTGTACATTATTTTTTCTTATTATCTCTTTTTATTTTGTATCCCTTCGAGGGGACTGTTTACACATTGCAACACATTCGATATTATATATTCATGGTTTTGCAGAGAAAAACACAAATATATGGCTGTCAAAGTCTTTATACCAAATTAAGAAACATGGTCACTGAACAAAACATAGGTAAAGCAGGCATGTTGCTTTCCTATGAAGCGTGTCATTATATGATAAGCCCAGATCCTAGGCTCAGCTAAAAAAGGAAGAAGCATAATACAAAAATCCAGTAATTCTGCGTAATTAATTAGACAAACTACTTAGATCTGATTGATTCAGATATGACCATTGTCCTAAATTGAGAGGGAAGAACTTCTTTGTTAATAAGCGATACTTCATCAGTAGCATAATATAAATGAGTCACTTGATGTCTTGTGAGTTTTTTATGTGTCTGATGTATGGTCAAGGAGACGGTGTCCTTCATTTAATGGCTGGGATTGATTTATCGAAAACAATTGTTATCAGATACAAGCTTCTTTTTCAATTTCACCAATTGTTGATATTAAAATTCATTGATTTGACTAATGCCAAATGTTGTGTGTTTATTAGGAAATCAGCTGTGCTGATGTGGCTGATATATGTGTTAAGGCGCTACATGATTCAACCGCAAGAAACAAAAGCTTTGATGTGAGTATATACTATATTTTGCTTGATTATTCATGTTATACTGAAATTTTAACTAAAAGAAACTAAAACTTTCTAAAATTGCAGGTATGTTACGAATATGTTGCTGAAGAAGGGAGGGAGCTTTACGAGCTGGTATGTAAACAAAAACTTCCAACAGTTCTAAGGAAGGCGGGGTAAAAAAAAGGAAAAAAGGGAAAAATCCTAAAAAAGGACGTCCAAAATTTTAAAATCTCCAATTAGTGATTACTGTCTAAAATGTCTAAAATGAATTGTGAATTTCCTATCAAGTATATAGTCAATCCCTTATTAGTTGTAGGAAACAAACCTGATTTGGGATTTTGAAACTTTGGAGGTCTTTTTCTGGGATTCTCCCAAAGAGAAAAGCAGTTAATTATATTCTAGTCTGCTTGCTTGGAAACTGAAATGCTGTAGGGGAAGAAAAATAAAAAGACAAAAACAGTTAATTATGATCTAGTCGGCTTGCTTGGAAAATGAAATGCTGTATTTGAATTTGCACAGGTTGCTCACTTGCCTGACAAAGCAAATAACTATTTGACTCCAGCACTCTCTGTCTTAGAGAAGAACACCTGATTGTTTCCTGTTCAGTATCAATTGCATCTGACAGTTCTTCCCACAAGTGAGATTCTATATAATGGCTGGCCACTTGGTCAAATGGCTGTTTTCAAGTAGATTGTGCAATCAATTCGTTCATTGGTACGGTAAAACATTTGTACAAAAAGTTACTATATAATGGGTATAATTTTGGTAAAAAATCATGTGTAGATATGAAAAGAAAGGAGGGGTTTTTTTTTCTTTTTTTGGGGAGAGGGGGGGGGGGGTGAATTGCTTGCTGACAACATTTCTCTAAATGAAGTGATAGCAATTATATCCAAAGATCTGACATGTTGTACACATCAAGGGTTGTGTGTTGTGGAGTTGTTAAATTTGTTAATAAATTACCAGTCTCTCAACTACTGTGTGTGAAACTTTGAAGATGTGCGGAAAATCTTATTAAAAATTGTATTGGTGAGAAGGATTTAAATCAGAGTACCGTTTTATACAAAATTGTGTGTAAATATTTAGCAGCTCCTCCTCACCAATAAAATTTTTAAATAGGGTGCTTTTTCCCAATTTACAGAGCTGTTATGCAAGGTTTCGATTATCCAAGTCCTCCCTCTAATCTTTAATATCACCCCGGTCCCTATTAATATAAGTTTTTCTTAGCTAGGGTTAAGGTGCTCGAATAGTTATGAATTTTTCTTAAAAATGTAAAAGTGACTATAAACTATTTTTTAGTGTAAAATTAACTATGAACTTTAAAAAATGGCGCAAAACCATTAAAGTACTATTTAAAACCGTCAACTGTAGCATTATAATATTTTTAACTTCCTAGATGAGGAATTCGGGATGAGTAAAGGGCCAAAATCAATAGAGGAGAAAGTCTAGAGAAAAAACAGGAGGAGTTCTAGAGAAAATAGCAAAAATTTTCTGAAATCATTCGTTGCCGGTATAAGTAATTTTCATAGAAAAATTCATTTTGAGAGTTATAGGTGGTGAAAAATTCTGAAATTTTTATAAAAGCGTCTTAAAATATTTAGAATTTTTCCTCCACTAATTCTGGCCCTTCACTAATCTTGAATTCCTCAACTAGGGAGCTAAAAAATCATGATATTCCAATTATCGGTTTAAAACAGTACTTTAACAGTTTTGCACCATTTTCTAAAATTAATAGTTATTTTTACACAAAAAAATAGTGCATGATTACTTTTGCACTTTTGAGCAAAATTCATGGCTATTTAAGCACTTTAACCCTTTTAACTAATTCTCATATTTTAAGGAGAATTAGCTAAGCCAATGATTAACGGTCAAATTTACAACTTTACCCCATTTATAAATGTTGTTTTTTTTAAACATTTTCTTCTCTCTCTTCCTTTAATTAAGGGTAAAATTGGAACAATATCAAAGCTAAATTTATTATATTAAGGACTAAATTTTTTGGTAAAAAAGGACTTACAATAAATACACGGTTGTATAAAAGATAGTTGACTTTTTAAAAAAAAAGATTAAGAAAGTTAAATAAATTATTTAATTAAAAATTAAACATAGTATCATTTTGTATCCCCAGATTGTAAATTCATGAGAAGGTAGCCTACTATGCCTACTATGTCTATCCTCAGAGATGGGTCTGAGCTCTTGGATTGATCATGGACTGCGGTTTGCTTCTTACTAAAGCTTGACTAATTCATAGGTCTTTCAAGTAATCTTCAATTAGAAACTTTAATAGTAGAATAACTATATATACAATAACCTCTTTCAGTAGCTAGGTAAGTCATAGTTAAATAAGAGGGTCATCAACCTTATCAATGCAATATTGAGAGCAAAAATAACTAGAATTTACACCAAAGCGATAACTTAATTGATGATTCATGAATTTGCATAAGGAAATAATGGACAACGCGAAAAATGATGAAATGGTGGTAGAACATTGAATATCAAGCTCAAAACTAGGCTGAACCAGTTAACTGGACGATCCGACCCAGGCCCTAGCTCATATTACTTTTTTCTTGCCTTCATTACTCGCTGTAGAAGCCATGGACGTTGCAACACAGCTCTTGCAAAAAGAAAAAGAAGAAGAATAAATTGAAATTTATGAAAATAATTTCTTTTTGAGAGGAAAGAGGGGTTAGCCTTATGTCTTATCTTTATTCTCTATCATGCGTGTTGATGGTTGAGTGATGAGAGAAGAGGAACGTTCACAATGATAGCCTATTTAGTTCGTGGAATGGATGGAAAGGGAAGGGATTTTAAACAAGTTCTATTGTTTGGAACTCAACTGTGATAGCACCAACTCTTCAATATATTTCTTGTTGAATGTATCCCTGATCCCATTGATAACGAGTGGGGCCAAATAATTCAATCGGCAATCAATCTTTTCAAGAATTCAAATTTTTGAGCCCACGTTGTATCCACCAATCTTCCCTTAAATGTGGGAAGATGATATCCCACCAAAATTGGAGGCGTCTCAATTTCTAACAGTAGAATCTTATGCTTTGGACAGATTTACCCCTTCATCTTCAATACGTCATGAGAAAATAAATGGTGATCAGCGTTGAACCAGAGGAACCTTTTTTTGGTGGACGATAGAAAATCGAGGAGTTCAAAATATGTAATACAAAATACAAAATATCCTTCGAATTATCATAATGTATGACAAAATATCCTCTAACCATTCCCGTGTTTTTGGTTCATAGTCAATACTCAATAGCCAATAATGTATTACAATGGTCATCATTTCCCATTCTCATTATATTATCACATATTTAACAAGCTGAGGCATCACTCATTGCATATCTCGCTTAATGGCATATCTTACTATCTAAACGACTTATTCACATAACTATCTTATTTCTCATTTTACTATATATGTTATATAATCAATAATATCAAATATATTATCTCTAACAAAAAAAATTGTCATTAGGTCCCAACTAAGAGAAAAAAATGATCAAACGGTCCTATAAAACCTCATAATTGTACTTAAATCCCAGTTGACAACTCCAAAGGACTTAAGTGCAATTACGTAATTTCATGGGACCGCTTAATCATATTTTTCTTAATTGGAACCTAAACTCAATTTTCCAAAAAA
>JBAGKO010000012.1:11899240-11926190 GCA_037177275.1 Acacia concinna
CATATTATTACTAAAATATAAAAAATACAACTAAAAAAGATTGAATAAACATAAATAACAAATAAATATAAATACATTTAAAAAGAAAATAAAGTAAAAAAAAGTAATATTAAAACTAACCTGACTGTAGTGGATATAAATGAATTTGTGCAGGGCCTCAAAACTGTAGAAATTCTTCAAACTTGCTCTGACAGCTCAAATTCGCGAAACGGTGAAATGAAATGGAAGGAGGTATTTATAGCTAAAATCTCGCTATTTTGTAGCGGTTTTTTTAAGAACCGCTACATCAACCGCTACAAAATGTGAACAGTTTGTAGCGGTTCTTAAGAACCGCTACAAGTGTCATGACTCTTGGACTTTCGTAGCGGTTTTACACAGAAACCGCTACAAAAGATGTACATGTTTGTAGCGGTTCTTAAAAACCGCTACAAATGTCATGACTCTTGAACTTTAGTAGCGGTTCTAAACAAAAACCGCTACAAAATATATACATATTTGTAGCGGTTCTATTAAACCGCTACAAATTTATGACGGTTGAAATTTTGTAGCGGTTTTTTTTCAAAAACCGCTACAAAATGACCGTCACAAATGTCGCGCCAGCCTCGCGCCATGTGGCGCCAAGTTGGCGCCACTATTTGTAGCGGTTTATTCCTTAAACCGCTACAAATATTCAACATGAAACAAATTTGTAGCGGTTTTGGGTAAAACCGCCACAAATGTTGAATTTTGTAGCGGTGTTTTTTAACCGCTACAAATGAAACGCTACAAAATAGCTTTTTTTTTGTAGTGTGGTGTGGCATCCCAATAATATGTTTCAATTCCATCCGTAGGAGCTGGGGGCTTGATAGAGCTTATTTGAAGCACAATGTGATATGGAAGTAAATGTTGGAAGGCATCATAGTTCCATTGCCCATTCAGGCCGACAAAGGTACTGATTGAGGCTTTTGCCTGATCACTTGAAATATCAGCAAATGTCTAATTTTTGAGGGGCTCGGTGTCAGTAATCCAATTGTCTTCCTAAAAGCTCAAGTTTGTGCCATCTCCTGTGTTCCAAGCTATGTGTAATTTGGTTTCTTCCCAGACCATACTAATACTTCAAACATGCGATGAGGTCTTAGTATCGAAGGAGAAATTATAAGGGTGTTTCCATCCATATTTCCCTCTTAGTACCTGTACCCATAATTCATCCGGGGAGCTAACTATTTTAAAAGCAAGTTTGGATAGGAGTGCTTTGTTTTGTGCCTCCATGTTGCGAAGTCCACATCCACCATAGTTCTTTGGCTGACACATGTCTTCCCACTTCATTAAGCTTGGCCTATGCTGCGAGTTATCATTACCCCACACGAAATCACGCACCAGCTTATCAATCTGGTGCCAACACGAGTGTGGGAGTTTGGTGGTCTGCATAGTATATCTTAGTAGGGCACATAGAACACTTTTGGCTAGAGTGAGACGACCAGCAAGAGATAGCATTTTTGTTCTCCAACCCGTTAGCTTCTTCTTTAGTATGTAAATGAGATAAGTATAGGTACTTGCTGAACCCGATTATGAAGTAATGGCACACTAAGATACTTACGAAGTTAGAAAGTTCTTTGATAACCCAGCTGCATACATATCATTGTGGCTTGGCTTACGGGAACAATTTTAGAGAAATAAATTCTTGTTTTTGCCTGACTAATTTTATGCCCTGAGGATTGGCAGAAGTTATCCAAAATTTGTTTTATGAGTTCATCCTGTGCAGGCTTGGTAGATTTGAAAAGGGTAAGATTGTGGTAAAAAAAAGATGTGAGAGTGGAGGGCCCTTCCTACCCATTTTGATAGTTTGCCAATTACTCTTCAATAGTTCATTGGAGATTGTTTGAGATAAATGCTCCATGCATAGGACAAATATGTAAGGGCTTAAAGGATCGCCCTGACGAATGACTCTAGTGAGATTAAAGCAATCCAAGGGTGTGCCACTCCATATAACTCTCATAGAAGATGTGGTGATACAATCCATGATCAATTTGACAAAAGGCTCCGAAAGGCCCACATCCTGGAGGGTGAAAAGACCATTTCTACTAAACAAGACATTAAATCTAATTAACATGTATTAAACTATCCAACTGGATTCTTATAATAGTTAACCATGATAGAAAAGTTTCAAACCACATTTCTAAAACACTATCATGGTTAAAAGAAATTAAACCCACCTATAAGACTAACCATGATAGAAAAGAGTAAAACTGAATTTAAAGAGTCTATCATGGTTATAAAAAGGATTTGTCTATCATTTTCGAAAACCTTTTGATTAATCCAAAGATCAGCACATTAAGGTTCAGGGCACAAAACACGCCCACAAACCCACTATAGTAACCTATATATAAGACAAAGGGTAGAATCAGAATGAGGTAGAAACCCAGCCTACTAGCCACATACATAACACAGAACCCCATGACAAAGGGTCCAAACAGAATAATTTCTAACATATGAAATATTGTGGTTCCATCAAAATATCAGAGTATGCATGAATAAGGCCTTATGCCCAATTAGAAGTTTTCAGTTATCAATACAGTTATCCAAAATAATATCAATGCATTTTAAAATATGATGACCCTATGATGGCAATATATAAACAATACAATCCCAAAAAATCAAGAGGCATACAAGGCTATTAACGCCTATGCCTCCGCCTGCTTCCCTTGACCTCTATTCGAATGAGAGGTAGCTCCTGAAAAAAATATCAATAATAACGGGGTGAGACACGAAGTCCCAATAACCAAAATCAATTTACAAAATATGCATGAATGGATTGCAACTCAGAGAAGCAGGTTTATCAATAATCATAATAATATTCTCAATAGTAAAACAATACATAATATATTCAATAATTAAAACCATCCCCACTCATCCATCCTGCTCCTCCTTATATCTTCTGGACGCAGTACAACCTATCAGTGCTAATATACACAGCTAAAGATTAGCTAGTTACTTCAAGAAAACTATCCCTTCTCATATCACCACCAATACACTGTAACAGGGAGATGTCTACCCAAAACACTCAAGTCAAATCCGGGCTAGGAATGAGAGAGCCGATAGGCACACAATCTCACCATACCTCTTCCACACAACCCCACAAATCCCACAACATAACACAATATACATGAATATAATATTTAGAAAGGTTTCACAATAGTAATATTCCATATACGTCATAATCATCAGAATATTACTAATCTCGGTTACAATCACAAATCATACAAATAATTGGAAAGTACACTGCTTCACTGAAGTGGTTAATATTCAAACATACACTTAATTTTTCAAAACACATATAAGTATTGCTAAAGAGATTAAAGAAAACACCTTACAGTCCATAACAAACATATAAAATAAATTAATCCCGGTTACCTCAACTCCTAGTTTAATCTTACAACTTTTGACAAATAAAGGTAACAACCACAAATCGGTCACCATCAATCTATACAATAATTTAGATACAAATTTAATATGTAAATTAAAAAATTTGCACAATTATATAATTTTAAAGTTTTGAATTAATTACCCAAAAATTACGATTTCACACTTTAATCCCAATTATTTGTTTTAAACTTAATCTAATACTTTTCTCAACCCAATTAACTCATTTGAATCATAAGTTAACACCAATTACATACAATCGTACAAAATCCCCAATTTAAAATTTATATTTTCAACGTAAAATTGCTATTTTATAAATCTCAAAATTTTCTAACAATCTAAACTGATTAAAACTATCTATTAGCATCCCTCTACTTCCTATAGTCTTATATTGTCAAAACTCAAAACTTCCCAAAACCCTAATTCTCAAAATCTCCTCTAATCAGAACAAAATTACTATCATTAGAAAGATAAAAATACATAAAACAGCTTTGATGAAGAGAATTTTATGATTAGAAGTGATTTTACCTATCAAAATTATCTCAAAAGATTGTCAAAGCTTTGAAAATTGCGGACTGTGCGACAGAAGAAGACGGAGAAGAAAAGCAAGTCTGGACAAAGAAATACACACCCTATTTGTTTCTTTGTCCATACACACCCCGTGGGCCCCACATAATTCATTTAAAATAAAGGGTCACATGCTCTTTTTCTTCTTCTTTTCCTTTTCTTTCATATAGAAATGTGTGTGTTTCCTTTTTAGGAACCAATTCTCTCTCACTTTCTTTCCTTTTTATTTTATTTTATGTTATTAGTTCTTAATGCATGTATATACACATATTTTCTAATTCATTAATTATTGTTGTTATTATTATTATTATTACTTCTACATTTAGTTGTCACTGAAAGTGCATTTAAAAAAATAAAAAATAATTTCCACATCAGCTGACATCTATCATATCACCCTCTTACCTACCTTATCCACATGTCACATGCCACTGTCCACGTCACCTGCCACATCACCTTCCATTCCACATTGTGTCACGTCATTCATAAATATTTTCTCCAACATGCCTCACCAAAGTTTGAACCTAGAACCTCCTAGTCAATGAGTGAAGCACTTAACCATGTGAGTTAAGTTGAATTGTCATCATTTATATTAAAAATTAAATATATAAAAACACACATGTATAATTTATAATATATAGATATTTACTAATCTATTTATTTTAATAATTTGATTAATACTAATATATATATATATGATTATGCATACGTACATATATATATTTATATTAATATTATACCCACACAGATATATATATATTAATATAATACCTAAAACATTTTTTTAAATTAAAATAATAAATATAATATATTTTTCATTTATAGTATTAAAAACTTATATTCATTATTAGTTAAAAATATTAATTTTAAAATTATGACTTTCAGTGGCGACTATTCAAGTCGCCACTGAAAGTTTGTGTTTCATGACTTTTGGTGGCGACTTTTTTAGTCGCCACTGAAAGTAATTTTTTTTGTAGTGCATTAATTCTTTTACAAGTCTAAATCATACCTATTTAAAAACAATCTTTTTTTTCTAACAATTACCTAATAAATTCACTGATTATAAATAATTTTTTCTTAATTATAATTTAATTCTAAGTATAAAAATTAGGATGTTACAAAAAACTTCCAAAAATAGTAAGTTTTTTTATCATTTATAAAAATTTTAAAACCTAATATTCATTTTCTCTCCCTTTCTCTTTGCTTTTCTCTCCATCCAAACACACCCTAAGAGAATAGAAATTAATGACAAACATAGGTTGTATGCTTGTGAAAAAAATATAAAAATTGTGTAATGAAAATAGATTAATAAATAGGAGAGACAATTTGTTTCAAGCATTGTACCAATTTTTTTCTTGATTTACAAGATTTACTGTGTAACGATTGTGACAGTGATATTAAGAGCTTGATTAACCAAAATGACTTTTTGTTGTCCGAATTTAATTAAAAAGTTTTCATTCTTTTTCTTTTATAATAATAATGTTATTACCAAATTCGGTTGTAAAATTTTGACCCAAAAAAAATTTGGTTGCAAAATAACAAATTCTATTTAGCAGTCTGCCTTCAACCTAAAAAGATAATTCTTAACGAGCTTGGGCCTAAAGGGCCTCGGTTGAAAAACTCGCTTAAAATTATGTTTTTTTTTTTAAAAACCTTTTCCCAATTAAACGAGTCAATTTAACATGATTGACTCATTTGAACGCCTATATTTTTTTAAATAAAAATTTTAACACCTCTATACAACATGATAGAATACTAAAAACTACCCGCAATTAAATTGAGTTAGAGGGATTTAGTTCCCCTTAATTATCACATCTAATGATTAAAAACATATTGATTTAATTACAACAAATTACACTTCATGATCAGTACAAGCACTTCGTGCAAAAAAAAAAAAAAATTATAACATTTGTTTAAATAGGTCAACAAGTGGCTGTCTACATTATATTAAAAACCATGTATATGTTTTTGCATTCATGTCTCACGGATCACTTGAACTCAGCACCTTGGAAAATATACAAAAGTTTAAGGTGTTAAATAGAGTACGTAGTTTAATTTATGATTAATATAACTTTCGGTCTCTCAAATTTCACCCAATTTTAATTTTAATCCTTCAAGTTTAAAATAGGTGGTTTTAGTCCATCAAGTTTACTCTATTCATAACAGTTGGTCTCTCAAATCTAGAACAAATTATTTTGGCCCCTCAAGTTTATTCTGTTCATAACAGTTGATCACTCAAATTTGAAAATGACTAGTTAATACCATTAAATAGCTTATGTGACATACTTATTAAGACAGTTGAGGGACTGAATTATTTAATGGTGAGACAGCAAATGTAGGGTTATGATGATTTATAAATAAAGTAAACTGTCTTAAGTTGACGGTCAACTTAAAATAACATCTCAGTTCCCCTTAATTATCACATCTAATGATTAAAAATATATTGATTTAATTACAACAAATTACACTTCATGATCAGTACAACCACTTCGTGCAAAAAAAAAAACTATAACATTTGTTTAAATAGGTCAACAATTGGCTGTCTACATTATATTAAAAACCATGTATATGTTTTTTGCATTCCTGTCTCACGGATCACTTGAACTCAGTACCTTGGAAAAAATACAAAAGTTTAAGATGTTAAATAAAGTACGTAGTTTAATTTAATTTAGGATTAATATAACTTTTGGTCTCTCAATTTTCACCCAATTTTAGTTTTAGTCCCTTAAGTTTGAAACAGGTGGTTTTGGTCCCTCAAGTTTACTCTGGTCATAATAGTTGATTCATCAAATTTGAAAAAGACTAGTTAATACTATTAAATAGCTTATGTGACATGTTTATTAGGACAGTTAACGTATTATTCTAAATTGATCGTCATCTTAAGACCATTTATTCTGTTCATAAATCATCATAACCCTACATTTATTGGCTCACCATTAAATAATTCAGTCCTTCAACTATCCTAATAAGTACTTCACATAAACTATTTAATGGTATTAACTAATCCTTTTCAAATTTGAGGGATCAACTGTTATGAACAAAGTAAACTTAAGGAACCAAAACCACATGTTTCAAGCTTAAAAAGCCAACTATTATGAATAGAGTAAACTTAATGGACTAAAATCACCATTTTCAAACTTGAGGGACTAAAATCAAAATTGGGTGAAATTTAAGGGACTAAAAGTTATATTAACCCTTAATTTATATTATAATCTTACATAGTCCCTGATATCACACATAAGAGTAGCTGCAAAAGAGTACTACCAATAAATATTCCACTGAAATGGAAGCAAAGGAACTTAGTGTGTGTTTAGTGTCCCGTTTGGACAATGTTATTGGATGATTTAAGCTGTAACGGACGTTGGAATAAGTGGAAAAGATATGTTAGTGTTTGGAAGCCCATTTATCATACTGGACTTATTTAAAATAAGACATTTATTCTTATAAATAAGTCTTCTCTTCTTATTCATCCGTTTTGCTTCATCTATATGTTGTCTTATTTTTATATCCATTAGAAAGCAGTCACCCATGTGATTTTTCTGCTCTCTACCCCCTGACCCCACCTCCACCTCCCTTGTCTCTTCCGCTTTTTATTTTTGTTGACCCACCCCAACATTTATTTTTGTACTTTATATACATTTTTAATCATTTAAATTTATCATTAATTATATATTTTTAGCTTTTATTTTTACCTTTTGTTAAAATTAATTCTTCTTATTTTTAGTATGATTTTTAAATTTTACAATATATTTTTTAATATTCATGTCCCTTTAAGTTATTTGTCACAATAAGTTACTTTTTAACATATCAACCAAACACATTTGACTTTTTAAATAAGTCACTTATAAATCATTTATACTACCGTCAATCCAAACATACATAATCTGACTTATATCTACTATGAGTTATCAATAAGTTTGATTACAAATAAGTCACTTATCTTACCACAATACCAAACACACCCTTACTAAAGCCCAATTGATACAATAGCAAAGCTAGTAACAAAAGCTTGCTAGTGCTCATTAATGTACTAGCTTTGTCTTTTTCATGTCACGAAAAAAGCTTGAAAAATTATGCAAACCAGCTTTGTCATTTCCAGGTTCAGAAATAAGACTTGAGGATTCATTCGAAAGTAGAGAAGCTGCCCATATTCCATCCACTCGCATTTTTAAGCTATTATTGGAGTGCACTAATGCCAAAGCAGGCGAATTGTAAGTAATTTCGGTTGGCGTCAGCCTCTTGCACCATAAAAATTTTTAGCCTTTACCTACAAAAACATGATAAACAAATAATTCGAGTCACGCCTAATGGCACTATCTTTAAGAGATATTCCGCAACCCCGTAATAAATTAGGAAGCAGCACTCCCCAGGATAAAACGAACTCTTCTTACAAAAAACAGGGTGACAAAATTACAGAAAGATAACAGTGTAACTCAAAAAAAGAAAGAGGAGAGGAGCTCGGTGTCACCAAACTCGGTGTTCTGACCACACTACTCCTTACCTTATAATGTGCATTGCCTTTTATAGACAGAATCATGAGCCCGTTGCACAGAAATAATGACGGCTTAATGACAATTAAAATGACAGTTACAAAACAATAATTGATTATCATTAAACGTAATAAAACCTTTTAAACATTATTAAAACAATCAATTAAATTTCCAACGGTCATCTCCAACGATTAGTTCGAGAACTCCTCTTATTACTATTTTTACTAACTCTAGCACATATTCAATGATATATTAGGGTGTTCTCAATATTGAGTTACATAAGACTTCTTCCTTTGATACACTTACACACAATAATGACAACAACTTCTGCACAAAATCAAATTTAAAATCACGTTAGCCCTGACTCTCAACAAATAGATTTTATAAAAGGGTTAAGGTCTACTTTTATCTCAGAACTTGTCACAAAATCTTAATTTTGCACCAAAAGTTTCTAAATTGTATTAATTTTGTCAAAGTCATTATCCAAGTTAAGTTTAACCATTAGTTGACGAAATATGTGAAACTGACAATTTATATGTCATCCACGTCATTTTAGTTTTGTGACCATATTACTCTTCAAAGAAAACTTCCTTGTCAATATTACTCATAAGTGAAAACTTTTAGAATAAATTTACACCTTAATAAAATGACATGACTGCTACATGGACCTACCAACTCAGCATGTTTTGTACAACTCTTGAGGCGACATTGCTTCAAAAAAAAAATAACTTTTGGAGTAAAATTGAGATTTTTTGACAACTTTTAAGATAAAAATGAACCTTAACCCTTTATAAAATTATTATATTAGGGATAATGTGGGTTGAAGTCTCTCTTACTAGTAGATGAAGTGCAACGAGGCTTAAACCTATTGCTCTTAACTGATATTGGATTTGAAATATTTTGAACACCAAGAGCTAAAATAGGTTCAATTTCCCGATGAGAAACCCTTTCTGGCCTTGGCATTGATGCAGGTTTATCCCACTAAACCTAATTAAGAACACATTGTATATGTTTATAATGAAGATGATGTGATTTATTGAAGCAACATTAAACATGTAAATATAAAACGTTAAAATTAAAACACAAATGTTGAATGAAACATGACACCCTTTAACCTTAATATAACAAGGATATACCTTTTCTCTCTTTGAAACTTCATCTTGAACCTCATGCCAACATGAATGTTTTGGTTCCCTGCCTCTATGTATTTGTTCAAACGAATAACAAACTGGCTAGCCCTAAATGAGATAGTAATAAAAATGTTATATTATACCACATTCGATTTCTATCCTAATTAGTTAAGTATATCTTATATTAAGGCCCAGCGGCAGTATATACTTTATGATTTGTGTAGCACACATCAAGATGTACACAAAACCTAACCTTTGTTTGTGATAGACAAAAAACATAGCGCCAGTTCTGACTGAATGTGAGGCAGTTGCAAGTACGCTTAGATGCTCATTCTGGCTTGAAGTCACAGATGAAGAAGGAATAGGACTTCGTTGCATAGCTGAAACTCCACTTGCACTTATAAGAGAATCCATTAATATTTTAAAAAATGAGTGAATTTCCTCGTTTTGTATTTCAGGACGGGTTGGATCTGGAACCGTCGGATCTGACTGAATAAACCTATAATATGTACTTTTAGTTATAATGACATATTTAAAAATGATGATGATGAGTTACTTGAAATTCTATGCATACCTATAGAGAAATTTTTGCTTAATTAGATCCCCTCATTTTCTCATTAATCTAACTAATAGAATTAATCAGTCTTTTTTTCAATTAGGGGTTAATGAGCAAATTTGCTCTAAAAGTTTTCAGTAAAAAGTAATATTGCCCTAAAAGTTTTTTCAATTTTAATATCGCTCTCAAAGTTTTAAAATGTAGCAATGTTGTATTATAACATTAAAAAATAAATGTTAATCGTTAACTTTTCAACGGTATAGGGTAATACTACTACAATTTAAAATTTCTGGGGCAAAATTGAATTAAAAAAAACTTTGAGATAACATTGCTCTTCAATAAAAACTACCAAAACAAATTTGCACCTCAACCCTATTTTTAATTCAAGGGGTAAACACTAACGGCCTAAGATTACAAACGGGTTCGAACTTACAATCTCCCACTTAAAGGAGAGCTCTCATGACTCATGACTCATGCTACTATGCTACTAGACCATTGGCAGATTGAATTCTTGTTTGAATTAGCAATAAAAACTATTTTTCTAACTTAGATTTACGATATACAAGATAAGTATATAAGAAAAATTTTATCTCAATTTGCATGATCGTGTTTCTCTAACGCTGACTCAAATAGGCATTGAATGAGTCTTGAAGTAGGAAAAGTAGAAGTCAAATAAAAATTGGGAGAATTACAATTTGATCCTAAAAAAGGAACTTTATAACAAAATGGTCCCGCGAAATCACATATTTGCAAAAGAAGTCTTAAAATTGTCAATAAAAATCATGGAGTTGTTGATAACAACTCTGTTATGAATATGGAGTTGTCATTAATAACTCTATGTTAAATATTGACAACTTTACGGGAATTTTTTACAATTATGTTAATTCACGTGGAACTTTTTTTGCAAATACGCGATTTAGCAAGACTGTTTTGTCGTTAAAAAATTTTTTAGGACCAAATTGCAATTCTCCCATAAAAATTCTCGCTCGGGATTCCGGAAGCAGAGTGAAGCAATGGTAAATTTCACTAGTCTCTGGTTCAACCTACAAAATAAATAATTCCATAATAATCATACAAAATGAATAAGACATTTTACAAACAAAGGTAAAATAAAAATAGAAACAAAGCATCCTCAGTACCAAGAGCCGAACGTTTAAGACTCTACAGGGAATCATAGAAGGAAGATTAAAACGAACACCTCCATGGTGGAATTCCTGCTCTGTTGAAAAACTTAGCTACAAAATTAGAAATAAAAAAAATTTCATATGCAAGTGAAATATAGAAAAGAAAGATATCTAGGGGATATTTCAAAGCAACTATGACTTAAGAAAAATGGCAACAATGACAGAAAAAAATATACCTGCTCATTATGGCCCTGAGGAAAATAAAAACATCTTTCCCCCTCTCTAGGGACATTGAGTAAGAGCCTTTCACATAGATTCCATAGTTCATTATACTGACCATATGCTTGTCCCAAGCCTATCAAACACAAATTAAATTAGATAAGTAATTGTAAGCTTATATATACTTTTAATGATTATAAGAGAGCATGAAAATGGAAGAAGATGGTCAAATGAAGCATAATACTTTTGCATGATTTCGTAGTATGTGGAGGAAAATCAAACAGTTTCTTACCACATTTTGTGTTACTATATATGTGTTGACAAAAAATTAAAGGGGTTATGGGGCTTAAATGCTTTGGAATTTTTCGAGTATGGGTTAGAGGCACCTATAAGTTTTTAAGAGGGCAAATATATCTACAGAGATTTAAAAAATGAGATAATTTTGTCCCTCTATTAAAAAAGCCTTAATGGTGAATGTTTGTTGACCAAATATACATATGTGGCATGCATATATAACATTCACGTCACCTTTCTTTTTCCACATCATAATTTTTACCAAAATTTTGGAAAAAATACATATTAGAAGATAACATTAACTTATTGGAAGAAATTAAAAAACCTAAATAAATTAGTTAACTTATTTGAATAACAAGAATGGTGACACATGCAACATCTGCTTGTTTGGTCAACAAACGTTGACTTTAGGGCTTTTTAATAGAGGGGCAAAATTGACAATTTTAAAAAAATTTCAAGGCATATTTTCCCACTTGATAATTTTCAGGCACCCTTAACGCATACATAAAAATTTCCAGAATATTTAAACCCCCTTCACCCAAAACTAAAAGGCTGAATTTTATTATTCTAGATGTTAATCTCTCCCTTTTCAAAAGAATAGCCAAGGACAAAAATTGCAAAAAAGAAAAATAGGCATTTTTCTTTCATTAATTAACTTTTTGAGTAATTAAATATAATAGAGTGAATTATATAAAGAAATTTCCAAACATTGACATGTTTCCCCATGATAACATTCTGTAACCCTGATATTGCTCTCATTGTTGGCCATACCATGCAAACTGCTTCAAACATGAAAAAACACAAAATGCAATGATTCAAAACAAAAGCTAAAGACCAAAAAATAGCTAATCCTTCTACATTACCAGCTAGCTAACACTGAATTGTCCTTGGTTTTCTCACTAACCACCAGTTGAAACAAATTATGAAACCCTCACTGAAGTTTTTTTTATCAGAGCCTCTCACTAAAGTTTGTTATTGTAAAACAAACAATATACAACTACAAAATGAAACAATTGAAAGAATATGTAGTTCATGACAAAAACAAAAACATAGAATTAAGATGACGTCTTGTATCCTAACGCAAAAGAGCACAATGTTCTCATCATGATAATTCAAGACAAATTGTATATATTTTCTAATAAGGGGAAATGGCAATAAATATAAAACCTGATGAAATACCTTGTGTGATCGACATAGATGATCTCGATTTGATTTGTAGATAGTATTTTGATTACGATGAATTAGGGTTTTTTTCGACCAGTGAAAATTACACAGATTATCTATTTAAGTAGAACGTCATTAAAACCATTTACATGAGTCTCTTTCAACAAGAAGAATGATCAATAGAAATCATTTTAAAGAGAAATATGCAATACGGTGCAAGAAAAGGGATTACCTCCAAAATAGTAAAATCCAAACCCTAATTTCCAAGATTGAATATGAATCAGTGTGTTTTTATTAAAGGTGGTCTACGCTCACACTGACTAACTTTTGAGTGAAATCTTTCTTACAGGATGTTGAATGCGGTGAATTAAGGGTTTCAGAAAGATGAAACCTACACTGATAAAAGGTTCTTGAGTGAGATTCACTTCAAATATGGCATGTTAAGTTTTTTCTCAACTGCTGTAATTTAATATCGTAAATGTATGCTAATGCATCTTAATTCAATGAACCTAAAATAAATATTTATAAGTTGATGAAATCTGATTGCTCATCGCATTTGTTGAGATAAAAATCAATAAACGTTAATTCAACGTTCATGAATCTCAAAATATATCTTTCAAAATTAGATTTTTATCCTTGATGTTCGGCCTATATGCAAGTATTGCTAACTATCTAGCCAGAGCCAAAGAAACATAATTAAATCATTGAATTTGTTTGAAACAATAACAATGACAAGCTTTATCGGGCTCGACTATATAGACAGCATAATATTATTGTGCTTTATTAACATCCAACTCTTTAGATAGAAGGTAATCTGAAAGGTATCAATGACTTTATTAAACATTTTCTGTAATTTTCATTAACCCCTTCTTAAAAGATTCCTTACATCAACCCATTTCACTAACACCTCTAACGTTATTTCTTAAATATGTTGAAAATACCTCAAATAATTTCCTGCCATCTTAACATTTTCTCTTTTCAATATATGCCACACCTACTCTTCTTCTAATATGATCATTTTAAATCTTTTTTTTATTACATAATCACACATTTATTTCAACATCTTTCTCTATATTACTCAAATATATTCTCTCATTATCCTTTTGAAGCCCAACATTTACTGTCACATATTGTTGATCTTATTATAGGAGTTTAATAAAACTTTTTAAGTTTATATAGTACTTTCTTAATACAAATAACTCTAATAGTATTTCTCCAACTTGATATAGTTTGGGAAAAAAATCAATTTATCCATATTAAATGCATCCTCCTTAAAAGAACTTGTCCCTCATATTTGCAACCTCACATTACTAAAAAAATTGTAAACGGGGTAAAATTGATAGAAAATCATTAATAATTCATCTTTTTATGCAAAATAAGTCAATAATAAATTTACCCTAACTGATCTAAAAATAAACTTACCCTTTTTAAAATTAAATTATGGTGGAACCTGTGCATTATTACAGCCTATATCCAACAATGTTTTTTATTGGAAAACATAATTGTTATACAAGCGAAATTGGAAAAAAAAACAATGAAAATCAATTGCATATGGCTAGGGCTTGAGAAATTACTAATTTAATTGGAAACAAAGAGGATTCAGAATTAAGTTAATAGAACACCAAATGGGACACCTAAGGCATGAATTATCCAATGATACACAGGATGTAATGACAGAGGGCCAAAGGAAAAAAAAATGCACAAGGTGCTGCATTCTAATATTTCAGATCAGACCCAGCAGGAACTTATTAGCCAATGAACAAAAGAGATCCACTATGATCTTCCTCGAGAAATAACCCCCGCCCTCTTCTCTCTCTCTCTCTCTCTCTCTCTCTCTTCCCATGTATTTAACCCAAGTTCTAAGCTGAAAGGATTAGGATTATTCATTTTGACTGGGGTTAAAATCAAGGTCTCCAACTTGTCATCTCTGAAATGAAACGTCCTTAGCTGATCTAATGTGTAGTTTACAGTTCAGCTTTCAAGAAGGACTGGTGGAGCAAGGGGCTGTATCAGGGAGGAATAAATAGCGAAAACGGGAATCAAAGGAAATTACAGCACAGTTACGAGAACCGAGGAAGGTCTGGCGCCGCTGGGACATGCATTGCTCTACAAAGGCAGCTTGAGGAGGAGGAAGATAATGGGATATCCAGACAGCCAAACTTGCATCATCCACAAAACTTTTGGCAAAGCAGTGAAGCATTTTGGGCACCAACAATCTCCCCTTGTTGCTCACTCCCACGGCTGCACGGATGTAATCACGCTGCGCATCTTCTAGCGCTTCTCTCACATTTTTAGCCGTATAAATCCTTACCTGCATTTACATATTATATATATATATAGTTATACACCCCTCTTAATGGAATTGGGTCTTTTACCACTGTTGGATAATCCATTGCAGAGAGAGATTGAGAGAGTAGTAAGACCTACGTGTCAACTAGGTCTCACTATTCTCTCTATTTCTCTTTTCAATTGATCATGCGACAATTGGAGCAAATACCAAGTCTCACTATTCTCTCTCTTTCTCTTTTCAATTGATCATGCAACAATTGGAGCAAATACCAAGTTAAATATGTTATATCCACCGATGTCAAGCCTCTCATATCATGGTAGAAAAGAGTGTCAAATTGGATAAAATCCCATCATTCAACTGATTCGGACGGCATATGTGAATCTACATAAGCAGTAAGATTACCGCAGGTGAAGAATACATTCCGCAGCTGAGAGCAAAAGCCACTAGAGGCTCGTGGTTATCAATTGCAAACTTCCTTTGCTCCTCTGACACCTTGAACTTTTGAACAGCAAGAAGCAATGCCTGATAACACAGTTAACAGAAACTGAGTCAGGAAATTATGCTCGGACTTTTGTACAACAGGGAGAGATACCAAAAAACTTACTATCTGAGGCCTATGAAGTGGGGGTTTCATCTTCAGAATCATATACTCAATTGCAGCTGCACTGAAAGAATGACCCCCAACGGTATATACAGCCTACATATAAATCAGAGTAACCCAGGTGAAATGGTTAAAATGTTCTGCTAAACTTTTGACCTTGAGTACCAAAAAAAAAATTTTAAAAAAAAAAACTCAGCAAGAAAAAGAGGGAAAAAATGAATAGAATCAGATCAGAAATCAAACCTTTTGCAATAAAGAGAAGAGTTTCAAGTCACTTCTTGGGACTCCATAAGCCAAATAAGCCTGTTAAATTGAAGAGACATGAAAGCTACAACATATTTCTGAAAACAAGCATCAAACCATAATATTAAGTAATAAAGAGTACAAGGGCACCTACATGCATGATCAATGTGTTGTACAAATTGATCCAGAAAGCAAGTTTCTCACTGGAGGTCAAATGGATGGGATTTGCTTTGGCCAACTGTTCAACGAGCAATCTGTTCTCAAAAACAAAATTCAAGTCCCGTGAACTTTTCTTTCAAATTGATACCCGAAGTTCAAAATTCAACAAGACACGGTCAGGTTTAACTTTCTTTATTCAAATTTCTTAAAAATCAGGGAACAGGCAAGAAAGCGTGAGGTTCAAGTAGAATATAATTTGAATTTTTCTTTCAATTTATGCCCATAGTAAAAAACTCAAGAAGACAAGGTCATATTTAACTTCATTTATACAATCCGAAATTACAACTATCAGCAGATCAAGCTTGTCCAGATCTCGCAAATTCATATCTGCTTCAAAAAAACTATGCAGGGATACGTATATCTTTTGAATGAAGAGCCAATCTCATGCTGCTGAGTCCAATCCAAATTTCTTGCGAACCCTGACTATGAAGCAGACACTTAAAATAAGGAATCATGTCCAAGAGAAGCTATGGTCAATGGAATTAGTCAATAAAGCCATAGCCAAGGACTATTTGGCCAGCAAAAAGAAAAACCAGGCTACCTTGGTTTAATTTTAGTACCAGGGAGATGATCAATCCCGCCTTTTCCTTTGGAAACCATCAAGACTGATTTGGACCATTGCCGATATTTTTGCTATTTAATCAGTGTTGGGTGTTCTGTGGAAAACTATGATCACTAACAACAGGAGTTGAAAAGGGAGGGAATGGTAACTTCACATGCCATGGAAATTTCAGTTGGTTTAGAACAAGGCTCTGATTACGAGGGAGATGAATCTAAATCCATAATCCTTTCACTTAACGGTAACTGGGTTATAAGAGCAAAGAAATAAAAAATAAGGAAACACAGTAAATTCCTAAGATACCAAGGACCCAAAAAACAAACAAAAGGAAACAAACATAAATCAGACAAAATTCAGTCTATCTGAGTACGTGACTGGCTTTAATCTTTGATCATCCAAAAAATCATGGCATTGATCTCAATCTGCAATAGGAAAAATGTGAGGAAAAAAATTTACCTAAACCTCCGTAATGCCCCAGCAGCATACTCTAATTGTTTTTTCCCCACTGACATCCAAGATACTTCAATTGCTGATCCATAACTTCCAATGTCAGCCCAACTCAATTTACCACGAACATGGTAGGGATCACAGGCATTCCCAGAAGCCAATACATCACAATCCTTTACATCGACCAGTGGGCTCTGAACCCACGACGAGGTTGTTGAGTGCTCAGATGATGACCACCTCGAGGAATTAGGAAGATGTTCACATGGCGACTGAACTGAGTGCTGACTCTCTCCTATAGATGACTTCATAGATATACCAGAATCTGCAAGAGAGATGTATATGTTTTTCATACATCTGACCATTTCTTCTGATAATATATTGGGCTGATTCCAAAGTTCCTTTGGTGGCATCGCTTTAGTAAGCTTCTTGAAGTCTGCAGGCTGACAATATTTGCTATCTATCTTTGTAGACTCAGTTTTTTCATAGCAAAACAAAACTGAGTGCACTGCATTCTGATGCAAAACATAGCATGCCATGACATAACCATCAGAAGTTGAAGCCAAATTGGGCATATTATAAAATATTCAAATGCTTCAACAGCAAAACATCATTTGCTTGTACTTATAAACTAATTAATCCACAAGATGAGATTCCAACTCTATCACAGGAAAATAAGACACAATTCAATTACTAGACTAGAGGCTTGAAGGAATAAACATAGGAAATGAAAAGGGGGACAATTGGGAAGCAAAGAAATAAAAAATTTCATCTGCACAGCTAGTGCTGGCACTTTACAGCCAAATTTAATAAATTAAAGCTGATAAATAAAGGAAATAACATGCATTAGTCACATAAGTCTTAGGCATATTATTGCATACACATAGAATAGCTCGACAAGACTAAAGAAATGAAGTATTAGAAAGAGAACTGCTATACCAACAATTCCAAGCTTAGCAAACAGCAGATCCACTGATAATGTCATTTACAAATGAACTCGTATTAGGGCAATCCATCCATCCATCCATTATTTATTATTATTTAATCATTCCTTTTCTAACTGAATTATATTCTATTAACCAACAGATGTATACAAAAGTCAAGTCTTCCAAAAACACAAGAACATGAGAATAAAATCAGAATATCACACTCAGAAACTAATTAGGTCTTAATATTGCATATATCATACACAAAAGAATACCACTAGTATCTTATGTTTGTCTGGTGAACATCTTCTACTTTTAATAACTCAATTTTTTTTCATATACCAAACATGGATGGTACCTCCATTGTTGGCTCAATGCCTTCGCAAGAATGCTTGGATGACTGAGCTTTTTGCAGTTGGTCAGAGCAACTTTCAGCAATCTGAAGTCCTTCACAATCAAATTGTTTTGAAGACCTTGAAGAAGATGACATCTGCAAAGACCATGAAGATTTATGGACAAAAGGAATAATTTAGCAAGGTATTTTCTCACAAAAATAGCCATATCACTAGTTCAATATGTAAAAACGCACTGCAAATTTATCTCGTGTCATATTTTTAAGACTGTTTTCATTTTAAATGCAACACAATCAACATATAATGTGTTTCAGTTAGCCATAGCAATATGAAATTATAATTATGTGGAGAATGCATAAAAGTGAGTTTGTTATTAATAGAACACAATGACATCATGCAATTCATATAACCCACTTTAGTGGGATAAGGCTTCTAGTTGTTGTTTTATGGAAGAATGATTGAAAAGATTGAAATACCAAAAGATACCAGAATTTTTTTAAAAAAAAGAAATCAAAATTGGCATTATGCTTTCTCAAAAACTAAGAAATAAGAGTTGGTGTTTTCAAACATATACTCAGCAGATAAATTATCAAAATCGTAACATGGATTAAACTGTAGAAAATACACTTTCTGGTCATTTTGATCACTTCGGGGAAAAAAAAACAAGATAACATTTGGTTAAATGGTTCAATAATTGGCTGTCTACATTATATTAAAAACCTTATGAATGTTTGTGCAAGCATGTGTCAAGGATCACTTGAACTCAAAAGCTAAGCACGGCGCCTAGTAAAATATACAAAAGCTTGTTAAGTAAAGCTCGCACTTTTTATTAGAATCTCTTATATGGTGCCTGATATCACATATAAGAGTGTACTACCACATGTTTCTTAAACTAAATTAAAGAAATTATATAGTTTAGTTAGTGTTTAACTCCAAATTCAATCATACAGCTCACAATTGTTTTGGGATTTCAGTTGAGTTGAATCATACAGCTCAACTTTTTTTGTATTGAGCTGGTTTAAAATGCTGGATTGGAATTACATCTGAACCAACTCCTTTATTATGGACAGCAGTTATATGCTTTTGAGTTTTTATAATACAGAACAACAGCAACAAAGATAACAAGCCATGCCTACCAGTGCACTCGACATTTCAGATGAACAAAGAGATGTTGACTGAGATGATGAATGTCTCAAACGATACTCCACAAGTCTCTGTTCATTTCTTTCTTGACTGAGTTGGAAATGTAAAGATACGATTTCTTTTTCAAGTTTTGAAATTGTACTTTCCAGTTGGGCAATATTTGAAAGGAGCTCTTGAACCTAAAGAAAAAGCAATGAAATGTACCAAAACTCAAATTCATACAACAATAGAGATTAATGGAAAAGGAAAAATTTTGCACCAAATGCTTAAATGGCTGGAGCATGCAGCATATAATTCATTTGAGCTAAAGTGAACATTCAGTAATCTTTATTGTCATAAACTATTATATATATATATATATATCATATCTTAGCTTTAAGAGAACAACTAGTCCCAAACTTCCCAACCCTAGCCCTCCACATAGAGCAAACCAAGATGCATATATGATTTCTTGCGCCTATAATATAGTTTAAATCAAAGGGTAAGCATTGTACGTTGACCCTCCCCAGACCCCACCTGATAAGAGCCTTGTGCACTAGGCTGACCTTGATAATATAGGCTTGAGAACCAATGCTTGTAGTCATGCACTTCAAAATGTAGTTATTTAGTGCAGCATGTTTTCACCTTCTATTTTCACAGCAAAAGGCCATTTTCCTAGAATCACATCTTATATCTTGTAATCGTCTTACAGCCTCACATTGAAAAGTTTGTGCTAAATTCTTTCTAAGAATTTCATAATTAAGCATCTAAAATGCTGAAAGAACTTTGTCTACAAGTTTTTCAAACACAACACACTCCTTCACCACTCAAATTTCCCTTTCTATCAAATTTAAAGTTCTCCTACAAGTTACATAATCTACTTTCTTTTCTTTAAGGTCCAATAGAGCACCATCCTTCAGGCATAGATATATCTCTAATCAGTCAAATTTGAAGAGTACTACCCATTCTCTAGCTACAAGCATAAGAAATTGGAAGAGTGCTACTCATTCTCTAGAACCTCATGCCTGCTTTGAAAACGAAAGGTTCTTAATAGAACATACCAAAATATAAGTCAGCATAACCTCTAAAATATTAATTTAAATATGAGTGGGTACAGACAATTACAGCCATGTCACATGTCAATGTTTACTTTTGAAAATGTCTCTATTAAAGGATCAAACAAAAGCTATGGCAAAGCAAAAGGGTGACATGAAATCAGGTTAGGTTACCCAGGACAATATAAAATGATAATGATGGTGAAAATAATCAGTTTCTAACACAAGTTATCCAAACATTTTAGAACACATGCAAAATATTTTGTAATTTCTGGTATAGATGATAATTTATCCATTATAGCTCTTGTAGGAAGTCCAAGAATTTATATAATTTCTTTCCCTTTTGGAGCATGCTACTTCTAAAAGGCAAAAAAGAGCAAATAGATCTTCAATGTGTATCAGTGTGTCATCCCATTAAATCAGGTACAGAAAACTACATCAGAAGTCATTTCATCCCAACATTAGCATGCATGTGACACCAAGTTTGAGGGTAAAAAGGGACATACATGATGAGGGAGATTTGCTGGACCAGATAATTTGATGACATTTCTCTCAATTACATTTTCAAGGAATGCATGAAGTTCCAACTCTTCTAGCAGCTGGTTTTCTAATTGTTGCACCTGTATAGATGTCAGAGTAAATTAGGGATTAACAACTACTCCCTCCAGTCTTAAATATAAAATCTAATCGATTTTTTTTTGGAGAGGTTAAGGTAAATAAGTTACTTAATCATATCATATGTTGTATGTCATTATATTATTTATCAGTTTATAAGTTAGACAAAATAGTTTAGAGAAAAACAACAAATTTAAATGTTTTATAGTAATGTAATTAGTTTTTTTTTTTAAGATTCTCCAAAAAAAAGTCAACTAGGCCTTATATTGGCTGCTAAATGCCACCAAACTAGTCATATGATGGTCCAAACTTCACACATTGTTATTCATACCAAGGGAAATGTGATGCATATGTGCAGAGATTTCATGGGAAGTTCAATATACTTGGAAGAAGCATGGTTCCCTGATTAATAAGGGACGCCAATACCATCTTGTAAGGTTCGTTAAAAATCATCCAGTTCCTTAACCATCATTTTTTGCCTGCAATAAACAAGTAACACACAAACAAGCCGAGCCAGCGCAAAGAAAACTCACATCCTGTTCAAGTTGAAATCTGCTGAGGGCAGCACTGTTTCCTCGTTCATGTGACACGTTCCTTCCTGTCTCTCCCGTAGCATTTCTCACCTAAAGATTACATTTGAAGAGTCAAAAGAATCATCACTTTATATTACCATTGAAAAAACAAAAAACAATTACAGCAATAAAATTTGGAGAATCTTTAGTTAACTTTCAAGCCAATAAGCAGGAAAAAAAATAGTAAACATATCAATCACCAAAAAGGCAAGTAGTTGGAATCAAAATTTGTCCCAGCTATTATTATATTGGTTCTTAGTAAGAAACCATTGAAAAGGAAGCCCCGAAATCCAACTTACCTTTATGTATAAGTCACCACAATGAAGCTCACTCAGAACATCAACCTGAAACTCTGAATCACGATAACTTGTGCCAGGACGTGAATATTCAGATGAAGAATCGCTTCTGCGAAAATAAAATTATGTGAGTATTGGTAAAAGGAACAGGATAGTTCAGAGCACACATATATGCACCGCTCTCCTCTCCTTACCGTCTCAGCGCAGATGGCATAACCAATGAGTCACACATCCTGCGATTACCGTATTTGTCATTTAATTATGCACAACCTCCCCAGAAACCCTGTCAAGTTGTTACCAAGTTCCAAGAGAAAGCCCATGCGCAATGAGTAATTATAGATTCTGCAGATTCATTTCAGGCATCATGATTGAAGTAGCGCCTGTATTTTACACCCGGAGGTTCTATTAAAAGGTTTGCCTTCAATGATCTCGGGATAGAGAATGTAAAATAGATACAGAACTGTAACACATGTGATTGATGTACCGCCAGTATTTTACACCCGGAGGTTCTATTAAAAGGTTTGTCTTCAATGATCTCAGGATAGAAAATGTAAAATAGATACAGAACTGTAACACATGTGACCATGCAGTAAGGACAAACTCATGAATGCAAAGCTACCTATCATTTTCAATACAAACACACACACGTATTACCAAGACAGCAGTGCGCCCCGTCAAACTTTCCTTTCAAATGAATTTCCATCAGGAAAACTTTTAAAAAGAAAAAACGGGAAGGCGCAGTAGAAGAAGAGGTTGAAGGGAAAGTTAACTCTTCATGAAAGTTAGAGTTAAGGAAAAGCAGTGAAGATTTCGGTCGAGGTCATAGTCATAAATAAAGCACTCAGTAATTAAAGACAAAAACTAAAAAGGTGAGAAAAAAAGCAGGGCAAATGTAGCTCCCAACCCCACCACTAAAGGGGAAAAAAAAAGTTTCCAATACGAATAAGCCGCCGACAATTTCCCATCTTTTCAAGGTCAAAGTAGTTTTTGGCGCATGGACCCAAGTACACACGAAACCACACGTCCTAAATGAAAGAGCTACGGTTTCCGTTTATTTTCAAAGGCAGGTGTATGAACAGTTCTGAGCAAAAGACATGCCTAGATCAATAACAAAACGCATCACACTCGACCGTTGCCGAGTTTAGTTCCTGTTCAATGCATTTGCTTGCTTTTAATCGGTTTAAAGAACTGTAAAGTGAAACTGAAAACTCATTTTTCGAAAGAAATCTTGTCTGACGAAGAGGGAGGGAAATAAACGAGGGAGAACAAAAGGTTCACGGAATTGCAAGAGAAGAAATAACAAACCGTTAATCAGCGCAATAGACTGTAGATTCAGTACGAAGAACTGAGAACAGAGCTCCAGCTGACTCACGCTCGTGTAAGTCAAATCTTGAACTTCGCGTTTGAAGGCTTTAGCTTGGCGTCAATGAAATGAACACAAAGCTACGGATGCTTTTTTCTGCAATGCATCAGGTGGAGAGTGAAAGCAGAAGACAGAAGTGCGTGGAAGACGACAAAGAAGCAGTTGAGCGCAATAGCTATGAGAGTTAAGTGGGATTTCAATTTTCAAGCAGCGGAATGGAGGAAGGACAGAGAGGCGGGGGGGAGTGAATTATTATTTCGTTATTAATTTTTTTTATATAAAGTAACTATTTAACCATAACTTTGTTCATTTATTAGCACCTTTGGCCCTAACCAACCCATAAAATAGATTTTTTTTTTTAAGATGTTTTTGAACAGGGGAGAAAAAATAAATAATAGGTTTTAAAATTTATATAAATAGTAAATATATTTATTATTTTTAAAAAAATTTCTTTTTAATTTTCTTCCTCCACTAATTTTCTTTTCGTTCTTATGAATATGGGGTTATTGTTACTCCTTCAGTCCTTCCTTATTATCCTTACATAGGAGTTAAATAAACAAATTTACGGATAGTAAAAAATTATTTGAATTAGTTATGGGACTTAAAATACTTTTTTTGTTTTTTGCCTTCCTTAAAGTACCCTATTTATAATACGCTACCTCTCTTTTTTAATTGAGAATGTATATTAGACTATCATTTCTGCAGGCAAAAAACTTAGACTATCATTTCATGAAAACTTCTTAATATACATAATTGATATGATACTTTGAACAGGTAAAGACATATGGATACTTAAAAAAATTATTAATTTAAAAGAGAAAGTGGATCCAATTTATTATATCAGTGGTGGGCCGGTGGCATTATTATTTTATGAGAAAATTCAAAAATTTCCGTACAGTTTTCCTTTCTAACCATAATCATATACTTTGAAAACATAAACTTCAATGTTGACAAAAAAAAATCATAAACTTCAATAGTAACAAGATACATTTTTATACTGAAAGTTGTCAAAAAAAAATAATAATTTTGATTTGAAAGTATTTTTTTTGAGCAATGTCACCCCTAAAATTTTTTAAATCATAGCAATTTTGTCTCAATTGTTATCTAAATTAAATTTAATTATTAGTTAACTAAATATGATTAACTATTAGTCCATCTAACATCCAAGTCATTTTTATTTTGTGTTTAAGTGTAAAGTTTTCTTGAAAGTTTTTACTTTAAAACTATTACTTAGATGTTTTCAAATCATAACACTTTCACCTCTATTGTTATTCAAGTTATATTTACACTTTAATTGACCAAATATGTTTATCTAAAAAGTCTATATATCATTCACTTCATTTTTTATTCATTTTTTATTCAAGTTAGATTTATAAATAAGGATTTGAAAAAAAAAAAGCACCCTATCTAAATGATTGGAGAAAATTAAAGAGGTAAAGACATATTATACAGTGAAGAAAAAAATTGAAGAAGTACTTTTTTTCTCAACTTCATTGGGTACAATGACAGACGGTTTACCAACTGCCTTATTCTAAATAATTTTGCTCAATTTGTTTTGAATCCGATAATTGAATCTTTTTCTTCACTACTCTTACAAATGTGAGCCCCTCTTTCATCCTCGGCCTCTTTAATATGGTTCACAATGCATCTTATCATATAGTGGTTAAAGTGATATTGTTACAATTTAAAATTTTATAGAGCAATGTTGAACCAAAAAAAAAAAGTTCAAAGTAACATTGCTCATAAGTAAAAGTTTTTTAGACAAATTTATATCTTGATAAAAATAACGCAATTGACATGTAGCCTACAGTTTAACATATGTAATTAACTAATAGTCAATTTTAACTTTGATAATAGTTGGAGTGAGATATTATATTGCTCTTAAAAAAATTATTACAAAATTAAGATTTTTTTACTACTTATAGGATAAAAATGGACGTCAGCCAAACTTCACATCCCTACAATTTGAGCTATTTTTCTAGTTGATTCTTGAACTCTACAAAATGTGTTAAACTATCTCTAATTCATACAACATCTTCATTGGCTATTAGGGGTAGGAATAGGTCAGGCGGCCTGTCAAGGGTTTGGAACTGGCCTGTTTTTGGCCTGGCCTGAGCTTGGGTTGAAAAGAAAAAAGAACAGGCTCAGTCTTTTTTTTGGGTCTGTTTTATTAAAAAGGCCAGGTTTAGGCTCTCAAAGAAGCCTTTTTGGCCTATCAGGCCGACCTATTATTTAAAGAAAAAATTGTAACACCTCATTGTTACATGTTATAACTGAAACTGTTATTTTCTTGTTTTGAGATTGATTTATGATTTATCATTGATACAACTTGTTGTAATATATTTTGATTCGATTAAGTTTTATATGGTTTGCTTTCTATTTAGGCCTAGTAATATTGTTGTTGAAACATCCTCTAATTTTCTATAAAAAAAAAAAAAAGAATCAGGCCTCTTAACAGGCCCAAGCCAGGCTCAGCCGTGTTGACAGGCCTACTTGATACAGACCAGGCCAGGCCTGTTTAAACCAAAGCCTGGCCTGACTTATTCCCATCCCTATTGGCCACTGCATACCACTCGTTCCATATACATTTGGGTGTTCTTAAAAAATGTTGTACTACATGCTTGGATTCTTGAACCTTCAACCAAGTTTAGTGTCTTACACTTACAACTATAAGCTTTTTGAGACGCCTTGTTATTCATACTTAGACAATAACTTATACCAAACAATCACCATTACCCTTTACTAGTCTAGCTCATTTAGATTAGCTTTTGAGAATAATTTTTATGATTTATGATGTAAGTATGTGAGAGAAATTTTGTCTCAGTTTGCGGAGAAAGGCTTCTAAAACGAAGGTTTAGGGGTTACCTAAACACTATATGTCCTTCATTGCAAAAAAACTTTGCAATACCGACAGACACGAAATGAATTCCGTTGATAATTATTGACGGATTTCGGACAAAAAATTCCATCATTAGCATCACGAGTTTCTGACAGAATTTAATTCCATCAAAAAATAAATCTACCAACAGAATTATTGGCGAAGTACCTATGAAATTTCATGCGTAATTTTCGATAGACATTCCATAGATAGTATGTATAATTTTTAATTTTATATTTTAATAATTTATATAATATGATAAAATAATAATAATATATGACCTAACAAATGAAAAATAAAAGAACAAATATCATCAACTTAATATTTAATAAAATATTTAATATACTTTGTATTAATAATAAATATTTAAGTGAAATAAGAAAATAATTATAATATTTAAAATATATAAATATATATTTGATATTATATATATATTAATCAATAATAAATTAAATATTATATATATTTATATTA
>JBAGKO010000012.1:11933931-11958892 GCA_037177275.1 Acacia concinna
TTTTTTCTTAGTTCAGAATCATTTCTTTTCCTTTAAGCCAAAGTGAATATTGCTCAAGTGCACTTTATAATTTCTAAAATTGATCATCCGAAGTTTGGTAATCATCAAAACATAGGATCTAACAACTTTAAGACTTTTAGCAGTGACTTTTGTCGCTGCTGAATCATTGTTCATAGCAAATTCAGCGAAAGAAATTTTGTAAGGAGGGGAGAGCTGTAACACCCCAAAATTCCCATATGGAAAACCTAATAAACAATATATTTTCACTAAATATTGAATTTTGGGAAAATTCTAGAAAGATTGTTGTAGAGGCAGCCAAGTTGTGGCAGATTTTTGGATGACCAAACGAAGTCCAAAAATTATGATATTTTACAGGATAAAAGTAGACATCCTAAGATTTAATTTGATAGGTCAACCACACCAATTGGATTTATATATTAAGATATTTGAAGTTTTGAAGTTTGCCCAGTGATATTCATCAGTTTCGGGAGCAGCGTTTAATCATGAATTTTCTAGGAATGTTATGAATATAATTGATCAAAGAAATTACTTTTCCCTAAAACTAGACTCAATAAGGGAAATGTTGGCTTTTGAAGCATCTCAATTAGACATATGTACAATTAGTTATGATTTTTCAAAGTTAAATGAAAAATCCTGTTAGCACCTAGCCCATGCGAATTTAATGGACTTTAGACCTAGTGTAATCACATTAGCTACTTAATTGAGCCTAAGAACTAATCCAAATGAAAACCAACTTGACTAAATGGGATAATTAATGGTATCTCATTACTATACATTTAGACTTGTAAGATTACACGGTTAACAGGCAATATGATAGATAGCACAAAATCAGGGATCTAAGGTAGTAGCACTTTCTTTCATACTTTATGTGAATTTATATATGCACTTGATTTCCCTTTATGCAATATACATATATTCATGGTGCCTGCAGGGTGCTTTGAAACACAATGTCATGATGACACATACCACGATGGACTGTGGTATGGAACAAGTAAGGATTCAGCGGCAGCTGACCCTGAATACTTGTGCTCATTTTGTTGTGTACGGAACAAGTAAGGGATTCAGTGGAAGTTTAGTACGGTTGACCCTGAATACATGAGCACATTTTCGTTGCAATTTATTGTTTGTTGCTAATGTGGTGCATTGCATATTTATTTATCGTACTTTGCATGATAGACTGTTGTTACTACTGGGATTCAATTGAATCTCACCCCTATTATTTTTATATAAATTAACCCAATTGAAGCCAATAGTTCTAAAGGTAAAGCAGTTGCCCGAAGTGAGTAAGACGTGCCTGACAAAAAATGAAGCTGAAAGCTTAATGTATTTCCTTTAGATAACTTTTTTGGGATTGAATTTGTGAATATTTGTATACCCTTCAGAAAGGTCTTGTATTGTAAATGGGTACTATATATTAGTACAATATATTTCGATGGTATTTCCGCTCGCCATTTGAACTGCGATCTATTACTATACTCTAATAAAAGTCAGATTAAAAGGAGGGTGTGACATAAGGCATTTTGATAGTTTATAATAGCCTTAAATACTTTTTTTCATATACAGTCCTTCTAGTCATACTAGTACAAAAAAGGATTTTTAGACCGCTTAAAAATGGCCTTTTAAACCGCACTTAGAAGTGGTATAGATACGGGTGGTTTAGAAAGTGAAGCACTTTTTAGATTGCATATACATGCGGTCTTAAAAATGATTTTTTAGACCTCACCTCATGATGCGGTCTAAAAATTTCACCTTTTAGACCACAAATGGATCTCAAAATTTCTACCTTTTAGACCACATGATGAAATGCGGTCTAAATTCATATTTTTTCAGACCACATATGGTGACATGCAATCTAAATTCATACTTTTTAGACCACATGTGGTGAAGTGCGGTCTAAAAGGCTTATTATTTAAACTACATATAAGCACGTGTGGTATAAAAACTAACTTCTTAGGCCACATAGATAGATATGTGGTCTAAATGTGAAAATTTTTTAGATCATTTTTTACTAACCGGTCTCAATATAATATTCTTTATACTTGAAAAGAAAACCAACTAGCCAAGTAGTACATGTTCTCAACAATTTAACTATTAATTGACTTCCAACAACTTAATCAAATTCCAACAATTCAATCTTTTCCAAATTCAATTACAAAGCTTCAACATTAAATAAATTTTCTACAACAATTGAAGGGTGAACTAATCTAATTTAAATTAAATAATACTAAGTCCAGAACAATGAGAAGTAATGTCTTCATAATATACAAGGATCAAACACATTACTGTGGTAGAATGTCAAGAAAATATTTACTCCAACACTTGCGAATGTGGTTAATATCCTCTTCAGGAAAGGGTTCATAAAGATCAAACATCTGGAAGATCAAATTCAATCAAAGTATTAACTTTTTACTTTCAAGAGAATAAAAATAATACAAAGTTTTGAAAGACATATTTACCTTTTGAGTAAACTCAGTCACACCTAAGGAAATAATATTATATATATGCCTTAGCACATAAAAGCCACATAAGCTAGTATTCTTCGATTGCTTACAACTCTAAAAGAATTTAAAACATTAGCAAAACCATAAAAACAGATGATTGAATACGTTTACAAAACAAAGAAACATGTAGTTACCTTAAGTATGATCCATGTAGGGTCCTTCAACTCATGCATATGTTTACCTAAAGCAGCAACTTGGTATGTCCTCATGACCCTAACATCAAAGCACAAGTTTTAAGAACTTATTGATACATAAGCACACTTACACGTCTATTGTCTTCTTCACTTCCTTCCCTAGTTAATAATGAAGGGAGCACAATGATACGAATGCATTATATAATTATGAGACAAGAAAAAGGTTTTCTGATTTTTATGCAAAGTGTCCCACTCTTTTCCTATATAGATATCACTAGGCTACTTAGAAACTTAATCAGTAAGGATACTACATCCTCGTCTAGGCCCGATTGGTTAAAAGAAATAACTGAAAAGTTAGAAAAGTTAACCATTGATCCTTTTAAAGGACAGCCTATAACTATAGACAAAGGAAAATTCAAAAAATGGAGCAAGGAAGCACCTCACTAATCTCTAAACCACAAATAACAAAACAAGAGAACAAGGTGAGACCATTCCACACTTTTAATGCTCTATTTAACAATTATAATAAGAAAATAAGTAAAGTTAGGCAGTTAGATAGACTTGTAGATCCCGATAGGGAATTGCAAATATTAAACAACAAAAGAGCTGATTTGGCAACAGCAGAAATTCTTTATAAACACGGAATTTGGGAAAATTCTTTATAAAGACAATAAAATTACAGTTTTGTTATTATTAAAATTCCTTGGAGATGCCTATATGTAAGACCATTATCGACGTTGGAAATTAAAGCATTTAAATGGCCATCAAAATCTGCACAATTAAACAAATGGATACATCATAGAATCACATTCGTACGGAAGTTGTGTTTCAAGAATCTAGTAGTAATATAATAGAATCACAATTAATGATATGAGTTCCAAATTTTAAATGCAACAAATTGTTTGCTCCCTCTCCCTATTATCTGATATGCTTCTCTCTAAAACTAGTCATTATTACTTGGGGAATGATGCGTCTGCATAAAAGTCACAGTCATAACACATGATGTTCACTCACTCAATAAATACGATACTCATCTCAAATCCACACCGCCCCACTATTCAAGTGGCATCTCAATACGATTAATAAAGAACCACCTGCTGGCTGCTTTTTAAAAATCAAGAAGCAAACACACATTGAACATATCATAAAATGGTATTAAACAGCATACAAGTATTCATTATGCCACTTGCTAAAATATATAAAATGATTAAAACAAACATTTCTTTCTATAATTAAAATCCGGAGGAATTGAAGCTGATGGGGGTTTTTTTTTCATAGTCCTCCATTTCTATTGAATTTATATCATAATCAACAAGCAGAAACTTTATATGACCATTTAATAATAATTACATGTTCTCTTGCCTTCTATTTCAGGTTAGTGAACTCTCTTAACCAATCAATATAATTACCTTCCTCAGTCTATTTTTTCTTATATTATGAACTATCAATGGTTATTATCACTATGTCAAAACTTATTTTAAGAAGTTTCATTACACAACAGCAGTGGTTAATATAAAAGACATGACTCTGGCAGGTGGAAACCTATTTTACGTTTTTTTTAAAAAAATATAAGCCCATTTGCTTTTGGATACAATCATAAAGTTCTTTTCAAATTACAAAATTTGTTTGCATTTAATAAATGTGAAAGTACTTTTTATTTTGTTGGAATGCAAAAGTTTACGTGGGTTGGGCTTTAAGGAAAATCATATTTATCATGACTTCGGCACGTGGAAGTGTTTTTGAGAGAACTGAAAGTGGAAGTGGGTTTCTGAGAGTATGTTTGGTATACAGTTGGAACCATGATATTTATCTGATATATGTATTTATATTATCTAATTACCAAACCCTTTCTCCTCCTTTGCTTGCCTCTCACCTTCCCCACACCCAGACCCCTGACATCCCACTCATGCTTGAAGCATGAATCCTGTACAGATTCAAAGTCATGGATCACCGTTAACACATCAGATATAGTAAGAAGCAGATCGAAAATTAGTACTATGGAACAAAAGAGGAGAGGAATACTTGAATTTTTCAAGGATTTTTCATGTTTGGAGACTTTGTGTCATAGGACAATGTTCATGGTCTTATGATGGTTTGCTCATGATTGTCTCTCTTTTCTCTTCTTGAATGTGTTGGGATAAAATGCCTACTTGATACCTGAAAAGTAAATACATATTTACTTTCTTTTATTTATCTTGTGTGCATAGGCTTGTATATGTGGATTTGTCATATAGTTAGAGCTTCAAGTTTTGCTATCCCCAAATTCAGGTTTCATTGGTCACAATTTTTTGCACTGCGTATGTTTTTAAAATTGTACTGAGTTGTTGACGATTCTAAATGATGCAGAAGAGGTAGCAGCTGAACCTGACAAAAGGAAGGATCAGGTAGTGGTGAATCTCTGGTCCTTCAATTGTGCTTATGGTTCTTTTTATGTTGATGGCACTTACTATCCCTTGAAATAACCTCTTCTGTGCTTTGTCAGCTTCATTCCTCAATACCGGGCAGGTCAATTGCTTCTAATGCCTCTCAGGATGCTACCACTGGTCATTTGAGGGAGACAAGTCAGTCAGGATCATTTGTTTCAGGTGGTGGTTGTCCTCTCTACCCTCCTAATATCTATGCCCCACAGGCCCAGGCTTTCTTCTACCCAGGTTAATTTTATTTCCACAAATCTTTATTGTTCTTTTAAAAGAACTCTCATTTTGTAATGTTGGTCAAAACCCTTTTGTGGTCCTAAAGGTGTTGTTTTGTTAATTTGCTCCAATTTAATCCACAAGTTCAAAAAATTTTGCTATCAGGGACTTTTGGGAGAGCTATAGCCCAAAAGCTGACCCTTTATAAGCTGCTCCTCAGAATCCCATACTTCTAAGTTCTGATGCAGAACTCAAGTCCCTTTCCTTGCAATGGATCTAAAGTGTTCCAAATAAATTTTTGGGGCTTATGTTATATATTAACTTCCTTAAAGATGATGTGGCAATTTTTTTTATAAGTATATGTGGCACTTAATTTGTCACCTTAGCATCGCATTTTGACTCCTCTCTCACTCTTTCTCCCTTTAACACCCTCTCTATTCCTTCCCCTCTTGCTGCGGTGATAGATTGCTTAAGCTCTACTACTTCTGTGATTTAACACTAAGCCATAAATTGGACTCTATGCTCCCTCTACTCAGTCCTTTCTCTCTCCCCTCTCTGTTTGTAGACTGGATATGAATTGTAGTGACCTATATATAGAGAGCATATCTAGACGAGATAGGAAGTGTTTGATGAATTAATTGCTAAGGCTGAGAGATTCCTTAGAAGATTTTGTGTTTTGGTGCAAGGATAGCCGGGGACTGAAAATTGGAAGTTCCCTCCACAGATTTGATCCATTAATTTCAATGTTTCTAATATTTTCCCCCCCCCCAATATTCTCAATACCTGATGCCTAAATACAACCTTCAAAGTGATTACCGCTGACACAAATGCAAGCCTTTTAGTTATATCCTATACCCGAATACAGTTTTTGCAGAAAGTGAAATATTTTTCTTCACTAGTTAGTACTATCCAAATGCAAAGTTTCATGTGAATTTTTTCATTTTACTTTTGCCATATTGCAGATCTAACATAGAGAAGAAGAAAAAATGATTTAAGACCTGGATAAAGTCCATATAAAGAGAAAAAGATGAGTTTTAGGGCTTGTTTGGTATGAGGGGAGGGTAGGGAAAGTGAATGGAGGAAAAATTCTTTAGGGTTGGATTTAAAAGAATTAGAGAAGTGGGGTTAAAAGTTTTTGATTAATTATTTTTATTCTTTAATCTTACATATTCTCTTTATTAAAATTTTGTAACCCCACTTCTCCATTTTTTTTAAATATTTAACTAATAAAAATTTTCCTGCCTGTCATATTATGAAGTGCGAATCTGAATAAGCATAGGAATGGACCATAATGGAGATAGGTTGTCAAACTTATGAGTGTTTCAGTTTTGGTTGAAAAGGAATGCATTTCAGGGCTGATTCTGAAATTTATGCCACTATACCATGACAAATGTCAAAACCCTGAGTTCAGTGTATTATCTAATTCATTATATAGTTCATAAGGATTTCTTAGTCCAGCAATTTCTTATGAATAGGTTTTCAATGATACCAGAGAGGGAAAAAAGAGGAGAGAGAAGAGGAAGGAAAGTTGAGTAGATAAAATAGAGGAACAACATTAAGATACAGTATTGGGTGACAATCAAGAAATAATTGCCTAGCAGCTTGCCATATCATTGTGAACAAAATTTAACTTATGGAGTGATGTAGGACAATAGAGGGTAAGGGAGAGGAAGAAGGAAATAATTGCCTAGCAGCTTGCCATCTTGGCATCAGCTTTTGGGATTTACATGAAACATTGTTTTTTAAATTGTGTATTTATTTGGAACTAAAGTACTCGTAGGAACAATTTGAAACAGTAGATATGTTTTTCCAACCAAAAATGAGGCCTTCATTCAACCATATCTTATACATAGAGATTGCTTATACAATTTCATATTTTTTAAATTATCACACAGTTAGATTGAGTTTACCAATGTGTGTGGGTTTTTAAAACTAGTCTATAATGCCTTTTCATGAATGAAAGATATTTATTCTTCTTCTAATAAGCTATAAACATAGTTGAGGACATGTCTATGATCTGCACACATTTGTTCAATTGTCAGCTGTAAATGTCAGCAACAAATCATTACAAAAGAAATTAGTTTAAATTGGTGATAAAAGTCTTAGTTGTCTTCCCTTTTAATTGCATGTTGTGTTGTGTATACTGGGGTTGCAGGGAATAACTATTTCCTGATTTTTTTTCCAATAATTTTTTCAACCTGAGTTTGATCTCAGGTTTTGAAAATGCCAACGGAGAATGGGATGATTATCCTCCATATATCAATTCTGAAGGATTGGAAATTGGATCACCGGTGAGAATTTGGCTTTTCTTCTCTCTCTCTCTCTCTCTAAATATACACACACACTTTGTGATTCTCAACATAATGTTATTTTTCTTACATTTATACTAGGGTCTCTACAATGATAACCCATCTCTTGTTTTCCATTCTGGATATGGCTTCAACCCACAAATGCCTTATGGCCCATATTCCCCTGTGACAACACCATTGCCTTCTGTAGGTGGAGATCCATTATACTCCCCCCAGCAATTTCCATACTCTGGGCCACCTTATTACCATCATCAGCTAGTTTCCCCTAGCTTACCATATATATCGTCACCAACCCCAGCTTCCCAGCCAGAGCTCACTAACATGGTAGGTGTTGATCGACCAGGTGATAGCATGGTTTTGGGACCAAGACCTGGCTATCCTTCAATGGGATCCTTTGGTAGAGGTAGTTTTCCTGGAGCACTGGGTTCTTTTAGTTTTCATGATTCCCAACAAGGATTTGATGGATCAAGATCTGCGGGAAATGGAATCTGGTCTGATTGCTCAAAACCCTCAGAAAGGCAGATGTCCATGATGCCCCTATCACCAGCAGTATCTCCACAGCCTTTCGCGTCATTTGGGCAGAGTGTTGGAATGGTTTGTACTTTCACTTGTGCTTTATATGCAAACTGTTGTGATATCTAATTTTTAAATTTTGAAATCTAGAATATAAACGCGTTATTTGATACCTTGGTTCCCATTGCTAGCCATCAGAATCTTCTGTCTGTTGTAAATTTCTTTGAATAGCATCATTTATGGGAAAACGAAAATCGTGACTTCTGAAAGAATTAATTGGCCTAGGTGTTTTTTTTTGTCTGGGCTTTCATATGACATCCTAAGTCCAATAACCGAAAGAAGCATATTATTTTTCTAGTGAAGGACCTATATTGTGGTTTACTGAGGCGATCTTGCCTAGCATTTTTGCATTATAAATCTACTATTGTCTACTTGTGGAACTTGATGGACAATAACATAGAATTATGCTTGAAACTCATGTTGCTGATGTTCTTGTTAATTTGCAGGCTTCTCATCAGCAACCGCCATTGTATGGGTATGGATCTGGATCTGGTTTAAACTCCTATGGTAGAGACTATGTGCCTAACCATGGCTCTAGATTTGGGGGCACTGCCATGTCCAGTCTTGGGGTAAATGACAGGAACTTTCTTTCTCTTGAAAATAGCAGACGGCGTGACAGGGGAATGGCTTCATTTTGTGGTTGTGATGGTGCTCATGATGTACTTCTCAGTGAGCAGAATCGAGGTCCTAGGGCCTCCAAACATAAGAATAATTCATTAGCTGAAAATGTTTCGGTTGATAATAGTAAAAAGAGTGCTTCTACTTCCAAGTTTCATAATGAATCAATTAACCGGCCAGAATTTATAACAGATTATGAGGAAGCCAAATTCTTTGTCATCAAATCTTATAGTGAAGATAATGTCCACAAGAGCATCAAATATGGTGTCTGGGCCAGTACACCAAATGGAAATAGAAAGTTAGATGCTGCATATCGCCAATCAAAGGAGAAGCAAGATGCCTGCCCTGTGTTTCTCTTATTTTCGGTAATAATCTGGTTTCTGACTCTAACTGCAAATATTGCATTTCTCGCTATAATAGCTTTAACTTATCCCTTTGTCATTGCAACAAGTCTAGGTTACAATGTTTCATAGAATTTGTCTTTATCTGTTGAAAATTTTGTGAAAAATTTAGTGCATCATGTCAATTATGGAAGCTTTCAAATGAAGGATAGCTGACTCTGATGCAAAGTTAATGTAGGCATAGAAGTAATTGGAGAAGATGAAGAAGACCTATAAAATGGAATTTAGTACCATGATATATAGAAGCTTTAAGTCTTGTGGATAGTTATCATACGTTGAACAAGTTTTGATCCTGATTGGATTTGTGTTTATCATCCGTATTTATGTTTGTATGTATGATGAGGATTAATGCTGTACAATATCCTGCTTTTGCTCTAGTTATATTTGGTAGGACATTTCGTGCTTGATATTGACACTTAGTTTTAGATCAGATTGATGCTGCACAATAACCAAATTAGGTTTATGAAAATTATTCTTTTTTTGTTTTTTTTTTGTTTGGGTTTGTTGTACCTTTTATTTTTACATGAGTACTGTGAAAATGAATCATGTTTGCAACTGGATCTAGGTGAATGCTAGTGCTCAGTTTTGCGGGGTGGCTGAAATGGTTGGGCCTGTTGATTTTGACAAGAGTGTGGATTATTGGCAACAAGATAAGTGGAGCGGACAATTTCCTGTCAAGTGGCACATAATTAAAGATGTTCCTAACAGTCAGTTTCGACATATTGTTCTTGAAAATAATGACAACAAGCCTGTGACCAACAGTCGAGACACTCAGGAGGTAGGCATATTAGGATCAATATATTTTTTTTCTGAAATTATGTATAATCCTTTTACTGTTTTTATTTTTTTAGTTTTGAAATGTTTCGATTTGGGGAGAACAGAAGTTGAAACAGAGGTGGGCCTGTGATATATCTAAGTATCTCACCGTAAAAGTCGAGACATTAATATTTCAAACAATTAAAATTTTAGCTGTTTATTAACTTGAGAAATCATCTCATGCTTCTAGATACAGTCCGTAATTTTTAGGTCCACAGTGTGATGTCCTCTCTCTAGTTGTTTACGTGCCTCATATTCCTTGGCGACTCAAGTTTTCTCAATTTGTTTCCATCAGTTTCGCCTCATAAACTTGAAAATGGGTTTCCAGTTTCGTTTCCTTATCAGCAGTTAAAAATTTCATGACCTTTAACTGTTACCTTTGACAGTAACCCTCCACTGACATTTGTTGTTTCCTGCACCTATGAATTTGGAACACCCCAGGTAAAATTGCAGCAAGGGATTGAAATGTTGACCATTTTCCAGAATTATGAAGCTGAAATGTCTATCCTAGATGACTTTGATTACTATGAAGACCGGCAAAAGGTCATGCAAGAACGGAAGGCAAGGCAGCAAGCCAGCCTGATGGCTATGCCAGTTGGAGAAGGTGAACGCAAAAGTTCTGCTCCTGCCAACATGAATGGTGATTTTGTGAAGCAGATGTCGAAGAGCTTTGCACAAGTTGTCCGCTTAGAAGACAATAGTACCGAAGCTACCATTACTGATAGAGGTAGTTTAGACACTGATGCCTCTAATGGTACTGCTGTTAAGCTGGAAGATGGTGTTCCAGTGACAAGCTCTTCACTATAAACCAGTTAGGAAGGCGACATACTGTATTGTGCTGGAAAGTCTGAAGCACTTTGAAGTATTTGATGGTTACTATCAAGCTTGCTTCACCTTATTACCTTTGCAGGAAATTGCTACTGGTCTCCTTAAAGTGGTTGGAGTTTATGGTGTTTCTAAATGGGAAAAAATGATTTTCTGAAGAATTCATGGCAACATAAAAGGGTGTCTTTTCTCATGTATAATGTTTCTTGAGTGCGTCGCTTTATTAAATTTTTAGCTTTTGCTTGTTCTCTCCCTGCACCACACTTGCTTATTTGAGAAGACTAAATTTCATTTATCCCCCTCCCCCTATTGTCTTTTTCTTTTTGTCCCTTTTTTCATTTTAGTAATAATTTTGGGTCAGGGTAGTTTGTTAGCTGTTTTATATTTCAATATTTGTAAAGTTCCCTTGTCTTTCTGTGGGCATTTCAATAAATCAAGCAAGCACCTTGGAATGAAGAACTCTGTAAGCTGAAAGTACCTTTATTCTTGCCTTGCTCTGGAGGTGATCTCCTGGCAATTGATTTTATGTTGAAAGACTAACATCTTGCGATTTTGAGAATAATTTAATTAATAAAAAAGTCATAAGAATACAATTTAGTTTTTGTAGCTTAAATTAGTTATGTAACTTGTGATTTTATGAACACTAAAATTTATTTTGAAAAGAGAGTACGAATTGAAATGGGTTAAATTGGCCTTTTATTCTTAAATTACAATAAGAGTGTTGAGTATTCTAAATCATTAAGTAGTTTTCTTATATATGTCAAAGTTGACTGCTAGGAAATATTTGAAAGAATGTCCCAGTTTGACTCACTATTGACAAGGTGGTATGAACTATGCAGTATGGATTTTTTTTTTTTTGATAAATCTCGTTTAGGTATTGAGCTACAGAAAAAAAAAATTCTAGTTTAAAAAAAAAGTTTCTAGAACCTGGGAACATAAATTCCAAATGTGGATTTATCTTACTGACAAGATAAGTTTGTGATTATATTGATAAGTTATAAAGTGGGATTTGATAAATCCTTCTGTATTAACCAAATTAGCTCCCAATGAGAAAATATAACATTATGTGTGTGTTTGGCATGTCAATTATGGGCATTTATCATACGTTTAGGGCATATATACTTATCTAATTGGACTTCTCTTATATCAGTGTTTGGGAAAAAAATAGGGACACTGATCTTATTTGTTGAAACGGTCTTATCTCAATAAGTTAGAGCCATTTGCTTATTCTCCACTTAGTGTGTGTTTGGAATAACTTATAAGTAACTTATTACAGAATACGAAGTAAATATGTGAAAGGAGTCTTTCTTATATTGTGTAATAAGTCACTTATAAGTGACTTATTTAAAGTTACCAAACAAGCCCTCCGAGGGCCATTACAGTTGAAACTATTTACCGCAATTTAAAACAAAACATTTTAGAATGATGCAATGCACAAATGGAAGGTGGGGACCACAGAGATCAAGGACTTGCGGTGAATGGGGGTGCCATGTAGGGGTAATCATTTTAGCGGGACCCATAGTTGCTCCATCTTTTATTCATCTTCATCACATTATTTTAGGCAATTATGAATATATGAGATGAAATTAGATAATAAATTGTACGGTCCATATAATTTAATTAGTAATATAATATTGTTTCATTATAAATTTGATGTTTTTTTATTTTGTAATTTATATATATTTTAATCATTTAATTTTGTTATTAATTATATATTTTTAGTTTTTTTCTTAACTTTTGTTAAAATTAATTTTTTTTTATGATACTATTTTTAAATTTTACAACATATTTTCTAATATTCATGTCCCTTTTAATCATTTTTCATAATAAGTTATTTTTTAACATATCAACAAAAAATATTTTACTTTTAAATAAATAACTTATAAGTCACTTATTTTTTCTTCAATACAAACATATACAATCTGATTTATACATAAGTTTGATTACAAATAAATCATTTATTTCACCGTTATTCCAAACACACTCATAATATTGACACGTTATAAAGTGACAATTGACAAGCCCAAATATATTAATTAAAATAACTCCGATTAATAAATGAATGTGATTATATTGACCAGTCATAAAGTGACTATTAACAAACATATCTATATCTATATTAATAAAATAAGTTTAGATTTTGCATTTATATCACTAATTTTCTTAGGAATTTTCTTTTTATAGAAGAATCTATACAAAGGCTTTTTTTTTAATATTTTTTTTAGTCTTTGGAACCTAAATGAGATTCTCTCTCTCTCTCTTTTTTGTCTAATTAGCAACTTTGAATTTTACTTGGGACACAAAAGGTTTATCCTCACATTGTTTTCAGTTTCCACTCAATTGAAACTTATTTTCTAGACTCTAATTAGTTATAACCCAATTTCGATACTTTTTAACTTAATTTTTTTTTAGTTTTAATTTGATTGTAACCTGCCTTTAAATTTTAGTTTATTACAACTCAATTTTTATAAATTTAATCATTTTATAATTTAATCTCTACTTTCTATTACAATTTAATTTTAACTATTTTATAATCTAGTTTATGAATTTTGGGTAAGCCCTTAATTTTATTATTTTCAATTTTTTTGCCAACAGCCGTTAACTTCTTTATTCTTTTAGTTTCAATATCATTTAACTTAATTTAGCTTTATAAAATTCAACCTGGCATTGCCCATTATGTTATATGATATATATTATTCAACGGAAAAAAATATATATATATGTATGTATTAATTATTATTCTCAATTTGAGTGGGAATTGTTTTGACCAGAAAAAAAGGGGCAAAACTTGAGCGACAATTTTTGTTTAAATTGACGTCCAAAAAATTGTTATCCGGAAAGGGAAAAACAAAACGGGCGATGTTTTCTTCAAAAGAAATCGATTGAAGGAGTTCTGTAAGCACACATCGGAGATATCACCCAGACAACCAGTCCGAGGGAGGAAGAAGGTTCTGATCAGTTTACAAATTGAGAAGTATGATTATCGTTAACACCATGGCAACGACGGTGATGAGTGTATTGAAGGGAACATCGGAAGAACTTTCCCGCGAAAATCTCTGTGGTGGTTGGGCAACGCTTATTGTGCTATTTATTTTATTGATGCTTTGGCAGTTTAGAAGGTTTTTCCTGGCTCATTGTTCTCCATCCAAATCCGTTTTGGTTTCAGATTCTTTCCGCCGATTGAATCCCAAGTTCAGGTAGAGTCGTTCACCTGACTACTCTTGATTGTTCTTTGTTCTAGTTTCCTGATTTTTCATGAGCACCATCAGAAAATAGTGTTGTTTGGCAGGTGTCTGCATTGAATTGGTGTATTTTTTCGCCCTGGGTAGTTTCTTTTCCATCAGGTTAAACTTACATTGATGAACAACGAGAGAAGGTTAACGCTTTAGTTATGTCTGCCGATTGATGTAAATCATTTATTGCTTTACTGCTTAGCAATATTTTTCATTTAGATATTCAGAGTCTAGAGTATGCTTATAATCGGCCAATATCAATCATTATTTAACATTTTAACCTGAAAGAATCGCTTAACTTTGCTCCATTCAGTTAATCAATAATCAGCTAAAAAAGTATATATAAACAGTACGTGTTATCAGGTGAACTTACACTTGAATTTTACAAAAATTTTTAACTTTGATAAGCTTACTTTCCACAAGATAACTTCCTTTTTATATGAATAATGCCCTTGTTGTGTTCTATCAGTAGGGAAACTCCCATTTGGGATAAACTCTTCCAATTTTAATTTTCTTACATAAAATGGCATTTTATTAGTGTAAGCACCAAGACAATTTAAGATTGATCGAGAGTGGAAAAGGAAAGGGTTTTTATTTAATAATTTCTGCTAAAGGAAAATTGGTGGGTTGATAGTTTTTGGATTCTAGCTTTCTAGGGCAATCCAGGGGAGTAGGGTGGTGGTTTTCAAAGGAAAGGGTTTTTATTTAATAATTTCTGCTAAAGGAACAGGTCTGAGCAGGTAAGAGAATTTAAGAGAACAGAAGAGATATTGACAAGAAGAAAAGGTAAATCAGCCCAGTGTTTTATTGAATAACACATCCAATATTTGCTCCCAAAGATAAGATATATACTACACTAGCTAGATTTATTATGACAAACTTTGGCAGGTAGATGTAACATTGAGAAATTTCACATGGTCACCCAGGAGAAAACAATTCTCTTTTTAAACTTACACATGCTTCCTCTTCATCTAGAACTGCTTATTGGGATGGGAATGATACTCAATTTTAGTTGTGCGAGGACCATTGGATGGGAATTCTTCATTTTCAATTTTTTCCCCTCAACTTCCGGATTTATTAGCATTTTATTTTACTTTTTATCATAGTTTTGGTCTATACTGTTATTCATGAGCATTGAATGAGGTGCATCATGAGTGAGATTAATCATTCTTGGAGTTTTGTTTTCTCTCGCAGAATATCAGAATTTGTGACAGATGAAGATTTGAAGTTTCTAATGGAAAACTTGGATGGTAAGTTACATGAAAGTGGTAAGTGGGAAGCTGCCGTGGATAAAAGTGACAAGAATCTGTCCTACCATGCAAAATGCTGCAAGCCAAAGGTAATGATAATGTCATGTTGATTTAATGAATTTTCTATGTCTGTTGGTCTGAATTTTATAGTATCATAATTTGTTTATGCTAAGTAATGAGGCTAACAAGGTCCTACACTTTTCTTTAACACTCACAATGTACAGGCTGGTAAACACAAATTGAGACTGAAACCTCTATTTGACACATTTGCTTGTGCTCTACCTCTCGTCCTTCGATCTTCCAACATATTTCATTAGTAGTTTGGTATGTTAGGGTAGGGAGGGTAATTAAGGGAAAAAAAGAGAAAAACTTTTAGCTGATTCTTTCCATTACACACCATGGAACAAAGTCATTTTATGTGTGTTCTTGTCGACAAAATTAGTTCATAATTAGTGGTCAAGGTGCCAGGAGATTACTTCCTATTCATTTTTGTCATTTGCAAGGGTAATCCTTACATTTTATAACTTCTAATTGAGCATTATCTACACAGATGTTATATTCCTTCTGGTTATAGAACACTATCTTGCAGATTCTATGTTCCTGTATAGTTATTATTGCATTAATGTTGCAGGATGGTCCTCTGAAGTACTTGAGCAGGACTATGTTTAATGAGGTTTCGTCTGAGCTGCTAAGAGACTTCTACCTGGACAGTGATTACAGAAAGCAGTGGGATAAGACTGTGGTCGAGCATAAGCAGCTGCAGGTTGATGAATCTAGTGGTGTTGAAGTTGGTCGTACGATAAAAAAGTTTCCTCTTTTGAGTCCTAGAGAATATGTGCTGGCTTGGAAATTGTGGGAGGGAAGAGATAAAACATTCTACTGTTTTATAAAGGTAATGCACCTAATCTTGGTATTGCCGTGCAATTAATTGTGTTTAGTGATTGATCTGCCTTGTGCACATTATGCTTCAGATGTATGTGATTAATTCATATATGGCATATTATTTGGAAATTGTCGCAGCTACAATCCCCCCAATTAAAAAATGCCTTCTGATGTTATATCATTTGACCAGGAACTTACATAAGAATGAGGAACAATAAATTAAATAGTAAACTACCCCCCTGGCCCAAAAAAATCAAATCTTGGTTGGTTTGGATAAAATAGGTACTTCCTTCTGATGGTGACAGGTTTCTATCTTCAAGTTGCTCCATTTGTTAGTAAGAACTACATGGACAATACAGTCACAGATTATGTCGAAAGTCAATAATAAATATTGTTCAAGGACACTGTGATTGTAATTATGAGGGTCGTATAAGAAACTGGTTTTTTCTTTCTCTCTTTTTATTATGCTATTGATTTTGCTTGATTTGTTCTGGCTCATTTTTCAAATAACTTCTTTTTGCCCCGTTTCTGGTTATGATTATTTTTAGGAATGTCAACATCCTTTGGCACCATATCACAGAAAGTATCTACGTGTTAAATTGTTCAGATCTGGCTGGCGAATTAGAAAAGGTAGGCTACTGGCTTGTTTGTTTACTTTTTATTTTCAGATCCGGCTGATACATTTACATTTAAAAGTTATTATTTGATCCTTAGGAAAGAAAAGGGTGAAAATATTCCAAATTTGCTTGGCTTTTTTTTTTTTGGGAGAAAATTCTACTAAGTTGAAATGGATATCAGGACAACCTATTTACATATTCACATTGAAAAGCTTGCTCTCATTCATTGGTACTTGAACTCCATTTTTACTTAAATTTGATTGTTTCTCAACAGTGTAATATGGGTAACTGAGTCAATGAGTTTAAGATATAAAGATATTGTTATATGACTAGCATCTATTAAGTACAGTACCTGGTAGAAATGCCTGTGAAATCATGATGTTTCATCAAGAAGATGCTGGCTTGAATTCGGAGATGGCAAAGCTGGCTTTTACTAGGGGCATATGGAGTTATGTGTGCAAGATGGATAATGCACTTCGCAGGTATTCTAGTCGATCAAGTTCAGTTACCACTTCAGCCAACCTAATGCAAAAGGTCAGTGCATTTAGTGCACATATAATCATGTGATTACGAGTTATATACTGAAGTAGAAGTTCTTGTGTTTAAAGCTGAATCCCTTCTATTATATTTATGGGTTATTTGCTTGAGATGTTATGCTAATTTTTTCCCCTTTCCTTCTTTGCCCTTCTTCCCATTTCTTCCTCTTCCGTTTGTAGGAAACTCCCTGCATTGAAGACTAACCATTACCATCTCTACCACCACTGTCACTGCAACGACCCTTCTACTCCTTTGTCCTTTGCCTTCAATCCCTCTCCTCTTTGTGGCCAAAAGTCAGAAATCCCTCATCTCTCCACAGCCTGAATCAGTAAAAATAAGACTAATAAAATTGCCAAAAATTGAAGGAGAAACCAGTAATGCCTGGTAGAGACTTTGTGAAAAAATTTCTGGATTGGGTGTTTGGCGTTTGAATCTGCACTGGAGGAGCTTTGCAGATGATACTGGATTAGGAGTGTAGGAGGGTGTGGATAAGTGGGTTGGGGCTTCTCATAGTGGAAGATTCATGTTAAGATAGGGAGGATCAAAAGGATGGGGTATTTTTGGTATAGAGGGGTTCAGGGATATTCATTCCTCTCACTTTTGGGAGGAATGATGATCTAAAAGCGTGGTGATTATGGTTTCTTTAGAAAATATGTTCGTTGAACAAAATGGCTCAAAGTGTGGGAATCTTGTAGGATTCCATTCCTTTCCATCAAAATTCTGCCAACCAAGCATCACCTCAGGTTCTTGTCTGCATGATATTACTTCCGACGACACTTTAGCTTTTCTGTTGATAGGTTTGTGCTAGCAATTAATTTTGGCAGGCTTGATGTCTTGGTCTCTGCTATTGAGGTCCATCATTTTGGTTAATTTGGATTTTCTTTTCTTTTGATTCAGTCCTCTTGGCATTTTAATATCTTTGGTTTCTTATCGTGAGAAAGAAATGTTGGTCCTCAAGGCTCGTTATGGTTACTTCTCTCTCTCAATGCCATTATACATCTATTTGTACCTTTTCTTTGGCAGCTTGAATTACATTTTGGTTGCAATTAAACTCTACAAAGAGCTAGGCTAATAATTCTTTTTTTTTTTTGGCCAGAAATCAAACATTAGAAAGGGTAATAGTTCTTGATTTGATTTCTTATTTTCTATTAGGATGAGAATACTAGTTCAATTTTATTGTCTTGATTTAACTTTTGGCACCGATGACATAATGGTTGACTGGCATCCCTGATTGACGAAATCTTCTCAATTAAAAATAACCCTGACATTGATTTTAAATCCTTAACACCACTTACTTTTACGATTTACAATGCTTGATGCAGTTGACAACCTATGTTTTTCTTCAACAAAAGATTCTGATTTTTCAGTAACCCTGACAAATCCTTAATCTTGATTTCTCATAAAATCTTTTCAGTTCCCAATCAAAAGCAACACTGGCATTGATTCTGAATCCTTAACAACACTTCACTTTTACATTTTACAATGCTTGATACATTGGACTACCTATATTCTGTTTTCAGTAAGAGATGCGGACTTCTAACAATCCAAATGCTGATGAGCTTTATATTTTCTTCCTACACATATTCAGTGTCGTATTGAGTAATGCCTCCAACTAATTATTTAGTCCTTGAAAGAACAATCTTTTTATCAATTTAATTAACTCTTGATGAAACCTCTTAATTCCCTAGAATATCACTTCCCTTTCTATTTGGTATAAAGCTTCTCAATTTCAGTCTTCCTAATGGTTTTTCCTTTGTTTCAGGCGGTGGCTAGTTGTTTTGTTTTACTTTCCTTGTTTGTCCGTAAAAACATGGGCCCATTTTTGGTCAAAATGGGATCCTAAACTTGCAAAAACAAATTGACAGTGGATTAGTCTTTCAGGGATTAGATTGAGAAGTTTAATCTTTACAGGATCATTACTGTATTCATTTTTGTTCTGTTGCCAGTATAGTAAATATTACTACCTCTTATCCTTAATATAAGATCTAATTTGTAGTGAAACTTATATAAAGGACTGGAGGTAGTAATAATTATGCAAAAGTCCTAATAAAGAAAATCATATTTTGTCCTTTAAAGATTGTATTGTTAATTTATTTCTACATCCTTTCAGTGCTCGACGTTTTTTTGTTGCTTTTTTTTTTTTTTTTGAAAACACCCTGTCGAGGTCCCAAAATATACTTAAACAATCTTTGGAAACAAATTCTGCGTGTTTAAATGAAATCATCTGCTATCTAGAGTGATTTTTATCTGTGGAGTATGAAAACGACAACAATGAATGTATCTCTTATGGACCAAATTAGCAGTTTCAACTTTTGTTAAAATGTGATAATTTATTTTGTGGTTCAGGACCATCTATTTATTTTGTTCTTCATGTAATGTATTGTTTAAAGCCGTCTAATATATTGCTAATATTTATGTTGGAAAAAGCTTGATTTTATCTCGTGTAAGGTGACTGATTGACTGAGATGTTGAAGTAGTCAACTACTGAGTAGAATGCAAAGCATGTGATTTATTACCATGGGAAAGTGTTGCTTGATCGTTGGTGTGAAAAGTCTGAGTAGGCTAACAATCTTCTTTCCACAGGTACCAACTCGCTTAGACACAATTAATAGTAATGGGGCTTATCCGGCTATATTCCATGGACATGTCACAAATGAGTCTCCTAAGAAGACATTATTTAAAAAGCCATCAAGAAAGTTCCTTGCTAATAGTTTGCTGCTTATAGGGGGTGCAATCTTTCTGTCTCGAGGTCACTCTAGCCTTGGCGCAAAAGTAGCCTTGGCTTACATGTTAACAAAACTTGGCAAGCAAAGCAAGCACAGTGCTACATCAAACCCCAATGAGCGAAAATCAAGGTAGACGACTTCATGCACCAGCACTCAAAAAGTGACATGCACTGTAAGATGTGAAAATAATTCTGGAGGGCTTAATCATGTGTAAATATTTTTACCTGAGAATTACTTAGCTTTTTGTGGCTTACGGCCAGAAGTTGACAAGTCCAACATGGCATTACAGCTTGATCTTTAAATTATAATGCCATGCGCATACTTGATGTAAATATTACAACATGTTTGTGTTAAATGGGCGTAAATATGGTCTGTGGTGATAACATGACCATACTTGGTATGCTTAATGTACTGCAATATTAGTGATATGCAGGCAAGGCTAGGTAGACTATGATGCCTTCACAGAAGATCAATATTGGGGCTGGGCTGAGTGGCTAGAATATTATTTTGATTGGGGCTGGGCTGAGTGGCTAGAATATTATTTTGCAACTTAGATGAATGGGAGAATTAGATTGAGGTCTCAAGAAATTAATTTTTTGATAAGTCTCAGCTAACTCTTCAGCTTGTCAATATAACTCTTTAATTTGTCAATAATAGCTCTTCACTTGTCAATGAGCACCTTTCTGATATTAATTTCTTTATTTGGGACCTCAATATAATTCTCTCTAGAGGAATTTCTGATAGTTAATTGTCTCGCAGTAGGGTCCTTGGTTAACAATCACATCAGAGGAATTTTTGATAGTTAATTGTCTCTCAGTTACAGAATCTTGTTCTTCATAAAATTTTCTTTATTAACTTGCAATTTCCGGTTTGTTGAGATTAATTTAGTTGTTTGAATTTTACCTCTTTAGTCCTACTCTACTGAATTTAGGAACTTCAAGAATGGATTTCTGGTGCACATGAAATTTTTGGACTTAAACTATGTCAATATTTTAATGTCATGTTGGTTGAGCGGAATAGAGTCCGCTCAAAAGTGTCCGCTCAAAAGTGAGAGGTGAGAGTAAAGCAAAGGAAACCTCATGCTAAAAAGTCTTATTAACTCTGCACTCAACAATTTTAATTGATTTGATACAAATATAAATTACATCGAATATATTTTTCTCCGCATTATTTGAATGAGAGATAATAATTTAAGTTCTTTGTTTTTTAACAAAAAAAAGAGAGTAGGGAGTGCATGTGTTCATAAATAATCTTAGCAATTCATAATATCGATTTATTTTGGATTTTTACCTTTTAATGTATAAAATATACCATCATGATCCTTAGCATTGTTGTTTTTCGGTTTTATGTTGTAAATTTTCATGAGTAGTGATGTTATTTTCCTATTTTGTGTTGTAAATTTTCATAGCAGATGTCGTTATTTTTCTTTAGAAGGTGAAACAATAGGTGAACAGGATGTCCTGTAGTTTGTTACACAAACAATAATATAATGATTTAATTAATAAAACACCATAAGTTTTTTATATTATTGTACTAATAACGTATTTTTAAGGGAAAATTGTGTTGAGACTCTGAGTAAGGGAATTTACATCAAAAATGTCCTATGAAATCAACAAATTGTAGTGAGGCCCCTTAAGACTTTTCTGCCTAATTCAAATTGTTTAATTACTCAAATGCCTTAATTATAAATGATAACCCCTGTGGTTGTTAATAACAACCCCTCAGAATTTGTTGTTAACAACCCCTTAGGTTGTTAATGGCGGCCTTGTCATTAACAACCCTAGGGGTTGTCGTTGACAACTAGCCTAGGGTGACAATTAACAACTCAGGGATTGTCATTGATAATTAGAGCATTTTAGTAATTGAACAATTCAAATTAACGGCAAAAAAGTCCCAAGGGATCTCACTGCAATTTATTAATTTTATGGGACCTCTTTAACATAAATTCCTTTGTGCGGGACCTCAACGCAATTTTCCTTTTTTTCAAGGTACAAAAAACCGGACTTGGCAACAAACGGGTCATAGCATGAGTTTAGGGTTTAAAGGGTTCAATCAGGTTAAACTGGAGGTTGAGCCGGCCATTTAAAATATTATGATTTAATTAATAATGATAAAATAACACTATATATAGATATAAAAGTTAAAAAAACATATAAGTAATATTTATAATAATAAAATATGTGATAATATATAGATATATTTTTAAAATTTCATAAATAAATGAGTAATATTATTATTATTTTTTGTAAAATCTGTTCGACCAGTTTGACTGGCCTCAACCCCTCCCCTTGTTCCGTTTGGTCCGATTCCTAGTCCAGTACGGTTTTTTATACCATGTTTTTTTTTTGTTTTAAGCAAGTATGGGTATTATTTTGGTTTATACCATTTTTTAATACGAATAAAGATATTCCGAGTTGAAAGGGGGGATGTCGATAATATCATATGTTCCAAAAAGAAAAAAATGGCAATGTCAGAGAAGCTACAGCCCTATAACTCTAGGAGTATAATTAATAGAAAAATTGGGTTGAGGTCTTGATTAAGGAAATTTACGTTAAAAAGATCCTGTAAAATACGTAATTGTAGTAAAGTCTCAATCAACAACCCCATAAGCTAACAACCTTATAAATGTCATTAATAATTCTATAGGACTTTATTATAAATATTTGATTTCATGGGATCTCATTGACATAAATTCTCTTACTCAAGATCTCAATACAATTTTTCGTTTTTAATATCTTGACTTCCTCCACTCGCCAGGAGGGATTCATGAGGCTTATTTGAGATCTAGAATAGTTGTTACTAAATTTTTATTTTCTATATTTATTGGAGGTTTTGAATTTTTTTCTTTTTATGAATGGCACGTATGTGGAGGGGCTCATAAGCCTTATTTGAGATCAAGGTTGTGTTCTTTTGTGGGTTTTTTTTTGGGGGAGGGGGGGGGGGGTGGGGTGGTGTTGGTTGGTAGGCTGCTCATTTACTATCTCTTTAGTCAATTCTATCTCTTAAATAGCTTTTAGTCTCTCAATCTTAACACCCAGTTATTTTTATTATTATATAAATTAGATATTGAATGATGATATTAATTGACAATTTATTAAGATTAATTAACAATGTTATTTTATTATTATAAGGGTTAAGGTATACATTTAGCAACCACTTATTTTTTTTATAGATTCAACGTAACTAACTATTTTTTTATGTAAAATAGACATAAATAATTTATTTGGGTTCTATTAGACTTCTCCCAATCTATTATTTTAATATGTTTTTGGTAGAGTTAAGGTGAGTAATGATCTATTTTTCTATAAGCACTGAACACAATTATTTTTTATAAGACATTGTAATTTAGCATGTTCTTGTTTAATAGAAAATACATTGTTAAAACATGCATAAGAAGTTGTCAAAACATACATATGTGGTTATCATCATAGCCTGATAAATTGTCAAAATGTCTAGGTAGACTTATTAAAACATATATAAGAAGTTATCAAAACGTGCATATGTCTGAAAGTTGTCAAAATATTCAGATAAACTTCTCAAAACACGAATAACAAATTGTTAAAATGTGTACATATCGTTGTCATTACAGTCTAATAAGTTGTCAAAATGGCCATGCTCACTTTTCCATTCCATCACTAATGAGGACAGTGAGGTATTATCAGAAAAGTCCCTTGAAAACCATTTGGATAGTAAAAATTTTTGTAGAACTTTTTTACTAATATGCTTGATGCTTAAGACTTTATTGCCATTTTGCCTTTTTAATATCTGGACTTTCTCCGCTCCCCACAGGGAGGGATTCATAAGGCTTGTTTGAGATCTAGAATAGTTGTTACTAAATTTTTATTTTCTATATTTATTTGAAGGTTTTGGATTTTTTTTTAATGGATAGGCACTTAATGTGAAAATTAGTAGAGGTGAAACCGCGTCACTGAAATTATGTGTTGGATAAGTTAAATAAGTACATGTAGTTCCACTCAATGAAAATGCACAACTGGGAATAGAAGTAGCTAGGTTTGGTGAAGCAGGAGGTCCTGGAGTTTGTCATACAACCAATAATAAAATAATTTAATTAAGGAAACATCATAGGTTTCTATAGTACTACTATTAATTAATTAACACTAGTAATTACAAATAGAGAGAATGGCATACAGAAATCTTACCTCGAATTTTGAAAATAATAGCAGAAGATCTTTAAAAAACCTATATATCATGAACCAAAATGGCTACTCTACTAGTTGGAACTTGAAGTATAATATATTTTGGAAAACTAACAAGTGTTGGATAATTTATTTTTGGTTGTGTTGGATATTACAAAAACTTCAGTACACAAATATGTACATGGGTTTTTTTTTTTTAATGAATGTTAGAATTGTATATTATTTGGATATATATGTCTTTTAATTATGTATGGGTATTTTCTGTTTATACCATTTTTTGTTCACAAGGCCATGTCAGAGAAATTAATACCCTTTCATTCTCAGAGCATCATTTGATATCCCGACTCTACACTCTACAGTCAGTGGATAATATTTTAATTCATAATCCTATATTATATGTATGATGTACATATATAGTTCCCTCACTCATACCACCACCATAATATCAGTCTTCAGTTTTCATTTCTCATTCCTCTGGAGAGAATTTTTCAAGATTTGTGTATGTGTTCATGTATAGTTTTGATTTATCAAGGATTTGCGTATGCTTGCCTCAACTTCCTCGCTTTGCATCTAGAGATTCTTCTTTAGAAACAAAATTTAATTACTGGAGTATTAAATAAAACACTTATTTTACTTGTATATGATACGGTGATAATTTCCTCCAAATGCACGGGAAGGACGGACGGGAGGTAGTAGCAATTAACAAATAAACATTAAATTACAATATC
>JBAGKO010000012.1:11958992-11973959 GCA_037177275.1 Acacia concinna
GGTAGTATAAATATCACAATATATTTAGATATATATATATATATGTAATCCATATATATATATATATATGTAATCATGCCATTTACAATAATTTTTCATCAAAAGTAACTTTTAGAAAATTTCAACTAAACAGGTTTTATTTTTACATAAGTAACTTCTACAATCTTTATTCCAAACACAAATCAAATTACCCAATATTACTTTTACTCAATCTTATTTTTTCAAAAGTGCCGATTGTAATCTTTAATTCAAACACACCCTATACACACACATCATAATGTTTCACGATTAATAAAATTAATAATGGGTTTGACTCTTTCAGTATCGTAATTACCAACAAATTTTAATCTCCTCTAACAACATCACTACCATTATATTTTTCTCTCTCATCTGTCAGCTGTCAATCAGCACAGTACCGTTTCATTTTTTTCACTAACATCCTATAAGGGTATTTTGGTCTTTGTACTATAATTTTCAAAATCAAGATTCCACCTTTTAGACCATTCTAGAATTTTCAAATGACAAGTTCATAACAGTCTTTTTTAAGTTTATGAATTCAGTAAGACCATTCTAAAATTTTTAAATGATAAGTTGATAACAGTCTTTTTTAAGTTTATGAATTCAGTACGTATTTATCTGAAATTTTCGTTTTTTGGTTTTTTTGGCTTTTTAACCCAGAGGAATAGTATCATTTGATTTCAGATTAAAAAAACCAGAAACTGGCGGGAAGGGGTGTACCTATTGTAGTGGCAGACTAGCTTATCCATACTCTCCCCTCCCCGGAAAGGGCGCGAGGTTGTCATCAGCCAATTTTCCTCTCCTTTCGCTCCGATTAGGTATGGCGCACTCTCTGTTTTCCATTTATAGCGATCAGATTCATAGCTTTCTTCTTCCTAAACTTAGCCATTTCTTGCACCGAACCAAAACATTATCAACAAGCCAAGACACTTCCTCCAGCTTCCGATCGTTCCAAAAATCTGGAATAACAAAGACAAAATCAAGATTCCTTCAATCTTCTATTCTCTATGGTTTTCCACAATTGAGAGATACGTTTGCAATTCTTTCTTCTTTACACCTCGTGAGAAGATGCACCACAACCTTGCTGGGCTGTGGATCTCTCTGCTCGCGGTCTTCACCACCGCAGTTCGTTGCAGGACTAACTCCCAGGATGGTATGGATACTTCGCAAGATAGTAAATACGTGCTAGTCCTTTTCCCTCTTTCTTTATAGTATATCCCTGTAATCAGAAGTAGGAATTGTGATGGAGCTCCATGTTAGCATACATTTATTTATTAATATGTAGGCATGTGTTGTTGGATATTATGATTTGTCTGTGTGTTCTGTTGCGCATAACTGCAAAGCTCAATCGGGTTGCTATTTTCTCGAAGCTTTATTTAATATCTTAATGGACTAACTGATATTGGTTAAATATTTTATTTTCACTAGTTTATCTTGCAGTATTCATATGCACCTTTATTTTCCCTTCTTTTCAGATGTCACTTCATACTGGTTTGAAACAGTTAATTTTGTTTTTGTTTTTGATGAAACAATTGGAAATTTCCATTATTCACATTTCAATTAATTTTATTTTGTAACATTTAAATTCTTATTTTTATTGGTGTAATTATGCAGTTTCAGCCCTCAATGTGATGTATACCAGTTTAACATCTCATCCGCAATTGAAAGGCTGGAAATCAAGTGGGGGTGATCCTTGTGGCGATTCGTGGGAAGGAATCAAATGCTCAGGCTCATCGGTCACAAAAATGTAATAGACTTGTGAAGACCGATGCTTACATGTTTCAAATATCTATGTATCTATGGAAATCAACTGAGAGATAATGCTTATCTATCTTGACATGATGTTTGCCGCAAATTCTACATCTACTATAATTTAGCCCATCTGGCTGCATTTATTATTGGCAGAAATCTGTCTGGCCTGGGACTTACTGGATCAATGGGCTACCAGCTGGCAAACTTGGCATCAGTTACCTACTTGTAAGGCCCTTGTTTGGAATTGGGAAATTAAATCTTTTTTTCCCCTTTTAATATAATTCCTCCCCCTTTACCTCTCCCTCTCCCTCAGATTAATAATTAGATTGAGTGGACATAACTGAATGCCATGCATTGATTTGTCGTAGTACAGTGACTTGAGCAACAACAACCTTAATGGTGATCTACCGTATCAACTTCCCCCTAATGCTCAGTACATGTAAGTCAGTTTTATAAGAACTCACCTCAATATTCAAAAGGGTAATGCATAACATGACGGTAATATCTCATGATGCCTCAGATATCTTTAGGCTACCTTTGCTAAAAGAAATGTTCAACAAATCTGCTTTTCCTTTCATTATCTATACATTCCTGATTTTGCTGTCCATTTATAGACTTAAATGTGGTTTTTCCCCACTTTCTGCAATAGTTAATTTGAATTATGGCTTTCACTTTTAATAGGAATAATCGTCCGCATAAGTTACTACCATTGTTAAATACCACTTCAATATGATTAATCCGGCAAACTTCATAAGTCACCTAACGGTCTCAAACATTCTCATAGTGTCTAGTTTGAGAAGTATACCAGGCTATAGTAAGTTACAGTTACGTCAGGGAAAGCTGATCATGCCGTTTTTGTGAAGTTTTCATGTTATGTAGATGATATTATAATTCTGGCTGGTTGTATAACATAAAACAGGATTTTGAATAACTTGTCTAACTGTTCTGTATTGAGTTAGACATCAATTTCTCAGCGAATGTTATGGATCAGTTTATAAAAAAGCCCATGCAGAAGCATGTGCAAGCTGTTTATCAGATCTTTAGGTATTTGAAGATGACTCTAGACAAAGGATTTTATTCTAAGAAAAAGCGAATTGATAAAAGTGTTGAGGTTTATATAAATATTAATTTGGCAGGCTCTGTTGTTGAGGCATATGCAGATGCGGATCCACTTCTGGCATTGTGCTTTGTGAGATTTCGGTATTATGGAGAAGCGAATATAAATATCTATATATTGTTACTAAAAGTAGTATAAAAGTCGGTACTAATCATTATCACAATGATACTCAAATGTAATACGAATCTTATTGTTTTTGGGGATTTCTGGAATTTAGGATAGAAGAGGGAAGGAAATCAGAAGATAGAATAGAGGGGATTAGAGAGAATGAGAGAGAAAGAAGAGATAGAGACTGAAAATGCTCTCCGGCTGTTATTCTCAATGAATGTCAAAAACTGAATTACATGAGGCCTCCTCTCTTATTGATAGAGGTAGTGATAAGGCGATAGTGTTAGGAACAGGGGGAATAACAAACATAACAGAAATAACAGAAACAGAAATAACTGCAAGGGCGCCTAGGACTTAATAGCTATGGACTAGTGCATTATTTGGCTAATGTTGCACCTAAACAGCTAATGCAGCTCAGCTAATAAGCCTTGTAAATCCCTAATTGCGCCAATTAAATCCCTAATTACACATTCATATTACAACATCATATCACACAATGTGTATGCGAGGGATTGAGGTTAAAAAGACTTTCAAAAATCAAGAATTCCTATGGAGCATCCTATAAATGTTTTGAGGGACAAGTTGAAAACTATACAGCAGCAACAACAACAATAACAACAAGCAGGCTCAACCTATTCGGCTGAGTTAGCTACATGGATCATGCAATGCCATTATGCTCTATTAACAACAAATCCTTAGATAAGTTATTAAACCAAAAAGTTCTATTCAATGATTTCATTGAGCGTTCTCTTCGATCTTCCTTTGCCCCTTTTCACATGACTCCACACTATTTGACCTACAATCCTCACCAACCCTTCTAATGGCCTTCTTTGTACATAATTCTATGCGTCATAATAGAGCAAAACAAGTGCTGCTTTATAGACATATTATCTAAGGGAAACTTAGTAGTAACAGATCTTAAATCATATTCACATTCAATTTCAAGTATCTGATTTTTGTTTTCTTTGGTAACAAAGGAGATGATTTATTAACAAGTTTAGTGTGAAGAATGAAGTTTAAAGGCCATAGTTACAAGCTGGGGATTATTAATCTCTATTAGGTTGAGGAAGATTTGTAGCAATCACATGCTTCTTGGACAATACCTTTTGGCATTACTTGACACGTCTTCTCTCTCCCCCTCCCTCCATCTATTTTGTTTGTTTTATTCTTTAAATGAGATAGTATTTTTATGTTTTTTTTTTGGTTGAAATGCCTAAATTCCTGGGATTATGCTAATTAGTCTAGGATATTCGGATTTTATGCCTATGTTGCAACGATAACAAGACAAAGCAGAGTTAGAAGAGGAGATTCAACTCTGACTGTTTTACAATTTACAATTTCATGTCTTAAATTGGTTCTTAATGTTCCTCATTAAAGATATTTGGATTTATTTTCCTTCATTTTAATGGAAATTCAAACTAGTTATCTTTTTGACTCATTTCCTTTTGCAGGAAATTTGTGGCTTCTATGATATTTCCATAATCAATTTTCACTCTATTAACTTCATATGTTTATTGTCTTTAATCCTTCTATCTTGATGCACAGTGATCTTTCCAAGAATAGCTTCACTGGATTGGTTCCTTTTTCCATTTCTGGGATGACCAACCTTAACACCCTGTGAGCAAATTATGTTTTTGAAATATATTTTTCCTTTATTATTTGAATTTTTTTAACTTGGCCTTTTTTTTTTGTTTCTCAACATTTTATGGGTGTATGCAGAAATCTTGCGTATAATCAACTCCATAACCAGTTGGGTGATATGTTTGGGAAACTCACCAAACTCAAATTAATGTAAGTTTGATGATAACTGCTGCAAGGATACTACCATCACGATTTAAGCATTCACATTTTTGCCACCTTTTGCATTTAGTTTGGGTTGGGCTAGAATCCATACTAAACCCACTTTCAGTGGTCTACCAGATAAGTAGATATGTTGAATGTGAATCAGCTCCTGCATTGTTGTTTGAAATTTTTGTTAAAAAAATTAATCTGATATGAAAATACCTAAGTAGTTTTACTAGAACCCCCTGTTGCTCATCTTTAATGTTTGTGTTCCTCTAATGCAAAATATAACAAATGTTTAGCTCATTCAATAGGTTCCATTTAGAAAAGTCGTTGTTACTGAAGATTTATGGAATAAAGCCAGAGATCATGTGATTTCTGTTCTTCATGAATGAATATTATTTAAGAGATTCAATATAATACATTCGGGGTTGGGATGGTGGTTAATGATGACACTTTAGAAATTGAAGCATAAGCATTCTCCCTTCTACTATCTTAAGCTACATACCTATCAGGTTCTCTGAGACATGAGAGTGTTGTTAACAATTGGTTATTCAATAATGTATAGGGATTTATCATTCAATTCACTGTCAGGAAATTTGCCAGAGAGTTTTAAATCACTCTCAAGCCTCAATAAGTTGTAAGAACTTAACTCTTATGAGAGAACTAATCTTTTTTTGCTACCTTGATAACATCTTTACATATGAATTTTTATTTGTCCTTGTTCAGGGATTTGCAAAATAATCAATTCTCAGGTTCAATAAATGTGCTTGCGAACCTTCCACTTAAAGTGTTGTAAGTTCGTGCGTATCCGTGTACTAGATTTTTCAGATTAATTTTGAATCGTCTTCAAATGTATGCGTAAAGTGATATGGGAACCTAAATATTATGTGTAGAATCATCTAAATCCATTTCAATAGGTAAAAAGCATTCTTCACGAGGAAAAATTGTGCCCACATTATTAGATGCAATGAAAGGGGAGACTTGAGTTTTCTTTGTCGTTATGCCAATCTGTTGTAAAAATGTCTGGCGCATGTAATGTTGGTTTGAAAATTGGCATACCTAACATTATTATCATGGCAGGAATGTTGAAAATAACAAATTTTCTGGTTGGATCCCAGCAAAGTTAAAGAAAATAAGTAGCTTGCAGTGAGTATTTAATTTCACTCATATTTGTTGAAAGATGCAGCGCTTAGCTGTTCATCTAATTTTATATGTTGATTTTGAAGAACTGGAGGAAACTCTTGGTCAACAGGGCCAGCTCCTCCTCCTCCTCCTGGAAAGGGAATTGGGAGACCTGCTGTTACTGTAATTGTTCTAGGAAGCATAGCTTTAATTTTGCTCGTAGTTTTGATTGTTGTTGCTGTCGTTAAAAAAAGATCATCTCCACCTCCTTCAAGATTTCTTGATGAAGAGCATAACCATCATAGATCTCCTACACATCTTGCATCTCAGGAATTATCCAAAAAAGTTTCTGGTACTGATGCTCTCTTTTCTAATATTTCCGTTTTCCATGATATATTCTGATTCTGAGTTTCTTATGCAAGCCAATATATTTTTCGTTTTGATAATGCGAGAATGAAATTATATGGCATGGTGTTACTTATATGTTGTGGATTATGATTGAGGATTGTGAAATAAATAGGTAGCAGATGGGAAGACATACTTCACTTTATGTCTTTTGACAGTATCTTCTGTTGACAGTCAATGATTAACAATATACTGAATGAACCAATTAGTTAACTTGTTCATTTCCTCTGGAATTGGTGGTGGTGATCTTGATTTAATGAAACAGGTGGGAGAAACTCTGAATTCTTCTGATTTATTTTGATACACATGCAGCTATTTAAGGGGACCATGGTCAAAAGGAAACCACTACAGTCCCAAAATCAAGGAACAAAAGAGAAAGAAAATTGACATAAATGAATTACATTAAAGAGATCTCCCGATCCCATTCGATCAGAAATTAGAGACTGCAAAAATCAAATTAGAATAACCGAGGAAAGAAACTAAGTAAACCTAACAGCTTGGGAATGGCTATGGGATCTCAAGCAATTATGATAGCAATAACTAACATTCCCCTTTAAGTTGGAGAGTAGATTTAATCATCCCCAACTAGACCGCAAGTTCTTCAAATATGATACGAGTCAAAGTCCTATGAAGGATAAAGCAACTTGGAGGCCTGTTGGCATTTGAATAAGATCAATATGCCCTTTGTCCTGAATGAAATGCTGTCAATTTTAAAATGTTTTGTTATGTTTGGTAGGATTTTTGGACATACTTAGTTTGGCCACACTATCGCATAGGATCATTATGGAGTTCATCAAAACCTTTAAAGATACCTCTTCAGCACTGCTCCTTGCAACTACGGACTCCTGCTTCTCCAATTCACTGTTTTCCCATATATAATTACAATATCCTGAAGTGGATTTCCTATTAGTGATGGAGCCAAACCAATAGCATCACAAAGGCTTCAACTTCTCAGTTGCTACGCTTCTGGAAAAAGATTCCATCATCATGTGTTGTTGAGGTACCTCATGCTCTTGTAGGCAACCTCATTATGTGCTATAATTAGCTTCCTCATTTTTGGCTAATGGCACCAATCATGAAGTTGATATTTGGCCTTGAATAAGTTAAATGAGTTTTCGCACTGGGCTTTAAAATCCTTCAGTTACGATAGGGGATTTTCCAAAGAGAACTTTGTCTTGTAGTCAGCTTCCATGGGAGTATTTAATGGCTTACATCCAAACATTCTTATTCCCTTGAAAATATCGAGGGTGAACTTCCTCTGAAATATCACAAGCTCTTTTGATGATCCTGCTACTTCCAAACCGAAAAAGTATTTCAGTTTCTCAAGGTATATCTTCTCAATATTTACAGCTGTAGTCCCACATAGGATTTTAGTTTCCTCAGAATAGTCACCAGTGACTCTGTCTTTCTACTTTAGGTAAAAGCATCAACACCCCGTATGCCACATACACGTCTTTTTCATTCTTCTTGCTTGAAAGCTTCATGAAATTTTGGGGTACCCTATAGCTGGACATCTAAGCAATAAAAGCTTGATAAGCTGGAGATAATTTATTATAGTAAACAAACTGGCCGATAGAGTGCTTAGTGCAGCTTTTGAACCCTTTTCTCAAAGCAATAGGAATTTCTTTTATTTTACCCTTTTTCTAATAAAAAGTTTAGGTGAAATAGGTATGTCTGAATCACCGTATGCAGTTTTAGAACCCATAACAGGACCTGGAGATGAGTTGTCCTGCATATATGGGCAAGGCACTTCATGATGGTAAGAGACTTGTATTTGAGCATCAAGGAAAAGTAACCTGATGAGTCTCATACCTTGATGAAGGTATGCTGAAAGTTCTGAATAATTCTGATATATTCAAATAAACAGAATTGAATCACATCAAATAACAGACCCTGTATCAAGATTAATGAATCGAGACTGAAAAATCAAAGCAGCTTAATTTTGGAAAAAAAAGTAAAAAATAACCCTCAATGTAAGATAGAAACAACAAACAAGAAGCTTATCCATTTTGTGGTCTTAATACGGTTGATATCATCTTCACACTAGATGGTCAAAACTTGACTGGTTTTATTGTATGAGTGGGAGGAAGGGAGCGAGATCGAGAGAAAGTAAAGGGTGGGAAGATCTTGAGAAAGAATTATGTCCATTCCTCTTCATTTGTATCTTATTAATACTCTTTGGCCTATTTCGGAGTTGAAAGAAATTTAATTCTAATTCATGTCTCTGACTAAAATGGATAGTAATTCTTAACACAGGCAAATCCAACTTGATGAATATGTAATTAATCTAAAATATTTCAACAATTCAATATTCCTAATAAGGACCAGTTAAACCTTTCCTTGTTAGAAAAGACCTCCGGATATGCATAAGTCGTATTGCCACTCACATAGTTGATTGAAAATTCACCCTTTCCTTAATTGACTCAGCCATATATTGGTGACAGAATTTGAGCTTTCGGATTCTGCTTCAATTGACATAAAGGCGTTACAAGAAGTTCCATCATCTGGTGCGAGGTCATCAGATTCTGATTGTGTACAAACCTTGGATGATAACGAGATTGCAAATTGTCTAAATGCTAGAGGAAGCAACTCGGTTCGAGTTGTTCGTCATTTTTCATTTGCACATTTGCGGGTTGCTACTGGTAATTTTGCATCAAGTCGCCTTATTGAGGAAGGATCCATTGGATGTGTTTACCGGGCAAAATATGCTGGCGGACAGGTACTTTCTGCTTGACTAAATCATGTATAAACTATTCATGGGCTCTTTAATGCGTTGCCATGACAAAATTTTATAATTTGTATAATTTCATAATCACCGTTTAACTTTAAAATTTATTCGGTAAATTCATTATATAAATTGCAAATTGAGCTTCCTGTCCTTCTTTTGTTCAGCATGATAAGGTAGTTATCAATCTAAAACCAAGTGGATCATAAATATTGCAAGTATTTGGCTTGATATTTTCCGGCTTTTGAAAAAAGAAAAGTTGTATGTTCAAGCCATTCCTTCCTCTACATAAGCATGAATGAAGTTTTAAACATTTGGTAGATAATTATCAGTAAAAGCATCACTACTGCGGCTTATTGAACTTCCAGAGAGTCAACTGCCTTCCAACACTATATATTAATGTGCGTTTGGAAGTGTAATAGAAAAGTGATAACAATTATTTTTTACTCAGAAGTTTATACTGTTTGTTTTTTCAGGTTTTAGCTGTGAAAACACTTGACTCTACCAAATTCCATGGCAGCTCTTCAGAGGAATTCTCTCATATTATATCAAAAATTTCCCATGTTCACCACCCAAATATTGCTGAGCTTGTTGGTTATTCTTCAGAACAAGGAGACAACATGTTAGTATATGAGTATTTCCGAAATGGCTCTCTTCATAAATTTTTACACGTGTCAGACGACTTCAGCAAGCCACTAACATGGAATACTAGAGTCAAAATCGGACTAGGCACTGCTCGAGCAGTTGAGTAAGTGGACATATTTTTTTGACACAGCTGCTAGATCGTTTCTTTCTGTCTATCTCTGTGTGTAAACGGTTTTATATTTTTGTTGCCTTTTGTTTTTGCTTTTTTGTTGTTTCAGTACGAGCAAAGGTTTCCTGCATATATATAAATATATGGTTTGGCAGTTTAAATTCATGTACATGTGGAGTTTATACAGTGTTTTGCACATTCTTGTGATATAGGAATACTTCATAACTTCTTTCTGGTGATCTTTATTTAACTTTGGACTATAAATCTATCAACATAGTTTATGAAAAGTTATCGTTTCTAAGTTCTGTTGCATGAAAACTTCTACATTTAAAATTGACTGCATATCAGTATCAACTTGTTACTGATATTCGTTTCAGCGAATAAAATTTCTTTAAACATTGAGTGAATAATAGTATGACTGGCACTATTCACTTATGAGATTCAATTTAAATACTCAGGTACCTGCATGAAATTTGTTCTCCTCCTATATTTCACAAGAACATCAAGTCTTCCAATATTCTGCTTGACAATGAACCCAATCCTCATCTCTCAGACTATGGTTTGGCATCCTTCTATCAGGTTTTCCCTTTTCCTATCCCTCAAGTACTGTGAACTTATTTACTTTTTGAGTGCCAAAGTTGAAGGTTTTTTTTTTTTTTTTTGAAAGGTCATACATATTCCCGAAATGGGAAAGATTAAAGTTGCACAGGTTTCTCCTGCTTTAGCTTCTGCCTTGGCATGTTTTTTGTTATTTGTTGAGTCAACTTAAGGTTGAGCCCAGCTTCGTTTTAATGTTTGTTTCATCAATCATATTCCTTCATATGAATTCTATCAACTTTCTTGGATTTAAAGTACTCCTTCCGATTCTTACTGTAAGATATATTTAGGGAGTTGATTTTGGTTCTAAATATAAGACATATTTTTCATATTTGTCAAACTTTTCCTAATTTACTTCTATTGATGCTTCTTCAACGATAATCAAGGAGGAGCAGAAATGAGGGGAATAAAGAAGATGACTAGAGTGCTATATAAAATACAAATCATATTAACTAACTTAATCTAATCAAATTAGGTAAATAGGTCTTACACTTTAAAGTGGTACAAGGTGATATTTTGGCTTTTTGGTAATTCAGTTAATTGGTGCGTTTTTGTAGTTATTTGGTAGGAACTTCTTCTGATTAATCTTCCTATATTGTATGTCTGGAAGCTCATTGGTGTTCGTTGAAACGATATTTTGACCAAAGTAATATGAGTGTCTTTAGAATTCCAAAAGTGTGTTTAACGGGTTTTCAAACATAGGCTCAAATCGAGAAATGAGACTAGCTAGCTAGTATTTATTAATTCCTTTGGAGGGGCACATGGATATACTTGCACCAGCAATTGGTCGTCCCTTTCATTTCTTGATTTGGTCAGGAAACACTGGGTTGGTTTACATCACTTTTTGGGTCGCCCCTTTATCTTTTGATAGTCTTTCCTCATATCTATGTCATTGCGTTTTTATGTCATGATGAAAACTTTCCTTTTCATTATAATTTTTTGTCTTTTCCCAGTGCACTAGCCAAGATCTTGGGGCAGGATATAATGCACCTGAGTGCTCAATACCTGAAGCTTATACACTGAAGAGTGATGTTTACAGCTTTGGGGTAGTGATGCTGGAGCTGTTAACAGGTCGAAAGCCTTTGGACAGGTACTTACATATGATTCCTTTTTTGGGGCTGTAGTAGTCCATGCAGTACCTCCATGTCATATATGAAAATGGTTTTTGCTGCTTCCTTCGTTTCTCTGAATCTTCAGGTCAAAGCCAATATCAGAACAATGTCTTGTTCATTGGGCCACCCCTTGGCTACATGACATCGTTACATTGTCAAAAATGGTGGATCCTTCCTTGCGAGGACTTTACCCTCCTAAATCACTCTCAATGCTTGCTGACATCATTGCTCTTTGTGTTCAAGTGAGTCAAACTTTATATTATATTATATTATATTATATTATATTGTTTTATTTAAAATATTATGAGTGCAGCCCTTGTGCCCTGGTGGGAGTCTTGTGCACTAGGCCGCCCTTTATATTATGAGTGTGGCTCGTTATCAATTTAGGTCCAATTCAGCTTGGAGTTTTATCTCAGTTTATTTAGTCATTTGTAACCTTGGTGGGAGGTTATTGATTAAACGGTAAACTAAGTTGGATAAAGCCATACAAGAAAATTGCTCCGAGGGTTTCTTCAATTACTATCAATGTGACCACCACTTAGTCAAAAGAGACACTGATATTCTTTTCTACTGATTGTATTGGTTTTTTAGTTTCCCATGTTGTAGGATATTCTATATGCTTATGTGGCTTTAATTTAGAATATATTACTCTTACATTACTTGCATCTACTCCGTTTTTATCCTTAATGGTAGTTCCATATTGGCACTATAGCATTGTTAGGACATGATTATGATTGCATTAAGGTCTAATAATGCTAAAACATACTCAAGTTTCTTTCTTGTTTCTGACAGCCTGAGCCGGAATTTCGACCACCTATGTCAGAAGTTGTTGTGTCACTGGTAAGACTAGTTGAGCATTCAAATATGAACATGAGAGAAGATATGGATGATAGTGATGCTTGATATTTTAGGTGAAAATTAGATGTACAGACAGTACAGTTCAGAGAAGAAGTAAAAAAAAAACCCTCTTTGTATTTGTAAAGATGAGTTTCAACTTTCCACTTCCTTGGCTTAGATTACTAATTTCAAATTACATAGAATGTATAAAGTAATCCATGCATCTCTCTTGTTCAAAGTTTAATTCAAAAGGAAAAAACTGTTGATTGTTTTCTATAATGATTTCTGCAAAAGTAAAAACGTTTTCTAATATGAATAGAGAAGGGCACAACCAGTTTAGATTGTAAAACTTTAAGGGTCTGTTTGGTATGAGAGGAGGGGAGGGGAGGGGAAGGAAATTGGGGGATTTTGCTCCCCTCCCCTTGTTTGGATAGCAAAAATTTTTAGGAGCCCCTCCTAACCCTCCCCTCCAAAATTGGAGGAATTTGAGGGGAAAGACTAATATATTAGCCTATGTTGACCAATATGTTCATACTATTTTTAAATAGTATGTATAGAATTATAATAGTATTTATATATTAAACAAAAAGTAATTATATTTATTTAATTTTAATAATTATAAAACTAAAATCCCTCCCCTCCCCTCTCTTTTCATTAATCCAAACAAAGTAAAATGAAATCCCTCTCAAACCGTCCCTTCCTCTCCCCTCCCCACCCCTTCATTAAGCCAAACACAACTATAATATTACATCTCTTAATCTACAACTTTTTTGACCATGGGATTTAGATTTTAGGATGCAGAATTTTCTTAACCAAGAAATGCAAAAATATTTGATATTTAAAAATAAATTAATATTTGAAAATTTTGAGTGCCCCTATATAAAAGTTGTTAAATTATTATAGGCTAAAATATACTTTTAGTCCTTTAAGTTTCACATGATGTATATTTTTGGTCCCTTAAATTTATGAAGTCTACTTTTGGTTCTATAATTATAACACCGTAATGGAAAATGTTGATGTGATGAACTTAATTTTTTATTTATATAATTTAATTACACAAATTTTATATATTTTTCAATTTACTCATATTTTAAATTTAATATTAATAGCATTTGATTACACTGTTATCACTTAAGTTTACACAATTATTACTTGAGTTTACATTTTCTATTAGTAACATTAACGGTGTAAGAATTATATGATCAAAAATATACTTTATAACGCTAAGAGATTAAAAGTATACTTCATGTAAACTTAAAGGACTAAATATATACTTTAGCTAATATTCTATTCAATTCTAAATGAAAGCTAGTAGAGAGGTTTACTTTAGTATTAAATATACAAGACTTCAATTCAGGTGTCTCAAATTTATAGTTCCCCCAAACTCTCATGTGGTTTGCACATATTTAGGGAATTTTCTATTATATGAGTAGTTTTCATTAAATGATTAAAAAGGTACTTAAGAAAAATTAACACACATTTTTATAAAATTACTAACTTAACTAGTTTTTGTTTTCCTTGCAAAGATTAAGGACATGCTAGATGATAAAATCAATTTGTTCTAATTATACTATACATAAGATATTATCTATGTTTATAATTGTCTGTTTGACCTCTTGGTTGAACTCTCCATAATGCTGCATTTTCTTTTCTTTGTTTCTTTTTTTAATAAAGAAACTAGCTCACATGAACTAATCAGCATAGCATCGTTGTGGAAAATTATTACCTGGAAGATGACGTTAACTAAATAATTACCTGGTAGATCTTTGGATCAGGCTTCTCTCATTTACTCTTGTGGTCAGCAGCCATAATTGACTCCAAAATTATTCTATTTTTAGTAAAATAGGTGAGTGTGAGCACTTCTTTTAATTAAAAAATTAAGAGCATTCAATACCGTCATGTATTTTTTTTTTAAAAAATCACATGATATCCTAAATTAATTTTTAGTATTCTCAACCGTTAAAATATTTTTATAATTGCATTTTGTAACTAGCAATTAACATGTGAAGTATTTTTTTTCTGTAGCATCCAATATTAAAGAATTTCGGGTGTACCTATCCAATTGATTATCTAAAGTACTAACACGAGATTGGCGCATTGATATTGGGCTCCAATCATGTTATACAATACATTCACTGTTAAGAAAGAAAAAAAGATCTAGAGAAAAGTTATGAGAGTTTTTCTATTGTTATACGTAAAAATTGACTCCAACAAAGGCAAAAACTGATAAGGTTCTATATATAAGGCACAGGAAGTTACATTGCTTTGAATTTAAAATCATAAAGATAAATACTACTATAAAAAGAGGTAAAAATGATGTAGATATTGTGACACCTCTTAAAAAATGCCACAATTTTAATATAAATATTTTTTTTACATGACATTAAAAAAAACCTATTATAGCACTTGTTTAAAAATGTGTCTGTTTTAAAAAAACACCACAGGAAGTCAATATATATAATTAAAATAAAAAAAAGACCCAATTCACATCTCCTGAAGGGGTAACACTGTAGAACCCCCTTGGGGGGCGCTCATTCACCAAGGGGGTTCTATAATGTTACCCCTTGGGGGGATGTGAATGAGGGGTTCTACAGTGTTACCTATCGAGGGGTGTGAATGAGGTTTTTTTTTTAAA
>JBAGKO010000012.1:12037357-12047438 GCA_037177275.1 Acacia concinna
ATCCTTTAGTGAGTCATATCTTATATATGAAATTTAGGATGTTACAACTAAGCATAAGGTGGTGATCATGATTCAAGCACAATGGCCTATATGCATGCGTAAATCAATAATTACATCCTCCCCACACTTAAATTCTGTAATGCCCTCATTGCAACCTAGAGAAGCAATGCATAACAGCAAGGTATGCATCATGAATGTACATAGGCAGATAGATGTACTCGCTTATTGTATTGTAGAGCTTGTAGGCCTTTAATTCCTGACTAACACCAAGGAAGACAAATTTCTCTGTTTTGTCATCTAACTTTGTCCTCTTTTAGTTTGGAATATGAGCTAATGAGATGCAACCAAAACACTCTAAAATGTTGAACATTTGGTTGCTGACCACTCCAAGATTCTTCTAGTGTCATATTTTGAACAACATGAGAAGGAGGCATATTCAAAACATAAACACCTCAGGGCACAGCTTTAGGCCAGAACACCTTCGCAACACTGCTTCTTTTCAAAAGGCTTCGCACTACATTCAGTACAGTTCAATTCTTTCTCACACACACTCCATTTTGTTGAGGAGTGTAAGCTGTTGTAAGTTATCGCCATGTCACATGCGAGTCATTGAAGTTTTTGAATTCTATTGAAAAGTACTCCCTTCTATGATCAGTGGTGCGAAAAAATTTTATGGAACATCCTGTCTCATTTTCAACAAGAGTTTTAAAGCTTTTAAAGGTAGTGAAAGCTTCATATTTTTCTTACAAAAAATACAACCAAGTCTTCTTTCTAAAATCGTCAATAAATGTTATAAAAAGATGTTTACCTCCATTGGATATTAAATTTATTGGTCCACAAATATGAGTGAACCAATTCCAGGCGATGGTTTGCTCTACAAGAATTGCTTTTTGGAAAGCTATCACGAGGTTGTTTTCCAACAACGCAGTCTTGAAAAATTTCTACAGGAATCTCAAAATTAGAAGACCAAAAACCATATCCTTTTTTGTAGCATTTTTAGCCCTCCAAAATTCAGATGCCCGTATCTGTAATGCCAAAGCCATGCTGGGTTAATTTTGTTGAGAAACAAAAATTAGTGGGGCCAACATTTAGCACATAATAAATAGGAAAAAGCTTATTTGTAGTCATCTTAGCTCCATCAATCAAATTAAGTTTGGGATCATAGATTCTGCAAACTCCACGTTTGATAGACACCTCATAACCTTTGTCTTGAAGCTGGCCCACACTAATAAGATTTGTTTTCAAGTTTGGAACAAATAACACATTACAAATAATCTGTATAGAAGATGAACACTTGGTTTGGAGTTTCACCTTTCCTTTGCCTTTGACAGCAATGCGGGAATTGTCTCTAAACTTGACTATTGTTCGAAGAAGTTTCATCAAAGTCAGTAAAGGTAGATTTATCTCCACACATATGGTTGCTACAGCCTGTGTCTAAATACCATAAATCTGGTTGGCTTTCATTTGAGGGATGATACACGATTAGCAAGGATACTTCCTCTTCAATCTCAGTTGCTTCTTCATCTTATTACTTTAGCAACTTCTGCAAAATTGGATTTTTCTCCACGTATATTCTTCAATTTGGTTCGACATTTAGAATGATAATGGCCATACATGTGACATCTAAAAAACTTAATGTGGGATTTATCTGTAGCCTTTGACTTCCAATTAGATGAGCGTTGGAGATCACGACCATTCTGACCATCATCTTCATTAGAGCTTCTTCCCTTCCACCTATTTCTGTTATGCCCAGAATATTTAGAGATTGTAACTGCCTGTAAAGCTTGCTCGTTGACATCTTGTTGAACTATTTTCTACTCATGAACCATTAATGAATTTCGCAAATCATCAAGTGAAAGATTGTCAAGATCTTTCGACTCTTCAATAGCACAAATGACAAAGTTGAATTTTGGCAACATGGACTGCAAAATCTTCTCAATGATTGTAACGTCTGCAAGTTGTTCTCCATGAATCCGCATTTTGTTTGAGATCGCCATAGTGAGTGAGAAGTACTTTGACACCAACTCTCCCAGCTTCATCCGCAAGGTTTCAAACTCACCTCGTAGAGTTTGCAGTAACGCTCGCTTTGCCTTTCCATTCCCTTAGTACTTCTTCATGGAGTCCCAAATTAGCTTGGATTTATCCTTGCAAAGAATTGTCTCTAAGATTGAACGATCAATAGCTTGGAAAAGATGATTCTTTGCCTTTAAATCTTTCAATTTCAACACTTCATACTCGGCCTTTTGAGTATTTGTCAGAACAACACCTTTTGTAGGTGCATGGATTCCTTGCTCTACAACTGTCCAAAACTCTTTGGACCTCAAAAAATTTTCCATCAATTAACATGCTCCAATGGTCATAATGACCATCAAAGCAGGAATAGCTGGTTGAACAAAATTTTCTAAAGTCATTGTTTAACTACTGCAAAACCTCATTGAAACTCTCATGTTTGCACTCACACAATCTCTCATCTGAGAAGGCTTTGATACCACTGTTGAATATGGGAAGATAAAAAGAAACTCTTAAAAAAGGGTTAAGGTTCTTAAATAGCCTTCAACATTTCCTAAAGGAGCTGAGCAAAAATAACTTTCAACAATTTTTGGTACCAAAAGTAACTTTTAACTTTTGACAAGGGAGCAAAAATAACCATGGCCGTTAACATCATTAGCCTTCGTTAACTCTAATATCTTTTGATACAAAGTAGCCATTAACTTGTACCAAAAGTGCAAAAAGTAGCCATACATTGTTTTGCATGCACAAGTAATTGAAAGTTAACTTCTGGGATATTAATTCACAAGTTTTTATACTGTTTATGCAAGTTGAAGCCTAAGAGAATTTTAATTATGAGATGACTAGAAGATATATGGATGATCACAATCCTACCATATGCATATGCGATCTTCTTTCGCCTCCTAGCTTTCCTCTTAGATATTCTATCTTAAAATGTACTCAGTGCTAGTTGTAGGATTATTTTAACAATTTTGATCACAGTATTTTAAAGGTTGATGTTTATGTTGGATATTTTAACTTTTGAAATTTGAGTGACAAATTTCTTTCATTTCATCATTATTGTTATAATAAAAAATGTGACTTTTTAAATAAGTTTTTATTTGATTTTTATCTGGGAGGCGATGGGAGATTGCATATACATATGATAGGGTTAGAATAATCTACGTAACTCCTAATCACCTCATAATTAAAATCCCCTTGAGTTCTAACTTGTATAAGCAATACAAAACTTGTGAATTAATATTCCAAAAGTTAACTTTCAATTACTTGTGCATGCAAAAAAAAAAAAGGCTACTTTTTACACTTTTGGTATAAGTTAATGATTATTTTTGCACCTTGAAATGTTAGAATTAACGGAGGTTAATGGTGTTAACGGTCATGTTTATTTTTGCTCTCTTTTCAAAAGTTGAAAGTTACTTTTGATACCAAAAATTGTTGAAGATTATTTTTGCTCCTTTAAGAAATGTTGAAGGTTATTTAAGAACCTTAACCCTTTAAATAAATATTTGGATTAATATAATGTTTGGTCTATATAATTTGTCTGCATTTTTATTTTGGTCTCTAAAGTTTTAAATAAGAGGTTTTATTTCTTTAAGTTTACTTAATTTAAAATCATTACTCCCCGTAGTTTGAAACATGTAATTTTAGTCCTTCAAATTTACTTTGTTTATAATTGTTGATCCTAAATTCTAAAAAGGGCTTGGAGCTATATTTGACAGTATTTATTTATTGTATGTGACAAACTGTGGGACAAGATGATTGGGAAAGATGAAATAATAAATAAATATAGAGTTAAGATGCAAAAATATCCATTAACTTATACCAAAAGTGGGTCCAATATCATAAACTCTTTTTGAGTACAAAAGTACTTCCAAGGTCAAGATGGATCAAGCCAAAAAGATTTCCTATTTGGCGAGGAATGCTTCCACTAGAGGTTTAAGATATGCAAGCTCTTCATTGATCCAATAAGACTTGGAATTTGCATACCTCTAAAATAATTTTCGGTCAAGTCCAAGGAAGTTAGTTGTTTCAAATATATCAAAGGATGTAATTCACCACAAACCTTGATCTCTGATAAGCTTCGTACTCCCAATCCGAGGAAGGAGTTGAAGTTGAGAGGTGAAGTTGAAGAATATGACCTATTACATGATTGCCAATCAACTGATGTCCAATTTTGCAGCAATTTGTGTCATTAGACCAAGAGACAAGCCTGTTTAAAGGATCAAGATGTTACTTAAATTTAAGAAGGCTAAAGGATCAAGAAGATGTTACTTAAATTTAAGAAGGGCTCTTCGCTCACTAGGAATGAAAAGATCTTGACCAATGTTCCGCACGCGCACACACACATATAAAGGATTTAATGGTAAGGTGAGTGAGCAAATCAAAATGAACACAATAGCATTGTTGCACAAACCTATGATAAGTTTCTTTAGTGCAGTTGGCTTACAGCTCTCAACAAAATTGTTGGTATTTGTAGTGTGAGAGTGGGCCGGGTTTAAGCATTTTCACATCACTTTTTTCCATAATTCACCTACTTTTTTCCCCATAACTTATTAAGGGTATGTTTGACTCAATGAATGGGAAGCGAGGGATTTTATTGGAGTAGATGGAAATTTGATAAGGATTTTTTTTATACCTTGTTTGGATGGACAAAAGGGAAAGAGATGAATTTTAATATTACTTTAATCGGTATAGTAGGGGAGGGGAGGGAAAATATTTCTTTATGGACAACTTTACCCTTATTTCATTTAAGTTATTTTTTACTTTCTAAAATATTTAATAAAATATAATTATAAATGACATTTACTACATATAATATAATTTTATAATTATTAAAATTAAATAATTATAATTATAATTAATACTTAATAGCTACTATACGTACAACAATACATATCTAATTGATATTAATAATTATGATTTTATAATTAGTATATAAACACAATAATATATAAAAGGTAATCAATAATATAAGAACATAATCAACATAAATTAAAATAGACACTTGTCAATGTAAATGTTTCTGAAATGTAATATATAAAAGAGAATTAATATTTATCATATTGTCTAAAAGCTTTAACTGCAATTTTGTTTTTCTTGTTAAAAGTATCTACAAAGTGGTCATTATTAATAATATTCTGCACTCATATGATAAAATAGTGCAACAAGTAGACTATTTTATGGACCGTCAAATTATATAATATGTTTAACATAATAATATATCAGTAATATTAATGTTTTCACTTATAGTTGGATTAGGATTTATAATCAAAACAAAAAAAAACAAAAATTTTCCCACAAAATTTCCCACGGACAACTTTTCTGTCGCAAATTATGTTGAAATTCTGTGGGAAAATGTTTCCAACAGAATTTCTTACGGAATTATTTCCGTGGCAAATTTTTCCACAGAATTTGCTACGGAACACAATTCCGTGAGAAATTCTGACATTTGCCACGAAATTTGCCACGGAATTTTTTCTGTGGCAAATTTTCCAACGGAATTTCGGTGGGAAATTTTTTCACGGAATTTCCCACAGAATTTTAAGTGGGAAATTTTCCCACGGAATTTTCCGTGGCAAATTCTGTGGGAAAATTTAAAAATTATTATTTTTAAATAAATTTAATTTTTAAATAATATTTACAATATTAATTATTAATTAATCATAATTAAAAATAATTATTATATTATTAAAATTATAATATTATATTTATATTTCAAATAATGTATATTAATTATTAATTAATCATAATTAAAAGTAATTATTATTTTATTAACATTATAATATTAATTTTAAATAATTTTTTTATTTAAAGTTAAAACATATAATATTAGATATATAAAAAATATATTTATATATAATTAATTAAATATAGCAATATTATATATATTACATTGTAATAATATTTCGCAAGTTTATCTCAGTACAATTGGTAATGCCTTGCGCGCGAAGGCATTACAAGCATGAGATCACGGGTCCGAACGAAGGATGACAACATTATCAAAATTAAAACGCACGGACACGTGGCCTCACGAGGAGGTGACAAGTGGCAACACAAGGAGGCAACACGTGGCAGCCCACTTCAAATAAAAAAAATTGCGATGGAAATTTCCCACGGAATTCGTGGGTAATTCTATGAGAAATTTGTGACGGAATGGATTGTGTTGGAAATTCCGTGGGAAATGGATTTCCATCGCAAAATCTATGAAAAATTCCGTCAGAAAAATAAATTCCGTCAGAAATTTAATATTTTTTTTAGTGAAGAGCGACCAACTAGAAATTGTTGTTGCCATGGAGACTTTCGTTGGGTTGAAATGTTAGCCTATAAATAAATTGGACTGTGTAATAGGCTGACTCCATTGGTTGAGTTTCATAAAGTTCAATACTTTATTATTGGACCCGGCACCAAAATAGACTGGTTATGAGGTTCTATTATCATACATATAATGATAAGAAAATATAATAACCAGGAGAAATGGAAAAGGGGATGGTCTTCACGGAACATTGAGACCAAGCCATTCTCCTCAGAAGTCTTTGCGTGTTCCATGGCAAAAAAAAGAAGTCGTCCTTTTTTGTTAAGGAATTGAACAAAAAACAAAAGCGTAGAATTACAGGAAGGTGCGTGAGATTGATATAAAAGATAGGAATAATTAGCATAAGCCCAAATGTTATCCTAATTTCCATGTGGTCCTTAGTTCTTGTGACACCCTATTCTCATATTCTTCAACCTCACGCTGTTTTGTTTTCTTCTTCTCCTGCACATCTTAAGGCTTGTTTGAAAAAAAACGTTTATGCAGGCCAAAACAAAACCTTTGTTGGAGTCGAGTCAACCCGAACAAACATTTACTATATGTTAAGGAGATGCTAATGAGTGGTGGTAAGTTTGATGTTGTCATTGGGATATCTGGTAAGCATGATTTCTAATAAGATTTAACATACATCACACAGATAGACACACACGCACGCATATTTTTTCATGTCGTTGACTGTTGCGTTCTCATCTTACTGCAACCTCTCTAGATAATTCTAACTTCTAGGTTCTAACCCTAAAAATAAATAGGTTGGGGGCAGCAATGGTCACTGTTGATGAGCTTAAGCGATCTTTCTAAAGTTTATAGTAACGTTCATGTGGAGATAAGCGAATCTAGTTTTTTTTTACTCAGAGTATCCCCTGTTCAAAAGATGAGGGACTGATTTTTTGGGATACCGTTAGGTGCTAGAGGCTAGGTGTTTTTTTTTTAATAATATTTGTGTGGAGATTAATGAATGGGTAAATTACAATTTAGTCCTAAGAAAGTGATTATACTATCAAACGGTTATGTGAAATCGCGTAATTATAAAAAAATCTTAGAGTTATCAATATTTAATATGGAGTTGTCTACGGCACGCGGGACTTTTATACAGTCACGTAATTTTACTGAACCGTTTGATCGTAGAATGCCTTTCTTAAGACTAAATTATAATTTTTCTTTAATGAATCCAGTATTTATTTCAAAACAATAAATAAATACTAGAATCTTGCTTTTTGGTTTGGTATTCATCTTTCCAGACCGTATTGATGTCATAGACTTGGGCTCTTATTCTGGCCTTTTCTGTCCAGGAAAAAAACGTGAATGCCGGCTAATATAGCACACTATTTGCAAAATTTAGTTACCAAATTTATAATTTCAACTTTTTTTTCATGCCATCCTTGGTCCCAGCTCCTAATATTGTACTGATTTGGGAATTGTCATAATTTACCCCAAAAACTGTACTAATGGTGTACTAGGGACATTGATGAGCTCTCTCTTTTTAAGATTATGAAACATGGAAGGATCATTGAATTAGTTATTATATTTGGTTAAGGGTTAGTAGGTTAAACTATAGTTAAACTAGAGCCAAACTGAAATTAAACCAACAAGAAATAGAAGATTTTAAAGTTATTAATATGAATTTTTGTAAAACAAAATAAAAAAAGTGATTTTAAAAAAAAACCGGATTAACCTTGAATTGGTTTTGGCATCTAGTCATCTATTTTCGGACTCCATCAGCCAATTCGGTCCAGTCTGAATTTAAAAGCAATACTCTTTTTACATTTTCAGACTTCGTGAAATCCATTTTTAACATTTCGCTGGATTTTTTTTTTCTTTTCTGGGCTTCTTTTATTTAATTAAGATTAAAATCAAGTGCGAGTTAATTAAAATTAACACTTTTGGCTGCATTTATAAAATCGAGCGCTTATTTTTTGTGATGGCGCGCCATAGATTTCAGGGACTGTTTGGTAAAAAGGATTTAAATTTTTTTTTTGTGAGTTGGGTTTTTTAAAAAAGAATTAGAGAGATAAAGTTTTTTTTTTTTTGACTCTTTCATAGTTTTATAATATATCTTATCTTTATTAAAATTTCATCGCACCACTCCTCCAATTTTTTTTCTTAATTGGATGTTCAAATTTAGAACTCGGATTGGGATTACCCAATCTCTATTGTAGTTTGATCCCGGTACTCTCGATATAAGGATTGAATGAGGATTTGAAATTCTCAATTCTTATAAAAAATCTAAAAAATATTAATATTAGTTAAAATTTTCATATTTTATTGTATAAAGTGAACATTAACGGTTAATATGATCACAATAATTACACAAATTAATATAGAGTTTATGAATAATATTTATTATTATTATTATTTTAATCTTCATTCTTATTTTTATACAGTATATAGTAAAGATTAATATTATTATATATGCGGTTTAACTCCAATTAAATATGTGATTTAAAATGATAATTTAATTAATAGATGTAAGAATATATACATAAAATAATAATTTAATTTAAGAGATAAGAAAAACTAAAACAAGACTAAAAGCAAGATCTCAGAGGTGATGCCAGTCATAGTCAAAATAAATCCCGTCCCAGATGAGACCCTGAATCAAAATGTTTGGGACCTACATGGAAATTCCAAAACCGGGGTCATTTGAACCCCCAACAAAAAACTTGAAATCGCCTCCATTGTAAACGTTTTAATTAGTAAAGGTGTTTAAAATAGCTAAATAATTTTATGCCATTTAGTTATCCATCTTATTAAGCGTCTTTGATTTCCAGTCTTCGGAGTTTGAAAAGATCTGTTCTTTATTCATATTAAGATCTGAGCAATGTAGCCCAAAAAAAAAAAAAAAGCTGTTCTGCCCAATTTTGTATTAAATGTCTTAATATTCCACCTTGCTTAATTAATAGCATCATTAGTTTTTCCCCGCTTCTCAGTGGCTGAAAACAATTTTTCTGCAAATATATAATGATTTTAGTTGACCAAAAGTACTCCCAATAATATGAGAAGTCAAATAAAAATTGCAACGTCTAATAGAAATTAGTCCAATGTAACAATTTCGTTCAAAGTTACTATTACTTATTACCAGAGTAAAATATCATTATTTTTAACCCTGAATATAATATTATTTTTTTTATGTGTGCGTGTGTTTACCACACTTCTACGCGTAGGGTTTTCATATTGCCAGCAAAATTCAAAATGTAAATAAAATGACTAATTCTGTATTTAAATGAAGAGAAAATGAAGGGAGAAAATTTTTAAAAATAGTAAATTTATTTATCATTTATAAAAAATTTAAACTGTTGTAAAAATGTTAGAATGTGGATGTCTATAAACTCTTAACTCTTAGTTTTTCATATCCTCCTCTATAACCTCTCACTCTTGACATTCAATGTATGTTAAATGTTCTAAACCTATAACTTCCCTAATGAATGGTTTGTGTGAGTTTCTTGTGATTAAGTACCATTATGCTCATCTTTATTTACTTGTAACCATAGATATAGAGTTCAATGATTAGAGGCCTATAAATAAAGGTCATGGACAATGTATTAGAATCAAGAATGATGTGAATAAGAACTTCTCCATATTTCTTCTCTAATATTCTCTCTATCTCTCTCATATCAACTCTTATATTTTATAATTTTATAACACGTTATCAGTACGAGTTCACTCTGAAAGTGTACAGTTTGATTTCCATCTCATGCATTATTTCTTCTATTCTCTAAATTTCTCATTATACTATATGTTGTTTATTTTCTACATTATTTTATC
>JBAGKO010000012.1:12060034-12076218 GCA_037177275.1 Acacia concinna
GCAGACTGCATTTCTGATTCAGGAGCATGGCTTTAGCATAAATTTAGGCATCTGCTTCCAAATTATATTTTACAACTTATTACTAAAGTTCATATTCATCCATACAGAGATGATATTCCTACTTAGAGATAGTTATCTAATGGGATTCTTTCACTTAAGTCTGCCTATTTATCTTTGTCCAAGGATCACATGGTGACAAATACTGGAGTTTGGAGGCATTTATGGAAACTTAAGGTTCCTCAAAGATATAGGGTCTTCTTGTGGTTGTGTGCGCATGATAGATTACTTATGAACTCATAACGATGCCGTCGCAAAATGCATGAGACTGGCTTATGTCCCATTTGTAAAATTTCAGTAGAGACTACTCTTCATGCTCTTCAGGATTGTTCAGATGCAATGGCTTTGTAGAAAAGTGTTATACCTCTTAACATGTAGGCATATTTCTTTTGGCCTATAGTATGTTCTGATTGGGTTTTTGGTAAGATACAGATTAGGTCTGGGTTATATGATAATAATTGGCCACGTTGGTTTGTTATTGTATATTGGCATGTTTGGCTTGCTAGAAATGAGAGGATTTTTAATGAAAAAATGATGAATGTATAAGAGGTTTTGGCTAAATCAAGAGCGTGCTTATCATGGGGACATCATAATAACATTCAACGACCTCGTAGGAAGTTAGGTCAGAATGTTTGGTCTCCACCGATGCAGGGGATCTTTAAGTTTAATATGGATGGCTCATTTAATCTTGTTACTAGGCTATGCGCAAGTGGTAGGCTTTTGAGATCTCACTTGGGTGAGTTTATTAGAGGTTTCCAATTTAAGATGAATAACAATTCTTGTGTTTTGGTGGAAGCTTGAGCTATGCTATGGGCTCTTAAATTGGCATAAGAATGGGGTTACAGGAACATTGTGGTAGAGAGCAATATCTCTGAAGTAGTTAAAGCAGTGAATTCAGTTATGCCTGATGATCATCCATATTATGGAGTATTGATCGAAGTTCAGAATCTTATATGTCGTGATTGGTTTGCATTGGTTATTGTTTGTGATCGAGAGGTTAACGGTGCTGCTGATGTCATTGCTGCTGAAGCTAGGCATATTCTAATGGATTTTCAGGTGGTGTTAACTCCATCTATGCAGGCTCAGGAGACTATTCGTCGTGAGCGTTTGATGGACACTATTATAGATAGTAGTTAATTAGTTAGTGTAGTTTCTTTTTCTAAAAAAAAAAAGAGCTAGTTTAGAGAATTAGTTTTCCCACCAAATGTCACATGTTTAGAAAACCAATGTTGTTGGCACAACACCCGTAAATGATCCAGGCAGCTATCAAAAGAGGAGGAAGTTGAGATTCCTTGCCTTGTAAATTGTAATAAGGCATACCTAGTCCACCTTTAAGGGGCTGTTTGGTATGACGGAAGGGGAGGGAAAGGAAATGAGGGAAAAATAAAAATTTTATAAGTTTAATTTAAAGAATTGAAGAGGCGGGGTTATAAAATTTTAATAAAAAGAAAATGTAACATAAAAAAGTATTAAAAAAATAATTTAAAACTTTTAACCCCGCTTCTTTAATTTTTAAAATTCAACTTATAAAAAATTTTCCTCCCTTCCCATTCTCTCCAAATTCCTCGTACCAAACAAGCTTTAAGAGATATTAGTATAAAGGAATAATTTTATTTTTTTTAATTTTAAATTCAAATCAATGTAAATTTCTATACATAATGCAGGTAAATATATTAGTTTATGGGAGTCATCACTTACATACGACTAAGTGATCACTATGGGTAACTTATCCCTCTTGCTCTCGTCTTCTCTTTAATGATGAATATGCGTACGATATGATTAGAACCTATATTGGTACTCTAATTTTGTGAGTACTTTAATGAGTAAATGAATTTTAGATATGCTCAAAATTCTTCGTAATAATTATAATAAGGTAGTTAGATGTGACTTATACTATATAAAAAAATAGTTCCTAAAGTTGAGACTTGAGAATATAATTAAGCATGACAGGTTCAAATCTTTTGAAGTCACGTATTCAAACCCTCCTCAAAGGAAATTTAAGGAAACACTCACTGAACTTCAAATGCCATCACACCCTAATATTATTGGTTGTGCATGAACCATAGACATATTTCCTTTTTTTCCCCATTTTTGGTTGGGTAGAATATGAGACCAAATATAGCTTTCTCTATGTTTATACATGATCCACTCATAGCCAGCAATCAATATTATACCAGTCTTAATTCATTATTTATGTAAATTTAGAAGAAGTCTATAATTATTTACGGATATTGTTGTAAAATAAACTTGCAAACAATTTAATAAACTAAATGTATACATCCTATAAAAATGATTGACTTAAGGGCTAAGGCACAGTCAATAACATTTGTACAAAATGTGAGAAATTCTTAAACTTCCTAAAGTAGAACTTGAAAGAAGTTTTTTGTTTTTTGTTTAACCAACAACTAACTGAACTAAGAGTTGTTTTTGCATTCAAAATCCTGAAACAATCATAAATGCAAAATATGACCGTATCACATCCACCACTGACCACAGTGAAATGAAAAATGTGATTCGGATGATAGCATTTAGGTTATTTTTTTAATGCACTTATTGGCACTTTATTGATTTAATGAAACAATGATATTTTTAAGATTGACAAATATAATAATATTATGGGAGAATTTCAGAAAAATACCTCCCAAATTCAAAAACCCCAAAAGAGATGTTAACATTTCAAAAAGACACTAAGGTACCATGGACCAAATTGGGTTTTTTCAAATTCGCTGACATGAACAGTGACCAGCACGAAGTAGCGAAAACCATTACTCTTCTTACAAAAACCATTACTCAAATAGAGAAAATCCCACACTGTTCATGTCACAGGTAGATTCCCCTCTCTCCTCTGTCAGATAAACAGTGTCAGTGTCAGATAAACCGTGCCAACAAAGGGGGGGGAGAAAGTGATTAGCACGAAGTAGCAAAAACCATTACTTTTCTTACGAAAACTATTACTCAAATAACAAAAATTCACTACTGTTCACGTCAGCAAATTTTGAAGGGGAGAGAGAGTGTCAACACGGACTAGAAAAATCCATTACTCTTCTTGCGAAAATCATTACTCATCTTGCAAAAATCATTACTGTTCATGTCAGCAAATTTAAAAAACTCAATTTGGTGTATGGTAGCTTAGTGTCTTTTTGAAATGTTAACATCTATTTTGGGGTTTTTGAATTTGAAGAAGTATTTTTCTGGAATTGTCCCTTTAAGTTTTAACATCACATCCCCAATTTTTTTAAAAATAAATAAATAAATTGGTCATATCTGATCTAAAAACAAAATAAATTATTCTAGCATATGAGAGTTTGGGAAAGGACATGTTGGCTTGATGCGGCCACCATGGACAAAATTATTGAAGTTGATAAAAGATTTGATTGCCTTATAACATCATATCAGACTAATTCTAAGAGATTTGGTGCCCACACTCACAATCATAAGAAGAATGGACATTTGATTGTGTTGGGGAAAACAACAAAATAATTGACTCCCCAAATATATATATATATATATATGTATGTATGTATATTACATTTTTCATATCATTATACATTTATACCAATCCCTTGAGTATTTGTTATATTAATTTATATAAAACCCAAAATTAAGTTAATTTAGTTATTTTTTTTAAAGAAAATGTGTATTGACTTCTCTAAAATACTCATATCAATTATATACATTAGAACTACTTAATAACCCTTTTAATATGTACAATTAATAAGAATAGTTTGAAAAAATACAAATTTGAAAGGCAAAGTAAATAGAAGTCTAGCATTTAAGACTGAAGTAGGTGCCCTGACTAGTTCTTACATTTAATATCGGAATGGGTACTTTTCAGCCAAGTGCAAAAAATAGTCAAATGAGAATTTTTTTTTTCCCCCTGGTTATACTCTCTTATGTCTTAAATGGAAGAGTTAGATAACTAACATGTAGATATTAAGAATATTAATTAAGTTTGTTGCTTGTAAAATAAACCCCTCTATTAATTCTTACACTTAAGAATTGAGTGTCTATTGTTTTTTATTATTTTTGTTAAGCACGTGTATATTTCTATTAGATACAATCATATTTTAGACATTCTTAAACACTAAATGTAGGCAACTCTTTCAATGAAATTTGAACATTGGTTTTACAAATTATGATGGACTAATTCCTTTCACTAAATCCAACCCTATTAGTATCATGTTTCTATTAATATAAATATCATTCCATATGAATGAGTTAGTTATATGCTTTTCAATCTTCACGACTACTTTTATTAAAACAAAATAACGCCAAGGTGTTAGAAGCCTAGGTCCAAATTTCGATTTTTCTTTATAACAATTTTTAACTATTTTGAGTATTTAGCTTAATTTGGGAATATATATTTTCTTTTAATTGTAATTTTTTTGTTATATTTTATGATTAATTATAGTTTACATTTATATGTTTTCTCACTATTGAGTTTCTTACAAACATAACATCCACATATTTACTTCGTACATCTTATAAAATTAATTATTAAGTCTCCTCTCTGTTTTTATGTTTTTCCTCCGTATTGCATCATAATCACAATAATACCGCTGTATATTTCGCACTTGAAATCACCAAAATCATGATGCTGTTAGTTTCCACTTTCCCACATGAAACCAAATACACAATTAGATGAAAAGCGCTAACAAAAAATTTTTGAGTTACAAGGTAGTCACTAATGGTCGGTCTCAATTATAAAGCAAATTGAACCCATGACCTCTCACTTATTATGGAGTTTTTATAAGTTCACATTCTATGCTCATCAATAATGTGAGAATAATTTATCATAATTGTGATGATATCTCAACTATTTAAATTTATTGTGGACGGCCTAGACTTAAAATTTTAATTTTTGATTTTTAAAATGATAAGTTTATTTTTTATAAAAGGTAATAATTATAAGATTATCTTTATTTTTAATTGGAAAAATTCCAGACAAATACTGATGAAATATGGAAAAGAAAAATAAAGGGACTCAATATATGAAATCCCAAATAAGACAGCAAGGAGGAATATGAAATTTTCAAATCTTTGCAAAAGAACAATATGCCCTGCCCTTGAGTTATTCTAAAGCTTCACCCACACCTTCACTCATCTTTCTCTCTGAGCTCAAAATCACGTTGGCTTGGCTGATCTTCTCGATCTCTCTATGGGATTGGAATCGACTGGGGAAAGAACAGTGGGTTTTTAAATCGTTTGACGTTGTCGTTGTCCGCAACGAAGCTCAGGTGGGAAGAGTCACATCCAGCGGCAGTGAGTAGGGACTGTTGGGAATCGTCAGTGCTGCCAGAGGAGTCATGGGAGGCAAGGACATAGGGGAGCATGGTGGGGAAGCGGTGGTGAGAGGGGTAAGAGGTGGCCGTTGCGGAATAGGTCATCGACGAAGCAGAGGGCAACGGAGGAGAACTTGCAGGGTGGGGTGGAGTCATGGAGATGATGAACTCACAGTTAGTGGAAGCAGAGAAGAGGGTCAGGTAAAGAGGAAGGATGTGGGAGTTTGACTTTGCAATGTCTTTGTTTGTGGGAAGCTTCGCCATTATTGTTGCTATATGGTAAATCACCTTCGCAAGCATCCACCAATCTCAGACCCATTTTCAAGTTTTATTACAGATGCAAATACAAAGATTGAAGGCACAACGAATCCACAAGAATCAAACCAATCACCTAAACCTTGAGAGCACGTCTTGTTGCGAAAACTTGCAGATCCATCATGTCCATAAACTGAAACCTCACACTTCTGGATTTGAGAGTTTGAAATTGAGAGGTCTCCAAAGGGATTCAACAGAGGAAAGAGGATGAAGAAGTGTGGGGCATGTTGGTCTTTTGCAAAGATCTGGAAATTCCAGACAACCCCTTGCTGTCTAATTTGGGATTTCATATATTAAACCCTCCATTTGTCTTTTACATATTTTGAAAGTATTTTTCTGGGATTTTCCCTTCTTAATTCATATAATGAACTAAAAAAATTATTTAAAACACAATAATTAAATTAAGTTATATATACACCATCCAAATTCAATTTAATGGTGAAAATTGGTGCTCATCACCTAAGATGCTCCCGGGCATCTACACTACTAGACTGTAAACACTCTGTAAATTACTAATAAAATTAATGGCCCAAGACACACACATGAATGCATAAATTTACATGATCTAATTTAAATACGAATACTCATGATGCCATATCATGATGAAGTGATTTAAATATCAATGCCATACCCCAAAACCACAAAGTCATATCCATTCTTTAAAAAGATACGGCAGTAACCTCAATATTATGGAGCACATGCCATTCATATTATATATATATATATATATATCTCCACATATCAATATCAAATAAAGTACAGGTAAACCCAATTTCCTTCATAATACTGAGCAGCACTCTCTCCCTCTATATATATAAACATATACATACAAACACACACATATATACTAATCTATGTACTGGCAGCTTAGCGTAGAATGCTATAACTTCTAATACCTTCTCTCCCATTTGGTACCTCTCTTGTAGTTTAGTACTGAAGCCTCGTAGAGAATACATTTGCCCAATCAAACTATCTCAACAAGTCTAAGCCTCGCTAGCTGCATATCCATCCAACACCAGAAAATAAATCAGTTATTCTATGCAGAGTTGAGACACTATATTGTGCATATACAAGAGTGTGTGTGTGTGTGTGGGTTAGATACGATGTGATACAATATATTGGATATGACAAGTTGTAAAACTTTAGGGTATGGATATTCATGTATGTGTATTTAACAAGTTAACAAATGAGATATGAGGAAAGTAAACATAAATTAAACATATAATTATGTATCGAAAAAAAATTAAACATATAATTTGCAATTCAAACTAAGGGTCTGTTTGGCATGAGGGGAGGGGAGGAAAGGGGAGCAAAAAATTTTGAGTTAGATTTAAAAAAATTGGAGAAGCGGAGTTATAAAATTTAATAAGAGAGTAAAAACAATTCTCACTCTCTAATTGTTTTTAAATCTAATCTAAACAAATTTTCCCTGCCCTCCAAATCTCACATGCCAAACAGCCCCTGAATGTCAATCTTCAGCTTAATTCATGTTATCAAGAATCATATAAGCTCTAGGTCCAATTTTGGAGCATTTCAAGACCAATAATACAAATGTTAGAATATGTCGCACAAATAGTGAGGTGTGCATATCCTATCATTTGCGTATTCAATAAAAATAACTTCTTTTTTTTTGAAGTAACGAAGCAACATGTTCATGTCATGCGAAAATATTGGAATAAATTAATATGCAAGTCCTATAATTTCACTTTATTTTTAATTAGGCCCTTGTAGTTTCCCCCTTATACTGAGTCCTTATAGTTTCCTCACCTATAGATATTGGCCCCTAAATTCATAATTTGTTAATGTAAAAAGGTGTTAGTGGCTTTCACCCAACATACATTTGGATTAATTTTGCTACATAGACCTAAAAAAAGAAAATCAATAAGATTACAAATTATATATAGATGTAAGGAAACGGTTACGACCATAATAATTATTTTATGTTGACAGTAAATAAATTTTAATTCATCATTTATTCTTTTAAAAACTTTTTTTAATTTTGTATTTTGTGGCAACTTTCATGTCGCTTAGTCAGCTTTCACATTAGTCCTAAATAAAAATAGAAAAAGATATAGAAGGGATGATTATAGGACAGGTAAAACTTTAAACACTAACAAATTAATTTTCCCAAAAATATTTAGAAAAAGTAGCAAGTTTACCAGTAAGAGAAAGCTCAAGTAGCTGAATATGAACATGTTCATGAATCAGAAAATAATAGTAAACCTACTCACCTGGACCAATAAGTTGTTCATAACGAGCAACAATGTGTTTGCCATATGTGTATTTCTTCAAAGCATCTATATGATCTCTTATATGATTGAGAAGTATTTCCCTATGCCTGTCATTGCTTATATCAAGAAGTTTCTGGACCACATAATTTGCGTACTGGTCCTTCATCATTGCCTACATTAATGCAACCCAGAAAATAAACAATTAATCAATTCCCAACCCAATAATAAATTTTTAAAATAAACAACATATGTCCCTTCCAATAACAAAGGATATCTGAAGGAAAAGAGTTAGCATACCAGAATGGACACTTATCACCAATATGCAAAGACAAATACATATATCAATTTTACTTCATAAAGACAAGTTTTATTATCTTCTTGGCTGGACTAAAATTTGAAAGTTAAAATCAGAAGAGTGAGAATTCTTATATAAAGAAAAAAACATAATAGGAGTATAATTTAACATGAGCAGCAATAGATAACCAAGAAATGGCATTGCTTCCCTCTTCCTCAAAGCTATGAACGAATAACTGTAAAATATTATCGCTCAGGAGATAACAACTCAGACTAAACTATTACATGCTTATAAAAGCCTTGCATAAAAATCATCAAAGTCCAATAGCTAGAGTTACTTCATAGAATTAGAAAGCCAAATGCAGGGTATATGTCAAAACTTGAATCCTCATTCAAAAGTCATAACCTAGAGTAGTTTCCCCTTGCATTTTAGGTTGATGATCTGACTTACCAGTAAATTATGGCCTTCACCAGGCTGCCCAATTATTTCTGAAATCAAGGCCTCTCGTTCAGTCGCATCACCATGTTCTAAACACTTCTCAACAACATTAGAAGCATACTTATGCTGACTCAATTGTATAATCTTGCCAGCTAATTTGCTTACTACTTGGCCTCTTTCATTTTTTCCCCTTTTCAGGACGTGCTGCAGCATTTTTTCCATCCAAGAATAAATTTACCGAGGGAAAAAAAAACAGAAATAGACAAACAAATAAAAGAGAAGGAGAAAGGAAAAAATAGTGATGTAATGGGTCATTAAACATTTCGATAGTTAAGTCAATGGCTTTTTGCAACCATCTTAAAGTCAATATATCAACCAGTAAACTACTTCAACTTAGGAACATCTCATCATCTTGATGTGCATCATGGCTCCAATGATGTGCATCAACTTACTTTATCAATTTAATGTGCTGAAATAGCTTAGAAAGAGTGGAAATTGCAGGCCAGATGAAAACCTTAAAAACTAAAAATTTATGTTGATAGGGAAGAAACCTAATGCATTTCAAACTAAAACACAAGTAACTTTTCTTCAAGGGAGAAAAGCATGAATGAAAATGCATGATTTCCAACCTGAGTCACATAATTGCCGTACTGATCTTGAGCAAGAACAAAAGCAGATTCCAGAATTTCATCCACTATAAATTGAATATATTGCTCATGTGAACAATGCTCCAAAATTCTCTAACAAAGGCAGATAAATACATAATTAACATTTGAAAGATTTCATACTGAGTAGTCCTTCACAGTAAAATATGTAAACCATTACCTGAATAACACGACAACCATATGGGTGAGTAGAAAGAGCCTGAACTTGTCCTCGAAATGCAGACACAATAAAGTTGATTTTGTCCACAGGAATGCATTCTACACATTTTTGTATGACATGGTTTCCATTTTGATCGTGCACACATCTCATGACATGTCCATCAAGCTCTTGCATTAACAGTGTCTTCTGATCTACTTCAATAACATCAAGGGCCTAGAACAAGGAATCCCACAATTGAACCAGAATCAAATTGATATAAGGGAAATCATGTTCTAAAACACAAACCAAGTAAACAAATATAAGAGTACATGAAGAGTCAACCAGTGATATTGCTTTTTAAGATATAAGAAATAGGTGCAATATTAATTGTGAGGAAAAGTTGGTTAAAAACTGTAAAGTGTCATTGATTTGCTTTTGCCATCTTTATCCTAAGGGCAGAGCAGGTAAAAATTCAAAAAATATTGATAAAATACAGAAATATGTGAAAAGAAAATTAGCTGGCAAGCACACATTTGGAACTGTTAAAATTTAGCGTAAAAAGTTAATACAGAAATATGATGAATGAGAAAGCATGGACACACAAAATAAACTTCTTAAGTCAGAGGCGAAATAACTATAATTCACCACTATATAACAATAGACTCCAAGATTTCTGGGTATTTAAAATGTTGCCCCTTTTCTTTCATTTAATCCACAAAGCACTTTACGTGCACTTTGACCTTTCTGTGAAGCTCAGGTACCCTACAGAGATTATTATTAACAGAAAGAAAAATGAAAAAAACAAGAACGTAAACCCTTTCATATGCACCAAAAGCTGCCCCTTTTGTGAGCTTAAGATATATCTAATTACAGTTCATGAATAATGGTAAATACTTCTATTGATTCATTCAGTGTGTTAATTAAGTTCTATACACATAAATCTCCCTCTGAACTCGTGAGAAAGTATTCATTATCATAATAGACAGAGTCCAAATAAAATATATGATGTTCATTCTCTTTATTTTATGGGAAGAACTCATTGCTTGGGAAGCTGAGGAGTTTAGGGAGGTGAAACGAAGGGAGAGAGAATATGTAACATAAAAGAGAGTTCATAAAATTGGTAAGGATAATGCAGGCCCCCATCATACAATAAAATAATATTGTTTCAAGTAACATATTATGCGGTCTCATCCAAAATTTTCCAAACAATATAATCCACACATGAACACATCTTAATGATTATTTTTATCATATATCACGTGCTATAGACCATGAGAAAAAGAAATAGGGCAAATTTTTCCGAGATCCCATGCAAAACCCTAAAATACAATAAAATCCCTTGAAATCATTAAATTGCTGTGGAGTCCCATGAGACCTAATTGTAAATAAGTTTTGGTGTACATAAATCAAAATACCCTTAATTGGAAAAAGAAAAAGCCCCTCCCCCATGGTTGCCAGCACCAGAGCCACCACTGCCAACCAGCCACCAGTGACATGCTAACAATTTGACAACTTCTTTTGAATAGGTTGGAGACTAAGTTTAAGGTGCCTAAAGTGAGTCAATAATTATATGTTCTTTTGAAACTTATAGGTCCATGGTCCAATTCCACCAACCTCCCCTTTGCCAATATTAAGCATGTTGCAGCAGTGGCAGCTCTGGCACCAGCAGCCATGAGGGAGAAGGACCTTTTTGAAAAATAAAAATTAAAAATTAAAACTAAAAGCATTTTGGTAAATGTACACCACAACTTATTTACAATTAAGTTCCGTGGGACTCCACAATTTTTTATGACTTCAAGGGATATATGGTAATTTAGGGTGTTGTGTGGGACCTAGAAGTAATTTTTCCAAAGAAATATGAGATTAATCAACTAAATCTCTTTACATCAAACGCATCCTATGGTATGGTCAAAATTTTTGCATCTACGAAAAAATTACATAAGGAATGCAGTAATTCCGCAAATAGAGAAACATGGATATGGTAATATATGACAAAAACTGGAATTTGTTAGTGAAAGCTAATATTCTCCAAGTGATACTCATAACTTGTCAGAGACACCAGTAGATCGCAAAAGACCATAACAGGAAAATAATTATTACATGTACTTATGAAATCGTCATACCTTCTGGATAACACGACAGCCATACATCTGCAAACTTAATGATAAAATCTGTCCAGAAAGTTTATCTGCAAGTGCTTTTCTCTGATCAGCGCTTCCATGCTCAAAAAACTGCATTGAATGCAACCAAATTAGCAAAATAATGTAAAGAATGTATGAGAATTGCACAAACAAATGAAAGACCAAAAAGATGCAATAATTTAGGGGATATGGATTTTGACAATATACCTTCTGAATTACATAATTGCCAAACACATCCGTCATTAATTTTGAAGAATATGGAAGAATTTCTTCAAAAACAGATGCCTTCTCTTCAGCACTGCAGTTTTCAAGCTTTTGCTGGATAAATCGACTTCCATGTTGGTCAATGCTAAATCAAAAATCAATTAAAAAAAATTATTTCTTTCTCATAGAGGAGATAACACCACATACTGGAACTGACACAATAGAAAATACCTGAACTCAACAATACGCCCTGCTATATCAGAGAGCTTGAACTTCTCAGTATTGATGGATTTAAGGTCCTCAAGAAAAGAGTGCTGCTTGGTTTCACCAAAACCCCTAATTCCTCTCTGTCCAGGAGAAGGTCCTATATTTCTGACAGAAACACAAGGCATATTCTCATTTTGTCCACCTTGAGTGTGAGTTTTGCCCATTGACAAGGATGGACGAATTGGAACACCACAAGACAAAGGAGGAGATTTCATCATGACACCCGTATTAGAGTTCCCATAATAGCTACTTCCAGAGATATCCATATTTTTTGTACTTGGAATGGGCAAATCATGAGCTGAAGATTGAAATTTATGGCCATTTAAATAGGAAGAAACAGCCGCATCTTGCTGGGACGGTAGAGGACAAGCCAGTGCTCCAGTCAGGGTTCTCGACAACAATTGATTCTGCTGAAAAGCAGCAGGATACACATCACTGGAAGCGTGGGAATAATATTGCATATTAATTGGATTAACATATGAAGGTTGTACTGGTAATCCATATTGCCCATGAATCTTGCTGCGACTTTGAAAATCAGAAGCATGTGGAACACTTCCTGATGAAGCATTGGTATCTTGACCATTTAGGTCAGGGCTGGCTGCAGCTTCCGATGGAAGAGGAAGGTCACCTTGAGAAGAATATCCAGCTATATATGGTGCCACAGAGGTAGAACCTAAAGCATACCCACCTAAACTATACTGTGGAGAGAGAAAACCCGATGGCCGAAAATTAGGATAAAATGGGTTTCCTGAAGTCATAAATGCAGTTGGAGCTGCATAGTAAGGAGGAGTAAGTCCAGTAGAAGGCAATGATGATTGTATACCAAGAGATGAAAATTGTGAATTACTATAACCAAGCATTCCCAAGTAACTTTGTGAATTGTTTATGCCTTGAGGAAATTGTGACCCCACAACAGGAAATTGATGAGCGTAGCCGCAAGTGAAAGATTGATTAAGCTTGTTCCTACCATGAGATTGTTGTTGTTCTAGTTTTTTCCTTCTAACATCAGAGGCTGTCAATTTATGCTCCTCCACTTTTACAGCCCCATTAGTTGATACATAATCCTTCAGCACAGCATCTTTGTTGTGTGTTGGACTTGGATCCACTGGCAGGTTTTGGGTTTCATCAGCATGCTGTAAACTCTGGAAGGTTAACAGAGAAACTTCATTTGATGTTAGCTCACAAGTATCAGTGTTCAGGATGCTTGTCTCCACAACACTAGCAGAGCATGCAGCTGAGTCGGACTGGTTTGATAAATCTATTGATGAAACGCTCGAAGAAATTGCTTGCACATCAACATCAACCGAATCTTCAGTTGTAGTATTACTTGATAAATGAGATTGGTTAAATACAGGGGAAGGGGTACGAGGGAAGTCTTCCTAATACACAACAAAAAGGTAAGAAAGTTAGTGTGTCATAATAAAGGTAAACTTTTTACAGACCTGTTCCACACCAAAGAAAATTTGTATGACTACAACAAGCTAGTAACATAATAACAAACAATGGATGTGAAGAAAAAATATCATTTTCAAAACACCCAAATGTTAAATTATAAAATATGAACTCAAGAACAGTACAAAGTGGAGTCTTATACCCAGAAGGGGAAAAAAATAACAAAGAGAAAACATTATAGGAAAAAAATATTTATTCAATGAAGGTATATTTCACTGGTTTAATTTCAGAACATTTGTCAAGAAAAAGTAACATCCCTAGGAAGGACTTGAAGACCCTTGGCAACTGGTCATACCTGTATCAAATCCACCAAGCTTTTGTGAACACTAGCTGATGGGACTGCATTTTTCACAGGCTTAGGTATGTTATTGGGATTGAACAAGCTTTCTGGAGCTTGCTTTGGTGATCCATTTTTGTTGGAAGCCTCGTCCCTAGAAGAATAAACTGCGCCACCATTACAGAAAGCAGCGATGCCTTGATTATTTTCATGATTGTCAAATTGATTTTGCAAGTGCTGTGAAAGAAGCTTCGGATCCAAGTTAGGCTCCAAGGAACGACATGCAACATTAGCAGGATCAAATAGCTCTCCTTCAGAATTGTGATCCTCAAGAGCATTGCTCAAACTTCCTGAATTTGAAACCAGACTAGAATCCTTCACAGGTAACATATTTCCAACTGCAGCAACTGAGCCCTCCATACTTGGTGGAGCACTACCACTTCGACTAGGAATAATGTTCGCTTGTCCTTGACTGAACTTTTGTCCCTTCAAGAAAATATCCAGCTCCTCTGTTGACTTATTTTTCCAGAAAGACCCAAATGCTGAAATATCCTTTGAGGAAAGCCATTTACTATTTTGGCTTCCTTCTGCCATTCTCATGAGACTTTCAGTGGCCATCCTATATCCTAAAGATCACCTTCCTAAGTTCATCCAAACCAGAGGTAGATCGTGTGAGATACAGCAAAAACAGCAAATAGTTAAAATCACAGACTATGCCCAACCTTGGTCAAGAAAATTTGAGGTTTTCAACTAGGCCTCGGCAAGGCACTAAGAGATCAAGGTTCAATCCTTATGAAACTGCCTATAAGAAACAGAATAAATGTAGGAAGAGAGGCATCATTAACGGTTTCAAATTCTTCATACTAAAAGAGAAAAAATTATTTAAGGAAAAACTCCTTGATATCGCATCATGGAAAAGAATTTAGCTGGGTGGATGAGAGGCATATGATGTGCAGTAGCTAGTCTACCCTGCTCTTAATAGATGAATTATCGATCCGGGTATACAATTCTGGAATACAATTCCTGCGTAAATTTTTCTTTTTTTTTTTCCCACCACAGGTTCATAATGTAATAGTAATAGAGAGGGAAAGCCATCTCTGATATACTTTCAAAGACCACCAATTACAGAAGTAAATAACACAGATGAATGATCAGACGTTGTGATGGTCAGGCCATATTCAAGAAAACTAACTATCCAAGACAGACCCACGCGAACATCAAATGAAATAACAAATTGCTTCGTAGGGTGGAAAATCCCAAAACGTAGGCTATATAAAGAACGCTAAAACACAATTCCGAACGAATCAGCGTCATCAACCAAACTGTTAAAAAAGAATAAGAAATTTTGATCGACAGGCAGAGCATGAAATGAAAAGCTGTAAAAACTGCAAGAAAAAAACCTCACCAGATGATAGGTTGAACCAAGAAAATTGGAGGCAGACAATTGAAGACCTTTCAAGACCTGCGCAGTTGCAGAAACAGCAGAGATGAAATACGAAAGGTCAAAGAGAGTGAAATGGAATTCGCTTTAGTCTGAGAAACAAATGTCACTGTGTAAAACCCCACTCAAGTGTTCCAACTTCCAAGGGTTTGGTCTTGTTACAGAAATATTTTTACAGGACCATTGCTCCAAAGCTGATAAAGGTGAAGAGATTCTCCACGTTACTAATAATTTATCATAAAACTTTTATTGCAATAAAATTCACAATTTATACTATTTTATTACTATGTCCTTTTTTTTTTGTTCGGATCATTACGATGTCCTAAACGTAACATATATAAATAATAATATTAGCTCCTATTTAGTTATAAATATTAAACATAGTTAATTTTTAAAAAAGATTAAAAAAGATAAATAAATTATTTAATTATATCATATGTGATATATCATTATATTATATATCAGCTTATAAGTTATACAAAATAATTTAAAAAATAACTAATTTAAATGCTTTAAAATAATGTGGGGAAAAGGAAAGTAAAATACCATGTGAATTTATAAAACCCAAATTGATCTTTTAACATTTTAAAAAGACATGAACTAAATTGAATTTTTTAAATTTTCTGATGTGAACAGTAGCAGAATTTCACAAGATGAGTAATCGGATTTACAAGAAGAGTAATGAATTTCGGTAGTTTTTCTGATCTCCGTTTTTTTTCTCTCCCTTTGATAGTATTATTCATCTGACATTGACACTGACATTACCTAACACATAGTGACAGAGGAGAGAGAAATTGGCCTGTGACAGAAGAGAGAGGAGATTTTCGCAAGTTAAATAATAGGATTTGCAAGAATAGTAATGTAATTCGTTAGTTTGTGAACCACTTTTCACATTAGCAAATTTAAAAAATAAATGAGAGAGGGGATTTTTCGCAAGTTGAGTAATGGAATTTGTAAGAATAGTAATGGAATTCGCTAGT
>JBAGKO010000012.1:12080068-12095258 GCA_037177275.1 Acacia concinna
TATATGATATGAAAATGGATATTCAGGATAATACAAATGAAATAGCTCATATAAATGAAAATATAAAGAAAATAATGATTTTTTTAGCAATCAGAAAACAATTAGAACCTATAGAAAAAACATCAGAAATAAATATGTTAAGAATATTAGACCAAATAGAACAGGAGGAAATAAGTCAACAAATAATAAGAAATCAAACATTAGATGAAAATATGAAACAAACAAGAATTATGGCAGAAGAAATAAGAAAATGACAAGAAATAATAAATAAAAACTAATGGACTATATATGAAGAAATAGAAAAAATAGACATAGAAAGAGCTCGTGAAAAAATGAAATAATAATAAAACAAGAAAGAGAAAATATAAATTTAAATCAAGAAGAAAGTAACAGAATAGCTGAAATTGCATATCATATAGAATTAGGAATGGATTATTTAATAGAAATAAAAAAACCACAATCTGAAAAAATAAATATAAATATGATGAATGCTTTAAAAGAAATCAATGAATTAAGTAAAGAAGAAATAGAAAATTTTATGGGTCAAGAAGAAGAGAATTTAGAAAACATAAAAAGGGAATTCGAACATCTAACTAAAATATGAAATATAGAAGAAAATGGACAAATAAATAAGGAAATAGATAGTACTATAACATCTTAAAATCAACCAAGAACTAGACCAAGAAATGAAGATGAAACAAGTATAATAAGAGATGAAGATGGAAACCCTTTAGAATATGAAACAAGAAGTGAATTATATCATAAAGAACCTTCTAAGGAAAAATGAAATACCTTTTGAAGCAGTCTTTAAATCACCAAGTAAATAAGGATTTACACCTACACCTATAGAACAATATGAAAGTCGAAATATACCAAATAATGGAATATGGTTAGACTTATATTGTGATTTGGATAATGAGAAAAGATTAGAAGAATGGAGTAAAGCACAACTAATAGCTTTAGTAAGTCGAATTGTAGATATAAATGAAACTAGCATGTTAATAGAAGCAAGTTTTATTGAAAATGTACAAAACTGGTGGAAAAGTAAAACTCATGAATTTCGTGAAAATACAAGAAAAGCATATCAACCATGGGGAACTAGGAGAAAATTTGCTGCAATATTAATTAGGAGATATGAACAAGTTTTAAGAAATTAATTTATAGGAAGAAGTGCATGATTGAATGAAGAAACAAAAATTAAAAAAGCTATAGAAAAATTACATGAAATATAAATATATTCTTTAGATTCGAAATATTTAAATCAGTATATATGTGAATTTAAAAAATAGTATTATGAGGCAAGAATTGAAAAATATGATAACCAAAAATATTATTTAGAATTATTTTATAGAAAATTACCCAAATTAATATCAGAAACAATAATAGATGATTATAATAGAGCTTTTGAAACAAAACAATAATTAATGCCATATATAGATACTATGGGAAGAAGATAACATTATTTAAGAGAATATTTATATGATAAATGTAAATAAGCTTGGAGAAATATAAAATACTACTACAAGATAAATAAAACAATTTTAAAATGTGGAGAACTTGAAAAACCTCGTAAATGGGGATGTAAAACAGATAGAATAAAAAGAAGGAAAAAAAGAAATATTTGAAAAAAGAAATATAGATTTTAAAAATATCCTAAAGAAAAATTTTATAAAAATTTAAACCAAGAAGATATTTTTAAAAAGGAAAGAGAAAGATTAATTATAATAAAAGACCTAAAAAATGTAGATATTATAACTGTGGACAAATAAGTCATATAAGTACAAACTGCACAGAACCAAAAAACAAGAAAGTAATGAAAATATTACAACAAGCTTTTAAATATGAATTAGAACCCTTAGAATTTAATGAAGCTATTTATAGTGAAGTAGAAAGCCCGGAAATAGAAATATACAAATTAAAAGTATGTGAAGAAATGGATGAAGAATCTGAAAATGAATATGAAAATTCAGAAATAGAAGAAGAAAATTACAAATTTTATATGATGAATGTAATAGAAGAAGGAGAACCTAGTAATCAGGAATATGAAGAATATACGAATGCACCTGAAGGTATAAGTGAAAAAAGAATAACTTTTAATGAGAAACAATATAATAAAATTAAGGATATAAAATTGGATATCAAACCAGAAGAATTGAAAAATGAAGGTTTTATGCATAAAGTAAGCAGGATGTTAAAATCGAAGAAAAATAGAAAAAGTGTTTGTGTAGTATTGGAAAAGAATCACCCTATAGAATTAACCTTAACAGAAAGAGTACTAAGAATACCTTTAATAAGTAAAGCCTTAATAGAAGAAGAAATATCAAAATTACCCTTTAAAAATGAATTAACAGAAATTTATATAGCAGAAGTATAATTACTTATAAAAGCTTATTTTAAAGAAGGAATAAACTCGCCTATAGAATTATTAATAACAGATGGAAGAATAATTAGTAGTGTTCTAGATAGCATATTAGGAATTATATGCCAAATTTATTAAAACTCGCTGCTAAAATATCTAAGTTAGGAGGGGGGAAAGTAATTGGATTTGGAACAAAGAAATAGAAAAAATAATAAAAACCATTAAACAATTATGTAAAGAATTACCAAAATTAACAATTCCAACACATAATAATGTAAAATGGATAATATATACTGATGCTTCTGAAAATTATTATACCATGAAAATAATGAAGGAAAAGAATTAATAACAAGATATTCGAGTGGAAAATTTAATGAAGCCCAAGAAAAATATCATTCTAACTGGAAAGAATTTTTAGCAATAGTGAAAGCAGTAGAAAAGTTCGAATTATTTATTGTAAATACAAAGTTTACAATTAGAACTGATAATATTCAAGTAAAGCATTTTCTTGATAAAGGAATAAGAACAAATAAATTTTGTAATAAAATATTAATAAAATGGCAAAGTGACATGTCTTTTATGATTATGAAATTGGATATATTAAAGGACAAAATAATTTGATTGCTGATTTTCTGAGCAGATGGAATTAGATAGATCTGTAAGCCATATGTCTAATGATTCTATCAATAAATCATCTTTCATGGAACAAATTCATTTGAAGTTTGGAATACTTGAGATGAACATGAATCTTATAATCACACAAATAAATGAAGGCTTTTCCAGAATCTCCAACTAGGTGGAAGAACTCCATCAAAGAGTGGGGAAATTGGAAGAAAGTTCTATAAATAGACCTATAATGACTGTAGCTGATGCTGCAATACAGACTTCTGAAAGTTATATAACTATACCTAGAAATGAGCAGAGGATTACTCCTTTAATCGAAATTATAAAAAACCAACAAGCCCAAGAAGCCAGAGAAAAAGCTCAAGCATCTAATCTAGTAAATAGTCAAACCTCTAGCCCGAAAATAGCCTCTACCAGTACCTCTAAACTCAAAAGCCTTGTAAACCCAGTTGATTTTAAATTTGTAGAAAACTACCGATAATTTTAAAAAGCTTATCCATCATCTTAATCATTTTACTATCAAATGCCCAACTATAAAATATGCCTCTCATTTTGCTTTTAACAAAGCTGTTATTTTCTTTGGAACTCCATCTAATATTGTAAAAGCCTTATACCAATATGGACTAATTCAAACTATTTACCCCTTACCATCTTTAACAGAGATATTAGAATTACCCGAACATATAATCACTGTTGTTCAATCATATTTTGGGATTATTGCTCAGCATACTATCTTTATAAGGTGTTACTCTACAATTGTAGAGATCGCCTATAACAGATTTTATCATCCAATAAACTTAATAAGACTTGGTACTACAAAGAGCCCATTGGGACCAAGAGCATAATGTAAGGAGAATATTGAAGATGAAGAAGATTTTATGTATAATGTCTCCAAGATAAGAGCACAGGATCACTATATAATGTTTCAAGAGATGAATAAGGTGATTGCATGGAATTACTATCAAGGACAAATGACTTTAATTTACTCATCAGGAAAGACTTCAAAGAATTCTTATTTCTTTAATAAGTTTTATGATAGACTAAAAATGAGTAAGTTTGACAATCCAAAACAACAAGGAAAAGAATATGCCAGATTTTATCAGAATATGCTGTGCACAAATGTAAATATTGTCAAGACAAAGAAAAAATCAGTAAAGATTTTGAAGAACCTGTGATTGATGTAAGTATCCTTTAAAGAACCAATAAGAGGATGCCAACATTTGCCGACACCTTTACCATAAGAAGAAGAAAAAAGAAGTGATAGCATAAAGGAAAAAGTTGAAAAAAGAAGAAGAAATAATTACGCTTGGAAAAACTTTCCATATTTGTCTAAAAACCTACATAAGGAAAGTCTTAAAGACAATAAAGTAGGTTTTTCATAATTTTGTAAATAGTCAAAAAGGCCATAGGAAGGAATATTATATTTGTATATACTTTTTATGTGTAATAATAGAGAAGGGAATGCCCTCTCTATAAATAGCCATGTAAAAATATGAAAGAGTAAGAGTTGATTCGCAGTCTGCTTACGCTGATAATCAAACACCCTTGCAACCTGTGAATAAAGTTTTCATTTCCTATATCCTCATACTCTCAAATTTAATCTTTTAGAATTTTATCAACAAACTTGGAATAGCGATATAAGACATGTGTAACTAAACTTCTTATAGGGATTAATGGTAGTAGTATTATTTTGTTCGAAAAAGTAATGATCCTGTAAAAGAATTTATTGGTTATATTTCATAAGGGTAGAAATTCAGTTACGCCTCCAATAGAAAACGAAGGAATGTTGTGCTAATATGATCTGAAGGGGGAAGGTCTGATCACTAAGCGAGTAGATCTGTAACAATATCATGTATGAAAGAGAACAAAATCCTTCTATCAACCTGATCATATTTTGTCATAAAACTTTTATTGCAATAAAATTCACAATTTATACTACTTTTATTACTACGTCCTTTTTTTTTTTGGTCTGGATCATTACAATGTCCTAAACGTACGAGTTACCAAGGTTATTTGACATATATAAATAATAATAGTAGCTCTTATCCAATTATAAATATAAGATATAGTTAATTTAAAAAAAAGATAAATAAATTACTTAATTATATCATATGTGGTATATTATTATATTATATATTAGTTTATAAGTTATACAAAATAATTTTAAAAAATAACTAATTTAAATATTTTAAAATAATGTAATTAGTTTTCTTAAAATTTTCTAAAATAGTTAACTGAGTCTTTTATATAGGACCAGATATAGTAAGATTTAGAAAAACTGCTAAAAAGTATATGACCCAAAAGTTCATGAAAAAAATATATAAGTTAGTTATGGTTTATTATCTTAAATGTAAAATACTTAGTTCTATCTTATTGATATCATATATTAAAGAGATTTTATATAGTTTTCAGGGCAAAGAAATAGATATTTATCTTTTGTAAATAGATATTTATCTACACTAAGATATTACGATAATTGGCTATATAAAATTGGTATGCAATTTGGAATAAATTACATTTACGGCTGCTTATAATACCTGGCTTCTTAGGGCCTATTTGGCACGTGGAATTGATTTTGATGGAAAGGAAAATAGAAACGGAGATGGATATGAAAATGGAGATGGATATGTATATGGAGATGGAATTTAGGTTTATAAGTATGTTTGGTATGTCTTAGAAATGAAACATAATTTTTATAGAAAAAAAAATCCAAATACCCTTAATTAAAAATAAAAATAAAAATATCTTCTCAAACAGTTGAACCCATCTTCCTCCCCTACTGATCATTCAACATCTATTGACCACCATCAGCCATAATTCCATGGAAATGTTTATAATTCCATGGGTTGAGTGATGGAAGCCAATTCTATCAATTTTGATGGAATTGGCTTCCACATGGAAATTATTTCCATACCTTCATAATTGTACCAAATGCACTTGAAGCATGGAATTGGATTCCATTTCTATTTCCATGGGCCCAATTCCAGCGTACCAAATGGAGCTTTAATTTTTTTTTATCAATTCTTATATTATTGATGTTTATTTTTAAATATAAATCACACCACATGTGTTTATAAATATACCAATTCATTGTTGGGATTGTGTGAGTGTGTGTATTGGTCAGAACTCTCACAACCATTTGCAACATGTATAAATTGAGTGCATACGTGGGTTAGAATAACTTTTTTCCCAAAAAATAAGTTAAATATGCTTTTTTTTTTTCTTTTGGCCAAATTAAATATGCATTATACTCTTAGAATTGACAATAACATGTATAAATTAATATTGCCAAATAATTAATGTAAGCTGAGTTTGTGAAATTTTAGTATTTGCAACACAATAACTTTACAATGTGGTAAAATTATGAGGCAAGTGAATTAAAGTTATAATTATAAATATAATCAGGCTAATAGCATAACAAAGTGATTAGCCAATGTTCTTCAAACAACCAAATTCAAGTTAAATCGGTTAAATCCCATATCATATTTTGATCAAATCCAAAGTACTTTTAAGGCTTATCTAACTTTAAGCTAATAAAAACAACCAAATTCAAGTTAAGAACCCATAACAATTATTCAATAAATTTCAAAATTGTTTTTTTAATTTCCATAGAACATTTTTATAATATAAAATAAAAAACATTAATTTAATTATGACTTAAATTTACTTTATCACCCAAATTTATAACATTTCTCCAAATTATGGGAATTTACATCAAAAGTATAATTCTTAATATAAATAATTAAAGAAATTAACTTCATCTCTCAAATTTATATTTTTTCTTAAAATATCTAAGGATGTTTTCATTGAGAGATAATTGAAATGCATACGATTAAAAAGTAGTAGGTTAGGAAAATCATCATACACATAATTACAAATAACCTAACCAAGGGCATGTTTGCTGAGGGTGTTGGGGAGCATTGGTGGGCAGTGGTGCTGAAAATAGGTAGTTTTTATTAAATGAGGTGTTTGGTAAGGGTTTAATAATATAAGTAACTTATAAAGATAAGTTGAAAAAAGTGACTTGTGAAAATATGTCACTTTTTTATCTATCATAAGTCATTTTTTTTACTCATAATTCAAACATAAGTAATTTATTATACTCCCAATAAGTCACTTTTTATATCCCAATCAAAACACAATTGTCTTATGATAAATTATTTATTTTTATAAGTTATTTTTATCATAAGTCACTTTTAATAAGTTATAGCCAAATACGCCATAATTCTTTTAACATCCACAATTTAGTTGCAAATATCTAATATGGCTTTACGGCACATTAGACTTAAGATTGACATGGGTAGAGTATGTCAATCGTAGTTGGTGGGATTTAGAAAGGGAAATTTGTTGTAATCCTGACCAACAGAATATACGACAATATGATCATGTGAAATCATGTATTTGCAAAAAAGTCTAGTGGGACTTTTTTGCAATTAATTTATTAATAAAATAATAATTTCTCTCTCTCCCTCTGTCTGACGTATGGCATATATATATATATCTCTCTCTCTGAAAGTGTATTTGTCAATGGTATACCATGCAATTATCATTGGTAAAACACTGAGTTATAAATGACACACATTGAGTTGTCAATAGAAATAACGTTTGTTTCTATTGACAACTCAATGTGCATCATTTACAACGTTTGTTTCTATTGATAACTCAATGTGCATTATTTACAACTCAATGTTCTACCATTGACAACTGTATGTTATATCATTGACAACTACACTTCACAGAGAGAGAGAGAGAGTTATGGTTGTCAATTGTATAACATAGAATTGTCAATGGGAGAACACTAAGTTGTTAATGGCGCACATTAAATTGTCAATGGTATAACATGTGTTTCCATTGACAACTCAATGTGCACCATTTACAACTTAGTGTTATACTATTGACAACTAAATATTATACCATTGACAATTATACTTTCAGAGAGAGAGAGAGAGAGTTATAATTGTCAATGGTAGAACATTGAGTTGTCAATGGCGCACATTGAATTGTCAATTGCATACGTGTGTTTCCATTGATAATTCAATGTGCTCTATTGACAACTCCATGCCTCTCTTTCTCTCTCCCTCTTTGAAGTTAAAGTTGTCAATAGTATAACATGGAGTTGTCAATGAAATAACACTGAGTTGTTAATGGTGAATTATCAATGGTATAACGCGTGGTTTCATTGACAACTCAGTATTCTTCTATTGACAACTCCATGTCTCTGTCTCTCTCTCTAAAGTTAAAGTTGTTAATGGTATAAGTTGTTAATGGAAAAACACGTTATACCATTAACAACTCAATATGCGTCATTGACAACTTAGTGTTTTACCATTGACAACTCTATGTTATTCAATTGACAACTACATTTTCAGAAAGAGAGAGATATGTCAGACGTCAGAATGAGGGAAAGAAATAAATTATTATTTTATTAATAAATGAATTAAAAATATTTCATAAAACATTTTTATAAATATACAATTTCATAAGACCGTTTTATCGTTTATTCAGATGGTTTAAACTGAAATATAAATTTCCCATTTAAAAATTCCTGATGACTCTCCATGGGAAGTGAGGCAAGAGGTGCTAGGTGTATACGTGGAAGATCTAAGACTAACAATAATAAAAAAGACAAGGCTAAGTGTGGCCCACACAAACAGACCTGCTACGTGTACAAACCATAAAGCAGAAAGCCATTATTTTGAAATAGACATTTCCAATGCTTTTAGGATTTGGACCACCCCCACATGTCCCAATCCTAACCATTGCTTCAGAGAATCTCAGATTAAAATTTCAGCTCAGACAAATATCACAAAAAGGTCATTGATTTTTCTAATATGTATTGCAAAAACAGTAATAGAATGATATAAAGTTTTTTATAAACAATTTTCTCTACAGATCCCCTTTATAAGTAAGCTTCAGAAAATTTTAATTAATTTATCCTATTTTACCCCTAATAAATTCATTTTCTCTCATATAATCATTTATTATCCATTCTCTCTCATTACACTTTATAAACAAAGATATAGTGGGAAAAAACATTACATTTTTGCATAATCATAATTTTTAATTAATCTTAACTACATGTTCATTTTCCACAGTTGCAACAAAAGTTGCTTATATATAGAATCGGAGGAAATATACCACAAAAGAACCCAAAAAGCTCAAAAACCACTTGCAAATTAACACATTTCAGAGAAAATGATGCCTCTGTTCAACTGTGTATCTGATACATAACAGAGACTTTATTAGTTTGTGTTATTATTAGCAGGGGAAGAGGATAGGACATGGGTCTCTCTCTAACTTATTGTGTGTCACATTTAGTTTCTTCATCTTTTCCTCACACCAAAGTAGTTGTTCTTTAGTTAGCCTTGTCATTCTGATAACCCTTGATAGGATTTTGATGTCAATGAGAGCCATTAGTAGCTGAATGTCCTCTTGCTTCTGAGGCCAAGACCACTTCTTCCACCCTTTCTTCTTCCTCTTCAATTCCTTCAGTTTCATTGATTTCTGAATTCACAAGGAAAAGAATGAGTTAAGATTAACAAATAATATGGAGCGCCTGAAACCAAATTATCCCTACTTGTGCTTCTGATGGGTAACTAAATAGGACGGAAACATATCACAAAAGCTAGCTGGAAAGGTGAGAGAATCAATCAATGCACTTAAATAACCCATCGGATCATTCCATACTACTTAACGTGGGACTTGATATCTCATATTACCAAGTCCTTTTCAGCTTCTTCTAAAGGTTCATTAATGTTAAATATGAAAGAAAGATTTAAACTTGGATTAAAAGTGTAGATGCTTTTACCTTCTCAAGACTAGACTGAACTTGTTGTAAATGAGTTGTAAGCTGGTTCTGATTAATTGCTCCGCTTGGCTTTTTCTTGTCCCTTTTCAGGAAAAGTTGGAATGTGAGTATAGAGCTTTCCATTAGCCTCATAAGATCAGGAGCAAGAACTCCCATGTCTGAATCATCTTCAGTTGATCCTTGATCTAAACCTGAACAGATATGAAGAAACTGAGAGCACTTAGCCATACGGAAACAAACATTAAGAGACATCAATACCAGAAGTACATCCAGCAACTAATAAAAAGCTTTTAATTTCATTCACATTAATAGCAATCTGATTAACTGCGGGTGATTCACGGATCGCTAACCTTGAACGTTGGGGACATGAAGCAGTTTAGGCAAAGTGTTTCTTGTGCGAGCATAAACTTCAGCTCTAAGACCCTTCTCAAAAGGTTCATTCTCAATGAACCTTTGTAGCAGAACTTGGAACTGTTGAAACTGCTGAGCACTATGGTTGTAACAGATGGGATTTTCGCGTTGCCAGGATACCTTCTGGCACATTTGGCTGTATTGACAATGAAGTGCCTCCCAAGTCAAGCATACATGACCAACATATGCTGTCTCAAGATCCTGATAGGGATCATTTTGAGGCTGTTGAAGATGGTCCGGTTCACCATCGGTTTCTCCAAATTGTTTCGAGGAAAGACATCGAAGCGGGTATGCTAACCTCTTTGATGCAGATCTAGGAGACTGAGTTGAAGGGGACTGGGAGCCTAATATAGTGAGGATGTATAGCATATCACAATGCATGAAGCGGACATTTAGTCAGCAAAAATAATTAGGAAGTTGCAGGTGGCAAAAGAGGAGAGAATATCCAGGTTACTATTTCCAAAGAGTCTCTCTAAAGATTAAACTCAACTACTGCAAGAAGCCTTATCTCACTAAGTAGGGCCAGCTACATGAATTGCATAGCATCATTGTGTTTTATCAAAAAACAAATCTTTGAAAGAATTATTTACCAAAAGGTGCCCGTTTAATAATTTCATTGAGTGTTTGTTTTCTTCAGTCTTCCTCTGCCCCTTTCCAAAGAATTTCATACTAAAGATTCAACTCAACTAATTCTGTTTTCTTTTACATTAATTTTTGTTTATCTAAGAGGACATGTGTGGCTCAACATTATATAAGATATCATAAACCATGCATATCAAACAGGGGGGCACAATTGCTTTACTAGTTTGCAACACTTAAATCAATCTGAGACAAAAATACAGGCAATGTTTTGTTGCTTTGGGATATTAAAAACTCTATAAAGTTTTATTGCTTAACATCAATCTATTTCAACAACAACATAAAATAGAAATATAAAATCTACAAGTAGTCGTAGTGTTCAAAAGGCCACTCAAGTTCAAAGTCAATCAAGACAGACTATTCAGTTCAATTTAAAAAATTGCTAGCATAAGTGCACAACCCAATTCATATGACAATTAAGTACATATAGCCAAAAAATGTAATATAGGAGCCAGTTGATACAACTATTATTCAAACATGGTGCTCTTAATTAGTAATATAAATAAAACTAAACAAGTTTATATCTTTGACAATGAACAGAAAACAAGAAACAATGTATACCTTTGCAAACTTCATTAAGCTGCTGTGTGCTCATACGGTCAAAGAAGAGCATTCTCTCACAGTACTTTTCGAACACGGCATCGAAACCACGCCACCATTGCTGACCTTCTGCTTCCACATCCCTCCATTCATTAGAGCATGTCTCTCCCTCTCCTACATCATTATCATCATCATCATCCTCACGTGACTCTTCTTCTTCTTCAGGAATCAACACCATGAAACTGTTTTTTCTCAATTCTTTCAACCTCCTCTTCACTTCATTAGTGATAAAATCATCATCATCATCCTCAGCTTCTGCTGCAGCATCTGGATTTGCTGATTTACACAGATCATCAGCACCACCACCATTCTCAGGCTTTGGCTCCTCATGTTCTGGCAAAGGCTCCTCTGATAGACACTTCTGTCCATTTGCTTTTTGAGGTATTCTCAGCTTCACTTTGAAAAAGTTCATCCTCTACCACTTTCTCTTTAGAAAGGAAATACGTTTTCGTTTTTAACTCAAGAAAAACCTACAGTTATGTCATAACAGAAAGTGAATGATTATACTGAAGAAGATATTTTTACAGGAAGAAAAACTAATCTAATTTTAAAGTCTAATTCTACAGTCAAAACGATTTCAACAGAACGAATATTTTGCAGGGACCATTAAAAATTTAAAAGAAACCAGAAATTAAGTGATTTAGGCATGAAACCTAAGGATCTAAGTCTATACCAAGTTCCAAATTCTTAACTGTCCCCACTACAAGAAACTAGTATGATCTACCAGCCCATGAAGCATATATGCAGAAAGATCACAACTTTCACATATAAGCGAGCAATTTCTCAGACCCCAAAAGAAAAATGTATTCTCCAAATGCACAATGTACCCTCCAAAGTTTATAAATAGAACAGGTGATGAACAGAAAGTACTTTCAGGAGTATTGAAATATTGAATCCTGATACCTTTTGGAAGAATAAGCAAATGATGTTGAGAGGCTTTATCTATGGCGTAAGAGTGGCACCGGCATTTACAGAGATCAGAACCACCGACAATGGCCGCAGATTCTTACTACATTAAAGTGCTCAAAGTCACTTCCTTTGGCAATATTGAACAATAAACACCAAAAGGGGATCTCACTGAACACAGAAGAAGAAGCAACAACACCGACATTGAACAGTAACGACGACCCAAAGACACTATTAGTCGCCAGCTCGTTGTTCTGTTTCAACAGTTTCACTGAGGAAATACACAGATTTTGAATGAAATAATAGAAAGGAAGAAGAAAACAAAAATCACATGCAAATCCAGAAATGAGATACCCAAACAAGACGATCATAAATATGCCAGTCGCTCGAGATGGTCAGCCCTCAAATTAACACCTGGCTATTATCTCCGAGAAACTAAGAAAAATGTTACTGTATTGTTAAAATTTCAACTAACCTATGGAACTCCCAAAGGTTACTGCTCGAGTTGTGAGCAATGTGTCATCTTAGAAAACCCACAGCTGAAGAAAGCAAATGTTGCAAGAGAAGTCAGGGGGGGAGAGAGAGAGAGCTATGAGTGCTGAGGAAAAAGTTAAGGAAAAAAATGCAATAAATGTGAGCACTGAGCAGAGAGCACGCTGATTGCCTTGTCTGGCTATCTTTTTTTAATCAAAGATACAGTATATTTGGCGTAAAATGGCTATTTACAGGGAAAAATTGAAATTTTTTCCCCCAACTCAGTGAGAGAAGGCAAGGGTTGGTACTTGGCAGAAGACAAGAGACTGTCATTTGTACAGGGAATACGATCAGAGACCAGAAAGAGAAATTGAAAAGGCCACCCAAAATGGTTTTTTTAAAAAAAAATTAACCCGGGAAGCTAATTGCGAAACGATAAACGGATAAAGCTATTGCGTAACGGGAAACGCACATAGTAACCGATTAGAGCAATAAACGTGGGCAAAGATGCAAACAATCCTCAATAATTAAATAAATTAATCTCTTCAAGTTAAACTCAAAAATTAAGCTATAATGTGGGAGCATGAGAAATTCTTGTGAGAACTTGCTTCACCATGTCATTTATGATCTGACAAATTAAATTACAACAACTCAGCAAATGATTTGACACATCTTAAATAGTAATTAACATATTAATAAAATTAAAATATTTTGTAAGATTTACCTTTTTATTATTTGTGATATTTTAGTTAATGGATTCATTTATTTTAAGAAAAATAAAAATGTAAAAATCACAAATAGCCAACTAGGATTATTATTCTCTGAGTTGTTCTATTTTAATTTGCCAGACCACGATGAAACATTTCAACTGGTTGACTATTTAAAAATTATACACATGACCCAGGTATGAAGTGTTAAACTGTAGCTAAACCATCTTGGGAGTAAGGAATATATCTCCCAATTCCAAAAAACAGTGGCAATAGCTAATTGTTTGCCTTACACGCTTTCCTATACGACACTATATCCAAACATGAATTGCACTCTCAATAATTTGTGAGACTTTCACATCTGACTTGTTAGTTACTATTACCACAATACAAAATGATATACAATTGCATCCAACTTTGGATGGTCTGGACTTAATTATGTGCTCAAACATGTGTGAGGTCCATTATATTTTGTTATCTTCCAAAAGTTTCTATTTTCTTTCTTACAAGCCCTTACTTTCCAATTGCAACTCTTTTCATACTTAATACATCAGTATTTTTCATACTTTTTATAAGAATAATATACCTTAAATGTATAATGTACTCGAATAGAGTATAACTTAATTGCATGTCTTAGCACTCAAATGCTGGTAAACATCTTTCTGATATATAACTCTTTATTATCACTAAAATTTAGATTTCTTTCTAAATCACCGAACTCATGACTGGTATATGGCTCATCATGAATTTGTGATAGGAAGGTAGTTACAAAATGATTGTGCTCATTCCTCATTTCAAGGTCATTACACTATCTTCATTATCATTCTTATTGCCAACGTTCAAGAAAGAATCATATCCATCATCATCCTCAATTTCCTCAACAATGTCTTCTACATGAGAAAAAGGAGGTGATGGTCCAATCATGTCACTCATATCGAGAGGCTCAAATGAATGGAAATTTTACATGTCATGGGTGAACATAAATCCTTGTTCCATACTTTTAACTTCATTGCTACTAGAAGGAAGCGTATTTGCTAAAAAATTCATCATTGGTTGTGACTTAACATTGTCGTCATACGGTAAATCACATATGTTGGCATACAACTCTACAAATGTCAATTGAGTTGATGATCTTTGAGTCACTTGCTACATTTGTTCTACATCCACATCTTCTTTCAAATTACATGCTTGGTATTGTAGCGGATTTATGCATGTATGATATATATATATATAATAGGTTTGTCACAACTTGATTGGGAGGAAGCTGTAGTTTCTTTCCAATGTCTTGCTTAAGTTTGCGAAACTAATATTTGGGTCAAATTTAATTACTTTCACTCTATCAGACACAAATGTTACACCAAAAGGGCTGTTACAAATTTATCCATTTGAAAATATACACACAATCTCCTTTTTATCATCCATTATATTTCCTAAATATTGCATTACAAATATTAAATCAAGCAAACTTAAAGTTATACAAAAGAATCCAACTAAATGAACAGTTAAAAATGTTTTTGAAAAAAAATAATAAAAATAGATATTTTAAAATATTAACTACTTTAATCTCTCTAAAAAATTAGTTAGGTTGAATATTTAGGATTGAATGTAATAAAAAAATTATGAAGTCCAATAAATTTAAAATTCTATGAAGTACAATAAAAT
>JBAGKO010000012.1:12114858-12128607 GCA_037177275.1 Acacia concinna
AAGGCCAGGGATCGAACCCCTGACCAAGGTTAAGGATGGAAGAGCCCCTACCGCTCTACCACACGCCCCTGGTTACTCCATCTTGTCTTTAACATAAGGCCTCATTTAAAAATTAATTTTAATTTTTATAAGACTTATTTTTTTATATTAACCAATATTTTTTTTAACTTACTCATATTGATGCATAATAACTAACTTAACAAATTTTCTTAATTTAATCAAGTTAAATAAATATGTATTACTCCCTTTAGTTATATAAGACAAAATTGGTTTTTCTAGAGATATTAAAAAACTAATTAAATTATTTAAAAATATTTATATTTATTCTTTAAATTAATTTGCTTAATTTATAAACTATATTTAATCTAATGATACATGACATATATACGATTAAGTAATTTATTTAGTTCCTTAATCTCTCTAAAACAAATAAAATTTGTCTTATATTAATAATATATTACTTAGGTGAATGAGAGTACCGTTTTTTCAGCTATTACAAAACTTATTGGGTTCATTTATGTCCTTCATTTTATTTGGTTAAGTGGCTAAAGTGGTGTATATTGATTGCATTGAGGCAACTAATTTAGTTACTAGGCATTGATGCAATTTTTTTTTCTTCGATGGTGGACTTTTGATCTATGAACCCACTGAGTCCTGATATCTGGCCGTAATCTGAACTCTCGGATCTAGTGAGTTCGCGAACCAACTAGTCCAGGTGTCCCCAATCGAATAGGCTCGAAAGGTAACTACCTCTTTGAGGTGCCCCAGGGGAGAGAGCTCCCAACAGAAATTCTCTACACCTTCTGTTTTCTGGGATCGAACACAAGAACAGATGGATGTGATGAGATACCTACCAATCTGTGCCAACTTCTGTTGATTAGTGATGCAAATCTTTAATCGTTTAGCTAAGTTCCCTATTCAATGAGAAAATACCTTTTGTATCAGTATTTATTTGAAAAAAAAAATATTGCTCTTGTTTTTAATATTAGATATGATTAGATTTTTTTAAAGATTAAAGAAGTTAACTAAATGAGTTAATTATAACACACATTTGTATTATTTGGTTATATATCACTTCAAAAGTCAAATAAATTAATTTAGTATAAAAAATAAATATAAATATTGTAAAATAATGTTTTTAATCTCTTAAAAAATTAATTATATCTTATAATAAGGATAGGACGAGTATTAAGGTCAAACTAAAGAAAATAATACAAAAAACAGCCTCTAGCTTTTTCGCTTATTAATAAAACTTTTTTGATATTGTTTTTAGGGAAAATTCTAAAAAAAAGACTATGGAAATATATATAGAACAATTTAAAGCTACAAAATATGTAAATTCCAGTTCAATCCATAGGTAGGAATTTGGAATATTTAAATCTTGAAATTTTGTGAAATTATGTAAATATCTCTGAATTTTCACAACAAGAGTATCTTAATTCATAATAAGAGTATTTCAATTCACAATAACTCACAATAATACATATTACCTAAATACTTTTATTGTTATGAATTGAGATACTCTTGTTGTGGAAATTCAGGAGCATTTATGTAATTTCACAAAATTTTAAAATTAAAAAATTCACAATAAGAATATCTCAATTCACAATAAGAGTATCTCAATTCACAATAAGAGTATTTCAATTCACAACAACTCACAAAATACATATTACCTAAATATTTTTATTATTATGAACTGAAATATTCTTGTTGTGGAAATTTAAGGGTATTTACATAATTTCACAAAATTTTAAAATTCAAAAATTTTAAATTCCTACCCGCAGACTAAACTGAAATTTTTCAATTTTAGAGTTCTAAACTCTTCTTTATATATTTACATATTCTTTTTAAATTTCCCTTATTTCTATGGTTGGGACGCTGATGATATTTTGCCTATTTATTATGACAACCGTCCAGTATTTATTTTTCTTTAAAAAATTTGTTTTGTATTATACAGACAGCCATATGGATTTTCATAATTTTGACAACCGTCCAAAGTCATCGTCTCGATCAGTGGTAAACAATACGTGTAAAAGGAGGGATTATCTGCAACAAGGAAACCGCATGATCGTTTGTGGACATTTCAATTTCAATTTTCCTTATCCAATTGTACGTTGTTCGTGCCATTAATCTGGCCGACCTAGGGCGGTGAGGTATCTGCTTCAACTCTTTACCAGTTTCATCACCATTCTTCTTCTTCTTCTTCCTCAGGCTCAAGGTCTTCAGAAAATGTCAGCATGTTGGCGAGGCACGAGTATTGCAGGAAACGCTCTTCCGATTCCGCAACCACAGACACTGTTTCACTTCCGTGTTACTACTTCAATGAGCATCTCCAGGGTTCCTTCTTGTTCAGCCACTGGCCTCAGGGACATGGCCATTCTTCCCTTAGAACCCAGGGGCTCCTCTACTCAGCAGGTGATACGAACACAGGTCAAGCAGAGCAAGAACAAGAGCCAGAATGGTAAACACAAACAACACCATGACGAGGATGAGGATGAGGAAGTAGGGATCTCTAATTTACAAGTTCCCAGACAGAAATACATACCTGTTTCCAAGTCAGACCTTTTAGATGCTATCATTTCCATGATGTTTAAATCTGACGACCAAGATGATATCCATCACCTTCGCCGCCTTGCCTTGTAAGATTATTTGTACCATTCTTCTGTTATTTGATCGCGCGCGAATGTCATGTATATGCTGGTGCGATTTCTTGATGCCTTCAGACATGTCATGCCCATGATTGAATGCTGAAACAATAATTAGCCCTCGTAGAATATCTATGCAACTATAAGTTAACTAAGTTGGAGATCTCTTTCGTGCTGTTTGGGGCAAATAGAAAATCAATTACTTTTCTTATTTAGTGTGAGCCTCATTCGAATATTGTTTATAGTTGGCTTTCTATAAATTTTATGTTATATTATACAGCGGTGTTTTGTTCCACCCGTATGATTCTTTAGGGTGGAGGGAGATAAAGAACTGAACTCTATGTAATCGACATCTTCTTGCTAATATAGTTGTGATTTGCTCCGTCCCCTTTATCTCATTATGTGCCTCTTTGGCTTAATTGCAGATGCTTAGACTCTATACTTCATGCTGAGCACAAAAGAATTTTAGAAGAGATGCGTTCTGATTATCAGTTTAGCAATTCAGTGGAAACCGAGGACTTCATTCCATCCAATTCAGCTGATTCAGAAATAGAACACGTGGAATATGGTTATGAATCCGATGGACTTAACAATGGCAGAATCCTTGGAATTGAGGACAGTGAGGCCTATCAAGATATGGTAGATGAAACTGAATGGCAAATGCCTTTTTTCAACAATGGTTTAGACCTGGGAAGTCTTTTGCGTTCTCTGGAGAAGAGTCGCAATAAAGATTCAAATACTGGGTCCAGGTACTCCTCTGAGAATGTGACAATTCTTCCTAATATGGAGCAAGAATTGCTTAGAACAATATTTGAAATCACATATCATCATTTAGTTTTTTGTTCAATAACTGTATTGGAATAGGTTAGTTGGGGAAAAAAATTATATTAAGACTTCATTGTTGTGACATTGAAAATCTCTTAAAAACTTGGAAGGACGACCAACTGTCTTTGTTCTATAGTTCTTCTTGTTCTCTTAAATGTCAATCATATCTCTCAATTTTTAAATTTTTAGATTGGGTACTCCTAGTTCTCAATCAGGTGTTGCTAGATCATCTTGGGATCCTTCCATCTGGAAAGTAACTGCATTGCATAGGAAAACCAAATTAACAAAATCACCTTTTAAAGGAAGATAACGAGCTTGCTAGAAATATATGTTCATCTTGTCTTTTTAAAATGAATCAATAGGAGATAATGCCCTTGACGAGATGAACTCTATCTCACCATGACTTGTGATATCAGTCTGCTTATTTATGTTTAAAAGAAAAGGGAGGCATTCATTTGAGTGCTAGTCTTGTATTCAATTTTTATTTGCAGTTGTGTTTTCTTTGTCTGCAGAGTTACTGTTGCTTCTCGATTTCAACGTGCTTTCATGCAACTTCTTTCAGATGCTCAGTTCGAAGAACTGTCAGCTAGGGATCTGATGTTAACATCTGCTTTGAACACAGACTATCTTCTGACTTTGCCAATATACATTGATTGGAAGAGAGCGTATGAGTCCAATGCCATAATATTTAGGTAATTCCATGATGATGTGGATGTTTCTATTTTCATATTGAATTTTAAAATGTCATCTCGAATCCACCATACCAAATATAAATTTGATATATAATTTTTGCTTTAAAAAAAGAACCATTGTAAAATCTTTCTTTTTTTAGGTCGGAATGGGTTTAATCAATATAAATTTTAATGTCTATACTCTTGGTAAAATAAAGCTTCTGGATTCAAGTAATGTTTGAAATAAAAATAATGTACAAATTTAGCATATTTATTCTGTTATTGCAAGTATCACATATCACAGTTTTTCAATTGTAGGCGGGGATATGCAACTGAGAAGCAGAAGGGCCTATTAATTGTTGAAAAACTGGATTATCTTCAGTCTAGACTTCTGCGAAGAATCTTCTCTATCATATCAAAACCCTTAGGGAAACTTGGCACTTGGATAAGTGAGGTCATTATTTTGTGGCAGTTCCATCATTTAGCCTTTTCACCACTCACATATGTAGATATTTATTCACGTATCATTTGCCTAGCATGGGAAGAGGAAGTTTTCACTTCTCACTCTTATTTTGTTGACAAATTTCTCTCCCGCCCTTTTGGCCAACCCAAAAAAAAAAAAATTACAAATCTAGTCTAGCTTGTCAAATATAGAAAATAATAAATTTCTTTTGACTCGTGAAAGTTTTATCAAGTTTTATTTCTTTGAATATCATTTATAACATGTTTTATACTCTTCTTATGCAGCTTTGTAAAAATGCAACTCCGGAACCAGAATTACAAAAGTGGACTGAAAGACTGAAGCTTTGGTTAAATGAAGTGTCAGTATTTCAGAAATTATTACTTTATAATGGCAGTGCTTCAGACGAACAACAATGGTTAAACGAGTTAAATAACGGAGAACTCCCAATTGGGCTGGCAGCACAGAAGGCTGTGGCTAGATATGAAGGGATTTTGTCACCAGTTGGTCCCCGTCAAAAGCTCTTGAGGAGGCTGCTTTCTTGGATTGGACTTATTCCTCCAACGCGGGAAACAACTTTGGAGGTTGACAATGATGCTAGTTCTCTTCAACCTTACCTGAGGTGTGTTTGCTTGTCATAAAATTTTTACTTATTTAGCTCTTCTAGATGCTTATTCACACATTATCTTAATCCTTTTTTTTCTCCATGAAATATGCTCATTTCGTTTCTACTAGATGCTGTGATAATTTTAGGCCATGAAGCATACACACAAGATAGATGAAGCACAGACACAATGACATGTCAGGATTGGATGCAGCATGGACATTTATTTTAAAAAATATACAACTATGTAAGTAGTGATATATAAGTATGAAAACAGCAAGAGTAAACCAAAATATGCCTAGTATTCCTTAAATCATTTAAGAAGTATTTAACAAACATCAAATATTTAAGTTTGATGGTTTTTGTTCATAAAAGTAGCATCCAATTTTGTTGGAGCATTGACATGAGTGCTGAGAATTTGATCTGTGCCAAACACAGACGGCTTCTTATATGACATGATATCACCTCAGCTTCTAGGGGAACATAAACTCTATTTGAATAGTGATGCTTTCAAACTTCATTAAACATCAGAGGCCGATTCCTAGACGTTTGTGCTCAAATCCCTTAGCACAGCATAGGACATTGGATTGTACAGATTTGTGAGTCTCAAAACTTTAAAAGAATTTAATGGATTTAGTATTTATCATCTAGTTTTGTTTGCTTGTGTCAATTAGGGATAATAATTGGTGTGGGCTGCGCGTAAAACTGAAGCCATGTTGCAGACCTGATGTAATTGGAAAGAGAATATCTGTGAAAAAACGTACAACTGTTTTGATGTCATACGTAGTTTTTCATGGCAAGTTAGATTATGTGCTTAGTAAATTTTTTAATTTGAAAGTTCTAGGTGTAATTTGGTTGGAACATTATCTTGTGAGATGACACACAAATAAAATTATCCATTTAGGCCTACTTTCTTGTCAAGGATATCACTAAGTGATATATGGAGGCCTGCAACAAGGAAATACTGTGGAAATAATCCCTGGAAGATGTTGAAAACTTCTCTTTCCATACTTTTCTCGCAGTCAGTTCTTCAGGTATTTGTCATTTGTCACCATGCACATATTTTTGCAATTGTTTAAGTGTGTAAGTTCTTTTCTTAGGCGGGTATTGTCATCATTTTCCTGATTAATATTACTATTCTTTTCTTTTATTTTGGGACTGATTTTAACTTTTAAGCACACCTTCTTATCTTTATTTTTTTAAAAAATATATTGGATACCAACATGTAATTTCTAACGAATTAGGTAGAGCATGGTGCTGGCTAATTATTCCACCGCCCAGCTTCCTTTGAGTGATAAAAAAAATGCCATTTTCCCCCTTTTTTCTTTTTGCAAATTTCCTTTTGCCAGCTATTAGGTTGGTGCTATTTCCATTAAGAAAAATACTAATAAAATTAGGTTCCTTAGTTGGGACTTGTGATAGTAAATTAGATATGGAATTCTTAACTGGAAGTAATGTTTTATTGTATGGTTATAACTATCTAAATAAGTTGTTCCCTCGTATACTTTCATCGCAGGAGCCAGCATTTGAAGAGTTAATTTTACTTTATACTAAGGAGGTCAGCGAAAGAGATGCCAAAGATAAGGCTTCAGTTCAAGAATTGCAACTCAAGATATATGAAAGAATTCCTATTCCGGATTTACCGGTAAAACTTAAGCAACTGCAGGGACTGTCGGTTGTCTCATATGTCATTACTCATAAATCTTTGGTTATGAAGATATTCAAAATGTTGCTTCTGACGTAATGTTTTTCCTATATAAATATAATTATTGTTTAACTCCTCAGTTGTTGTTAAATGTTGTTTGCAGGTAATTTTCCCTCACAAAAAGCTATCTTTCCGCGTCATAGACACGGTATGCTATAATTTTTGCTACCAGTTTAAAATTTTTCTGATATTAAACTATTCAAAAGTTTCACCCCACAAGTGCGGTGGTATAATTCTTATGTTACTTTACCTTTTTAATCTCTTATGGTAATAAATTTACCCAGAACAAGCTTTATCTAATCATAGTTAGGGCCAGTTTGCTATAGATTAAGTTGCAGTTATCTATTTATTTTTTACTCTAACAAAGGACAATAGTTCTCAGTTCGAGTTTCACAGGCAAGATTGCCTGTATTTACTGACACGGCCTTTTGTTGAGACTAGTGTACTGGATCTTTAGACCTCTCATGCTTTCCTTTTTCGTTAATTAAACTAGAATTTCATGATAGCGAAGGTTACTTTATCCTGTATTGTTTTAGCCTGATGACATCAACTTTGACCTCACAGGTCCGCTTGGATGCTGCTTCAATATTGGGGCTTTTGGCATTTGTCATAAACTACAAATTTGAGGATGTACTATCTTCACCGTATGTATATCTTAGTTCTCCTGTTAACTATTACGAAAACTGTTGCAGGAAACTTTTGTCAGTGTTTGGACTTAATTGTAATTTGGGTTTTCTGATTCTTGGTAAACTATGCCTCACGAATCTGGAATATATTATTCGCAAAGCCTATTAATCCTGAATCTTGTGTTCCCCCCCCCGGTTGATGATCTATCCCCCGTTCTGAAAAATATTGTCAAGCTTGACAGTATACCTCGGCAAGCTACACGCACTTATTGTTGAATTGAACATATTATGAACTGTCATCCTTCTACATTTTGTAATTTTTCAATTGATCTATCCCCTGTTTAAATTTTTGGGCATATCATGTGTGCCTGTAACAATATTTTAATTGTTATGACAGGTCAGCTATATTTCTTGATGTCGTTGCTGTAAGTGCTCTAATAATATACGTGACCCGCGTAGTCTTAGGTTACAAACAGACGTGGGATCGGTATCAGGTGAGGTAACCTGATATTCCTTAGGTACTATTTAATATTGTCACTCTAGGGATGATAATGATAGTGATTTATGCCACAATTTGCATAAATGCAAATTTATGGATTGTGAGGAATGCTTATTTGCAGCTATTAGTCAACAAGACACTCTATGAGAAAACATTGGCAAGTGGCTTTGGCTCAGTGCACTTTCTTCTAGATGCTTCTGAGCAGCAGCAAGTGAGAAACTCTTTTCTCTTCTGTTTTTGTTATATTTTATCTTTCCAACTTTTGAAGTTAGATAATTCAACGAAATGGAAACAGCAAATTATTCTGCATATGTAGCGATATAAGTTTTGATTGTCTTCATAAAAGTACTCCAAGTATTAATAACAGAAATTTTAGTCTGGCTAGTACCCTGTACTTCATTTGTACGATTGATCACCATTATTTTACAGCGTATAAGGGCAATATAAAAAGTTTCCTGTTATCTTAACATAAAATCAGCAGCACTTCCTTAATTCTTCATTTGATTTTTTTTTTGTCCCTCAGTTCATATTGTGAACTAGGAAAGACATGGCTTGGAAGTCTCTTTCGAAATATATAGGGAAAAGGACTTTCTTAAATATTTTATTGGTGTGAATGACCTAAATCAGAGTATTGGTACTCTCTCTGTATAAAATTTGCAAAATTTCAGTGTTCAGTTTTATCATGTTCTTGTACACCTAACGAGTAATATAATTTTCCCCATATATATTATCCCTCTGGTGTGCAATTTCAAATTTGATCATGATCGCACACACTTAACAAGTAATATAATTTTGATAAAATATTGACAATTTTGGACTGATTAGATGTGGTTAATGTTATGGAAAATGAATGTCTCGGTTGAAATCTTGAAAATTTATGGACTGAAGTGAAAATTTTGGTCCCTTTTAACTTTCCAGCCTCGAATTTTAGATGCATACTGATATCTTTACCCTTAAGAAACTCAGTTTGCTGGTGCTTGCAATTGCAGTACAAGGAGGCTATTTTGGCATATGCCATTTTGCTCAAAGCAGAGAAGGGCCAGGTTTGTTCCTTCTGTTTCATTAGACTCTTGGAACACTAGAGGAGATGTTCACCATTATACATAACTAAATTCCTCATGTAGGTCACTTGTCGACAAAGTGTTCAAGACAAATGTGAGAGGTTTATGTACGAAGCTTTTAAAGTAAAGGTAACGCTTTATTATTCTCTCTTTACTACTCATATGGCAATGTTGGTGAGAATGGTGACTATATGAAGTAGCGCAACATTCAATCTTAAATATAAGACTTAGATAACTGATTTATTTTGGACTTGCATATAAGATTTTTATTCTATTTCCCAAATTTGTAATCTTTCCCCAAAGTATCCCTATTGTTAGGGTTAAGGTTCTTAAATAATCTTCAACTTCTTCTAAAAGTGCAACAGTAACCATCAACAATTTTTTGATCTAAAAGTAACCACAAACATTATAAAAGAGAGCAAAAGTAACTATGGTCGTTAACGTCCGTTGCTCTAACATTTTAAGGTGTAAAAATAGCTATTAATTTATATCAATAGTGCAAAAATAACCATAAATTTTTTTTGCATGCAAAAGTGACTGAAAGTTGACTTATTGAATATTAATTCACAAGTTTTTATATTGTTTATGCAAGTTGGAGTCTAATAGGATTTTAATTATGAGATGACTAAGGGTGACGTGGATTATCTCAACGCTACCATATGCATATGCAATCTTTCATCACCTCCTAGTTTTCTTCTCAGACATCCTACCTTAAAATGTACTTAGTGCTGGTTGTGGGATTTCTTTAACATTTGTGATTACAGTATTTTAAAGGTAGGTGTTCATGTTGGATATTTTACCTTTTGAAATTTGAGTGAAAAATTTCTTTTACTTTGTTATTCACGTTAGAATAAAAAATGTGACTTTTTGAATATTACTTCATAAGTTTTTATTTGACTTTTATCATTTTAATATAAAATACTCATAATACAAAAGCCAACAACCAACACTAAATAGATTCTAAAGTAGGATGTCTGAGAGGAAAACTAGGAGGCGATGAAATGGCATATATGCATATTGTAGAGTTGGGATAATCCACGTCACCTTAAGTCATCTCATAATTAAAATACTTTTGGACTTTAACTTGCATAAGCAATTAAAAACCCTATGAATTAATGGTCAAGAAGTCAATTTTCTGTTACTTTGCATCACAATAAAATTTATGGTTACTTTTGCATTTTTTATATAAATTAATAGCTATTTTTTACCTTAAAATGTTAGAATAATGAACATAGTTACTTTTACTATTTTTTACAATGTGTATGATTATTTTTTATCCAAAAAATTATTGATGGTTACTGTTGTACTTTTAAAAAAAGTTAAAGGTCATTTAAACACCTTAACTTTTGACTTTATATAGCAAGGGGGTTCTACCAAGGATTAGTTACAATGCATATGATTAGAAAGGGCATCCTAGAAAGCCAACATACATATGTTACAAAAATTTAACGAAACTAATTTCTACAAATTAGTTATCTAATGTCAATTGACAAAGTGATAACAACAGGTTGAAATGTCAATTGACAAGGCTGTCAATACACTATCAAGGCTGAGCCTAGCCACTGAGACTGTCATTGATGGAAGGCTCCAGTTGGTGGCTACACCTTGTTCTTTGGCATATGAGGCCCTTCAACAACGATGGAACAGTTTACTCACATAACTTCATACACGTGAGTTCTTTTTCTTTGCTTCTTAGAGATAGATCAATACAGGGTGTGTGGGTCCCCACATGCATTGTGTCTAATGTTTGTGAAACGTGCACCACTCTGGTCCATTTCATAAGTCCAATTTGGAAAATATTTTGGTCCTTATTCTAAGTCCACTTAGAGAGTAATTAATGACAATGTTATAATTTTTCCCCTATTGAACGAAATGAAAAAATGAATTAATTCATATTGAAAAGGGGGAAAGATGAGAGACAAGATTGAGAATGCCATTTATAAATGAGGGTAAAATTAGGAATATGCACCAATTTATGACATATTTAATGAGTTAATTAATATTTTTTGATATGTGAGAATTAGGTAAATTGGACTTATAAAAAAGCCAGAGTAGCACTTCTTAGAGCAAGAGAGTCTAAGTCCTCTTTACATGATCCAGGTGGGTTTACCCCAAACTCAATTTGCTAGGTGTCAAAAAGGACGACCTCAAACATGCACGCATCGGGTTTGTTTGGATCAACTTATTTTTAGTGATTATATTATATAACGCTAATATAGATAAGGTTTTTGCCTTATAAAGTGCAAAAAGTGCTCAAGTGCTCGGAATCCCGCACGTCATCTTTCTCTTCAACATAGGACTTCGAAGCGGTTGAGAGGAATATAGTAAATGAACTTTAATACATGTCCCTCCTCAAGAAGGCTGTGTCCGTGTCTTTGATTGGTTATACTGTACATACACATCTGGCCCTCCCATCAGCTCACCCGGTAATACTGCTGTAAATAGATGAGACTATAGGCTTTTGGTTTTGAGCTTGGAATACTCAATACTGCCAGTAATAGTCAGATATATATGTAGATATTGTAAAAATATACCATTTGTCTCCTTTATTCCATAAATGAGCTTACGAGAAAAGTGACACTTTGTTTATGGAAAAAAAGAAGATTTTCTTTTTTTTTTTAAAGCAAGAAAAGTTGAAAGTGATAACTTTTATCTTTATGCGCAAGCAAACCATGGGCTTCATAGAACCAAACAAAGGACATATAATATCACCACAGTTTTAAATGTAGAGGAATATCTTTGATGAGGAATATCTTTAGTATTATAGGTCAGAGATCATTGATGAGGAATATCTTTAGTATTATATTCCGCTAAATCTTGTCTTTGAAAAACCAGGTATCAACATAATTTAATATTATAAAGATAAGAAAACACGCATCTCCCGGTCAGACTCAAGGGATTAGATCTTTAGTATAATATAGATGGCTTGGGCAATGATTCAAAGGTAGTATTTATCCAAACTACAAGTCACTTTAATTAATTCATTATGATAAAAATATTACTTATTAAATTTATCTTAAATTAAATAAATAATTGACAAGGATAAAATTAATAATAAAAGCATTAGTTGTTCTACAAGTGGCTTACTACTTTAGTCTTCTTTATATGTTTCAATTAACTAATTTATCAAATACAGGTCAAATTTCCAATTTTGACCTTATTTATGAATGTTTCAAATAGTCAAATGAACAAATTTTTTTGTTTATTGCAATTTACAGGAGCAAAACACGTATCATTATTATCTTTGGACTAGGGGGATATATTTCTTTTTTTTTTTAGCTAGAATCATTATTATTTCTTACAAAAGTCAGTCTCCCCAAACTCTTAGTTTATTAATTAATCAGATTAAAACATTTTCGGTCAAATTAATTAGTGGGGCACGGCATTATGATTGTCATTCGTGGCAACGTGGTGATTTGGTGATTCCGTGATTGAAACATAAAAATTTCATTTAACTTCAAATAATCTCCCAAATTTTCAAAACTTTACAATAAGTCAGCCTGACCTTATATATTTACATAGACAACCCTATACTACTCGCTCGGATTTTAATTATAAGAGTCAATTGACTTTTTTTTAGAGAATATTAAAAAAACTAATTGTATTACTTTATGACATTAAAATTTATTGTTTTCCTCAAACTATTTTGTTGGACTTATGAACTAATATATCATATAATAAAACATAATATACGATATGATTAAGTAAAGTAATTGGCTTTCTTAAGATTTTTTTTTAAAAAATCAACAGTCTTACAATTAATATCAGAGGCAGTATTAGTTTTGGTTCATTATTCACCTACGAATAGATTAAATTTTAAGGGTTTATGTGTATAAAATTTAAAGTTTGAGGGGTTATATACTTACCAAAGTAAAATTTAACAAGCATAAGACAGTAAAATTTAACCTGGCATAAGATCAAATATTTTGAGGTTATCTTTATATAATTGAAGGTTAAGGAGCACTTATTAAAATAATAAAAAAATTCAGGAGGATTTAAGATTAAATTTTAATGGTCGAGGAAGTTATTTGCACATGGTTCTAAATTTAGAGAAATTTTATGTAATTTAGTGGATTGAAAGAATGAAAGTATTTTGTGAAGGATAATTTACCAAATTTCTTAGTTTTTGAATTTCTAATTTTTAAATAATAAAATAATATTTATGCCTTGAAAATAATAAAAAATGATACTCACTCCGTTCCTATTTATAAGACCCTTTTGGAGAATCCTAAAAAAATCTTTAAAAAGTTAATTATATTATTTTAATATATTAAAATTTGTCATTTTTCTTCAAATTATATTGTTTGATTTATAAACTACTATATAATATAATAAAACACAACATTTAATATTATTAAGTAATGTAATTAATTTTGTTAATGTTTTTTTAGAGTTATCTAAAAAGATTTTATAAATAAAAATAAAGGGAGTATTATAATATTGAAATATATTTTTTCTGGCTGTGGTTATTTTAATCATTTGCCCTGCCAATTCTCCCAGAAAAATTAAATATCTTGTCACTTTGCACCTTCATTTCCACGCCTTCACCACCTCTCTTCTCTTCCTTTATCCAGAATCTTCTCACTCTTTTTTATTATTTTCTATAAATTTTAATTTCTTATTTTGTGTGGATATTCTTCATTGTCCAAGAAT
>JBAGKO010000012.1:12140631-12153638 GCA_037177275.1 Acacia concinna
TGTGGTAAGCCACGATGGACTGTGGTACGGAACAAGTAAGGGTTTCAGCTACGGTTGACCCTGAATACAGGTGCTCATTTCTGTTTGTAAACCACGATGGACTGTGGTACAGAACAAGTAGGGGTTTCAGCTGCGGTTGACCCTGAATATATGTGCACATTTCCGTTAAATATAATTTCCCTAATGAAATGAAAGCATGTTGATTGCTATTTATTGCTAATGTGGTGTTTTGCATATTTATTTTTTACATATTGTCTGAATGATGTTGTTACTATTGAGATTTTTGCGAATCTCACCCCCTCCTAAAATCATGTACAACAGAGGTAAGTAGCTGAGAAAGTAGGGGAATATTACTGCAGTTAAGTAGAAGGTTGTGAAGTCAGACCAGTTTAATACAATAGTTGATTGTATAATATTTATGAAGGGCTTGGATTGTAAAGGAGTACTATATACAAGTAATTATTATCAGTATGTATTATGTTATTTCTGCATGCCATTTGAACTGCGCTCTACTACTCTAATCAATGTTGGATATAAAGAAGGGTTTGACATGTTGGTTGAGGAGAAATTGGATTGTGTGCTATCTTCCTTTCTTTTTCGTCAGATCATCCAGGTATTTTTTCATCAGATCATCGTTCTTATTTTCGTCAGATAATCATTCATCATATATATTCCCTGCAACTTTTGCGTTATTGGCCTCAAATTTCCTTGATCGTTAATTTAAAAAGCCCTTTCCTCAACGCTAATTAAGTAAATGAATTTTTTAATTGGTAAGTATCTATGGACGGATGTAATAGGAGAAGTGCTACTTTGTTTTGGAATAAGAATGAGAATAATGAGCTGTTAAGTTCCCTTGGATCTTTGGAAAATCAACTTAAACTTTGGAAATACCCTAGTATAAGGAAGATAGCTAAGCTTTCCGGTCATACAGATTATGTACTATCCATGGTTGAAGGCCCAAATGGGTGTACGGTGGTCTCATTGTCTGCTGATCAGACGGTGTGTTTGTGGAATGTTTTTGGAAAATCAGGAAGAAAAGGAAGAAGAAGCTCTAATGATGAGACTCTTGCTAGCTATTACTTTAGTGGTATCCATTGATCATCTTGATTTGTGATCTTGGTGAATCTTGATACAATTTGAGATTATTAGGACAAAATTGTATGGTTGTATATTTATTTGAAACAGTTACACTTTCAATATTGATGAATCTTGATATTGTACCTTAATTGAATGATTCAAAGCAAATGGTTTTTTTTTATGTTTGTTGATCTTCCCGAGTAGCTAGCATATTGTACCTTAATTGAGTAGCCCATAACTTGCTGTTCCAGAATATAGAACTAATTAATCACGACCATAAAGAGTTATGTTCATTTGATTTCAACAAAGGATATACACACTAGCCCATGATTTAAATGGTAAAATTCGTATCTCTTAATACCACATTATTTTTCATTTTTAGCCAAAAACTGTATTCTATCTCATACCATACCCAGCTTTTGTGTAAGGCCAAGGAAACGTTAACCAAGAACTTTAAGAATGGGTGTGTAGCCTTCTGGAATAGCTACGTAGCATCTTTATTTGCTTCTTTTTATTTTTATTTTGGAAAATATACATATTATCTCAATGTTTTTGTTATTTAAATTGTTAAAGACATGATCTAATTTATTGGTTCTTATGAATGGATTTATATATTGCCTCAATTTTAATTTCTATGAAAATTAAATTTCTTATACAACATGCACATACAAAATCTTATTACTACATATGCATTATACTTTACTATTACATATGTGAATAGGGTCTAACTTATGCGAGTTATTTAAATAATTTTTTATACATATTGGCAAAGGGTAATTTTGTCCATTAATTTATTATTATTAGTGGGAATACGGTTATTGTACATACTTAATAAAATAATAGATAATTTCAAATCATTATACATATATATGTAGACAAGAGTTAATTTTGTCTCTTGATATATTATTATCATATTTAATGTAATCCAACTAAGCGTGATTCCATCACATTGTATTACATTCCCTTTGATTCCGTGAACCAAACGGGCACAAAATGTCGTAATGATAGGTAATGAGAAAAAAATTCCATGTTCTTCGGCTGTTGTTGGATTTTTAGGCAATTAAATATCTTTTTTTGGGACCCGTAATTCCCCAAAAACAAAAAGGAACTTTTAATTTTTATAATAATTTTCATTTCAGTAAAAAACACCAAAAAAATTTTTTAAAAACGCGATTCTTCTTAAAAGCACTGTTATTTTACAATTTATGAATTAGGTTTACAAAAATAGTTATCTTCATAAATTGAGGAACCAAGGATGGAACAAAATAAAAATAGTGGGGCGAATCTTAAAAAATTACTAATATATAATGTTAATGGTAACTATAAGCTAGTTAAAGATTTGCTGTGATCTTAAGGGCAAGACTTTAATTTCGTCTGTCTCTTATATTTATAATTTTTCTCAGTTATCCCTAATCGATTGTAATATTAAAAAGGAGTTTTCATCACTAGAAATAGTTTCCAATATAAACAAATATGGCAGTATTTATTTTCTCAACACTTGTAAATTAATTAAACTTAAGTGTAAATGTAATCCTGTAACTTTATGCAAAATTTTATTTTGATGTCTGAACTTTACAGTATGTTGTCAATCCTAACCTTTGCATTATCCCAAATTCTGTAAGATGCCCAATTTTGTAGAAGCAATCGTCAGTGCTACATAATGCAACCATGAGACTAATTAAGGGGAACAATGGGATGAGAGAAAGCGTGTCAACCCTTGTAATTTATTTGAAACGTTTAAAAAATTTTATCACTTGACTGTTTTGAAAATAAACATTAAATTTTTTAGAAGAACATTTATAAGAAAAATAATGGAACATTTAACTTTATAATTTATATTGGTAATTTATCTCAGTACAAATCAAACCATAAGCATCTAAAACGGTTTCCACGTTTGTTTTGACAAGGTTGATTTTCTGGCAACCGTATGCATCAAAATGTGTGTCTCAAAAATGGCATGCTAAAAGGACCATTATAAAAATTGACAAAAAAGAAATTCATACGTACGTAAACCCTTGCAACTGCAATTTAATTTGACTGAAAAAAAAAAGTCTATAACTAAGCATTCAAGCCAGTGCCCACTGAATTTCCAGAAATGCAAGTTTTACACATAGGCATTGGAACGTAATAGAGGAAAAAGGGCATCAAAAGAGGTAAACAAATCGTCCTTAAGAACATGACATTAAAACCAAGTGGATAAGGTTTAAGTAAAACCCTAAATCAAGATCCTTCTTCAGTAGATGCCGGGAATGATTTTATAAGGCACCTTATTGCAATATAGTTTCCAGTACTTGCCATACCTGCATGCAGTGGAAATTTCAAACTTCATTTTAAAACAATTCTGCTTAACTAAAGGTCCTGATGAGATCAAACGCAATAACGTGACATTCAAGCATTTAAAAATATTTAAGAGGCACAATAAATAAGAAAAACTCTTTTTAAGGCAAGTACTTCGCTATTTTATTTAAAATGCAATGAGAAAGTAAAATCCCTAAAATACGTTGCTTTTAGACTGAAGTATGTGATTCAGAAAACAGTCCCATCGGCCAGTAGCAAGCACTTCATGCAATTAGAAAAGAAAAAAGAAAGTGAAATGACAATGCATTAGATTGACACAAGTTATTGAGGAAACCATTTGTAATTAGCCAAACAAGAAGTCACGTGTCTGTAGGTGTCTATATATGCACATAGAGGGAGTGCATCGAATTAAAAAGGGTGATCTTATGTGACGTGTGAGACTGAGAGAAAGTAAAAAGAAAAACCAATATCAATATCATCAATATAGAATATAAATTGATAAAAAAATATAAAAGTTATGATAGATGGCACTGTTTAGAAATTATGAATAGCATGACTTATTCCTCGGAATTCATATATATGAACGATAATTCTGGAAACGACTTGGGTCTATGAAGCACAAAGACACGAAAGGTAAAACCAGCAGATACTGTATGTATACTTACTTGGATTTACACCGATCATCATCCCTCTTTGCTCGATCGAGGAGAAGGATGGTAAGAAAAATGACATAGAAGTACGGCAAAAACTGCTCAAAAAGGATTTAAAAGATAAAGATAAGATGTAAGAGTTTAGATGAAGTTACAATTTAAGACTCGTAGGTTACAGAATAAATAATTAAATACACTCTTACATGATTAAATAGAGCAGGAACTGTCCAAAAGAAAGCAGCAAGTATTTCTGGGACATAATGGAAATGACGAGCTAAACCCCACCTGCAGGTATCAGAGAAGGAACTGGGCCATCAAAAGCAGAAGACATCTAATCTAAGAAAATAATCTCATGTTGAAAGGCATGGACTGTGGAAAGGTTTTAAGCCCACGTGGTGTACATTTGTTATCAACAGCAAATATGGAGAGAGAAAAAACTCACCACATTAAATAATAATTATAACTGTAATATACTCTCTCCTGTCCTACATATAAAACCTAGTGAGTTTTTTAGAGGTTAAAATGGCTGAATAAGTTACTTAATTTTATCATATGTTGTGTATTATTATATTATATATCAGTTTATAAGTCAAACACATTAGTTTGGAGGAACAAAAATAAAAACATAAATACTTTAAATTAATTTAATTAACTTCTCTAGTCTCTCCAAAAAAGTCAACCAGGTCTTATATTTAATATTAGAAGTAGTACATAAAACTAATTGTCTCATAAACAAATGGCGTCTCAGACTTCTGCTGCATGGGAGGCAAATATTTTGAGCTAAGTTTTACTATCACCATTTCATGTTTACAATACTTTGAGCAAAAACTCACCATCCAGATGTTAAAAGAAGGCTGGATTTTGTTTCTCCAGTAGTGGTGGTATAGGTGGCCTCTATCTGCAAAGGCATAATCACATCAAATCCAAGCCCAACAGGAAATATTTATTTTAAATGATCTAATGCATTGTAGAGAACATACACCCCAGATGATCGAAATGTAAATGCCATGACTTCACACCTTTGATGGAGGTTTTCCCCACACTAAGCATTTTCCATTTGCCCGACGAAATTCTTGCCTTTGCCTATCACAATCATAGTTGATGTATATGCAGAGAATGCCAGCCACAAGAATAAAGATTGCAAGCTGGAAAATAAGGATTAACGTCTTCAGAGACAGAGAGAGAGAGGAAGCTGGAAAAAAAAACAAGAATGTCTGCTGGCAACATCATGATAAATAAAACAAAAATGTAAACAGGAGGAGGAAATACCTGAGTGCCAAGATGTACAGGATGGTTGACAAGGTACATTCCAGGAGATGTATAAACAGATGGAACCCACACCAAGCAGCCCCAACATATATAAAAACCCGCTGCCATATTAGGTGTTATAAAATCCAGTGAGACAACAAAGAACTTCAAATACAATGTACGCAACAAAATTAATAATGTGATATGGCACAAGGGTTATATGGTATAACTAAACTAAGCAAGTCGCCATGGTACCATCAAAAGCACCATTATTCTTTGCAATAACCATAACAAGGAAATATTTAGTATGCGAAAAATCTATAAAAATAAAGTATAAATGAACCTCGATCGTGAGCAATATCCATTGTGTTCCAATATCCAGCTTCCCACCAGAAAAACTTGCTAACATACGCCAGCATTAATGCAGTATTTACAAGCATTGAGTCAGCTACTTTCCCATTTTCCTCGTACTATCATAACAACATACAATGATTAGAGAATAGTTGAGAGAGGACATATCAAAAACGTAAAATTAGAAAATAAAAATTGTTCTTGATTTTTATAGGACTGGACAGGTCATATATATCAAAGGTGAAATAGGATGCTCGGCACACAAGGATAAGAAAGATACAATACTAAACACACAAGTAGAAACGTCAAAAAGAAACTAAACAAAAATTTTGGCCGCAAAATCTGAGCTAATAAGACTCTTCAATCCAATTCAGGAGTTGATAAAGGATAAGCATTAACATATATTTTACAGCAAAAATGCATATACCGTATTACAGGCTACCATGAAAATCAAATGTTCACAGGTCCAGTCTCATAATTTATAAAGATGTATTGATGAACTTAAACATAAGCTCTGTCAAATAAAATTCAACTCATGAAAAGAGTTTTATGTTATTTGCATCTATTACCTAAATACACAAAGAAGTTCATAAAACTTGGTCTATGAAAAAAATAAATCAGTGATCAGTTTGGCCTGAAAATGGGGGAAAACTCCGTAACTGATTATCAATGTTGAGTTGTGCTACATTGCCTAATTGGTATTTACTTCTCTCCTTTGTATAGAAAGTCCATAGATTATAAGACAATCTTCAGACTTCAACTATAACTCTTTGATTGCCCCATTCCATTTCCCTCGACTTCTCCAACCAATCACAACAAGTTAAAAGCAGAACACTAAATTAGACAGCATTAGAGCCACAACTATGATGAGGCACTAAGGTTCCAAGAGATACATCTCAGAAGAGAAAAGACTAATTAAGTAATGCTTTTCATTTTCTTTGGGTATTAAAGAACTAAGGTATTTAAGATCAATTAGCATACTACAATTAGATCAAGAAACAGCAATTAATCTTCTAGATAATATTATAAAACATTAATCATTAATAATATTAAAAAGTTTAGAATGCCTCTTGTATTGAAAAAGCATGGCATGAGTACTTATACATGAGGAAGAATACTTTCGGAGGCAAAATTACGATAAGGGCCATTAGGGACTAATGAAATAATTACTATTTAATATATACACGTGCTTCACTTAAATTATAAGAATTTCTAACATTTTTTAACATGAATCATATAAATATTACTCCAAACAATATGATTATTACATAGAGCTGAGACCCCCAAAGGCCCAAGCCTAAGGTGTTTCTACTAAAAGATATCAATTACCAACAATGAGACCTTGCAACAGATTGATCAGCTTCTACTTTAGTCAAATTAGGCGTTGGAGTCTACAAACATTAATCTTGCTGTTAATGCAAGACAAGTGCTATTTCACATGATTTTATTTCATCTTTCACAAAACAAAAATTAAGACCTCACCTGCTTTATGCAATAGGTCAGTGCAAGAACAGCCCAAGACATCATTCCAAATCTGCAATTTGTAAAAACTTTTATGTCAAAATTTTTCCCAATTCTTGGATAGAGCTCCATACCCTGCAGAAATGACAAGGCAATTACAATTCTATAATTCACATGAAAACATGTATTGATGTGACACTAAACTATATATTTCTGTCTGTAAATTAAATAAAACATAGCTAAAGAAAAAGAGAGTTAATTCCCAATATCGGCAAATAAGAAAAGATGCTATTTCTTTTTAGGGAAAAAAACAAATAAATACCCTCAAAACTTGAAAAACCTTAAAAGATGACTCGAATATGGCAAAGGACAAATGAGAGGCAGATGACTTATTTGTAATACCAAAACTGTTAGCAGCAAGTTACAAAAACAGGACTGGGCAACGAACCAGTCACGGCATGGGTTCAGGGTTCAAAAGGTTCAACCAGGTCGGATAGGGGTTGAACCGACCATATTAAAATATTATAATTTAATTGACAATAATAAAATAACACTACATATACATGAAAATTAAAAAAAACATATAAGTATAATTTATAATAATAAAATAGGTGACAATATATTGATATATTTTTAAAAATTCATAAATAAATGGACAGTATTATTTTTTTTCTGATTTTTCTTTTTTTTTCTTTTTGGTGAAAACCGGTTCGACCGGGCCTCAACCCCTCCCCTCAGTTCCGCTTCATTCTGGACCAGATTAGGGTTTGGTTCCTAGTTTTCCCAATCGGAACGGCTGGTCCGGTCTGGTTTTTGTTACCTTGGTTGACAATGACTACAATTGAACATGCAATGACTATAAATAAATAGGGTATGACTAAAACTCAATATTCAGTTTTAGTTACTGCTAACAATTTTGTTATTCCAGATAAGTCATTTGCCCCTCATTTGTCCTTTACCATATTCGAGTCATCTTTCAGAGTTTTTGAAGTTTTGAAGGTATTTATTTGTCTTTTTCCTTTCTTTTTAAGTGGTGGAAAAAGAAACTACAAGCAGAAAAACCAAAAAACTACAAATGGAGTTTCAAAGTCCATATTTAGGCAAATGCAGTGTAAATGCAACTTGAGAGAACCTTGAAGAGGAAAACTATCACTTGTTTTTAAATGCTTTTAACATATCAATGCTTCTTGGTTTTAGAATAAACATATGCTGTTTCTTGAAGATCACACTTTACGCATGATGGTTGCAGGTCTAAATGTTCATTTAGGTTTCAACTGAGAAGACTTATCCCAGGAGTGACAACTAACTCTGATGCTTGGGTGGCCGTGGAAGAGTGGTGTAGCAGTGACTTGCTAGTCAGGAGTCATGAAGAGCCAAGCACTAAGGTGCAGAGAGGGAGATTGAAGAAACTTGTCCCCCTTAAAGACTCTAGCCTCTTAAAAGCTAGGAACTATAAGCTTAATCATTCTGCTTTTTAATTTTTTTTTTGGTCCTGATGAACTGTAAACTTTTCCACTGCATACATGGTCCACTGATGGCATGCACCAAACATGGGAACAGATGGGAAATCTATCATATTATTTATATATTTTTCTCTCTAATTCAATTTCCCTGTCCTCAATTTTTCAATACAAATGATTAGATGATCAAAAAAGTGAAATCAATGAAAATGCCCCAGAAAAAAATATGCAATAAATTAGAAGAACAATTACCCAGTAAAAATCGATAATTATGTTCCCAGATGAGCCGGAATCAGTAGATGATGGTAAAATATGGCCCTAGGAAATATAACACTTATGTCAGAAATTTTAATGCAAGTAGCATAGAAAACAAATGACAAGTAGATTTTGCAATGTTAAAGCCTCACTTTTAAGTACAAGAAAATACAGAAGACAAAGCTCCCGAAAATGAGTGCTGAATATATCTCCCCCAAGTGGTCGTACACAATGGTTGGGTTGAATATTCCAAACCTGCAAATGCATGCAAAATTATAGTCCCTTTTCATTCGTGGATGCAAAAGCAGGTTAACTGTTAACAAGACGAGATCTTGCTTCCTAGAACAAGGTTGTAAGAAGGAAAGTTGAATTTAGTTGCTCTGTATGTTTAGCTAAATTGTTCATGGCATTATCCAATAATAAACAAACCTGTCATTCATCAAAACTCAGAAATCAAAAGAATAATCAATGCAGGGTTGGCAATGATTTCTTGGAAACCTTGTTAGTTTAATTACTAGCTAAACTCAAGACGACATATATTTGTTCTCAAGTAATTATGGAACAATATACTGAGTAAGGCTCCCTTCTCATAAGATGACCAAAAATCCGAAAGATATTGGTTCAGTACCAAAATAGCCCAAGTGGCTAAAAGTGGTAAAAGGGGAAGACTAAAAGAAACACTACAAATACGAGAAAGTAAATAAATCAAGCCCCTGCTTAAGCATTGCGCTAATCATGAAAGGCATAGGAGGACAAATATAACAAGAACAGTCGCTGCGGATGGTGCAAACATTATAAGGGAATAACAAGTCTTGCAAAAAATAGAAGACCAGACTGTTAAGCATTGTTGGATATACATAGTCTTACCACCAGAGGCCAAGATAAGTAATCAAAGTCACTACATATGCTGCCACACCATTTGCCTGTACAATGTAAGCAAAAATGTTTCAGACTCACAGGCGTGTGGAGAATATCAATAAATAACATATGAGCCAAATAAAGGTAAAAAAACAAGAAATATGGCAGAAGGCCTGAATGCTAAAACTGATTATACTGGTGACAATCATACTATGAACAACCTTGTACACAGGTCGGTTGCCATTAGGAGATATGGGTCCCTCGACCCTTCTACCAGGTAGAAGAAGTTGAAGTGCCGCTTCAAATGCAGCATACACGCCAATTATTTTCCAAGCCGTAGCAGTGGGTCTGGGCCATATGTTAAGAAATCCTTGCAGCCCATTCTGTTTCAAATAATCCCAGGTCTGTAAAACAGACCCTTCTGCTTGTGTCATGGTATACCATCTGCATTAAATAGAAAACCTGTGTTGACTAAATTTTGATCCGTGTGATTTGGCCCCACAAAAGCCAGCGAATAAATCAGACCGATATGATTAAATTTATTCATAGCACTGTAATAGAAAACGGTTGAGGCTAGTCCATCCAAGAAATCAAAGAAGCTGCTCGCTCTACTTAACATAACAAATCAACTACAAAAATTGAGAAATGTTCAAAATCAAGTGCCTAGCCTCTAGTACAAAGTCTCTGGTGATGAGAATCAAAGGAAAAGATCTGAAATCGACGAGAGTCAAAAAACCATGGATTCACTAATCTCTTATCTTGCATTTAGCTTAGTGCATTTGTATCAATTCACTAATCTCTTATCTCAAATTTATTTATAGCATCGTAATAGAAAACAGTTGAGGCTAGTCCATCCAAGAAATCAAAGAAGCTGCTCGCTCTACTTAACATAACAAATCAACTGCAAAAATTGAGAAATGTTCAAAATCAATTGCCTAGCATCTTCGGCCCCCACAAAGAAAAAAAGTCCTGCCTAGCCTCTAGTACGGAGTATCTGGTGATGAGAATCAAAGGAAAAGATCCGAAATGGCGAGAGTCAAAAAAACGTGGATTCACTAATCTTTTATCTTACATTTAGCTTAGTGCATTTGGATCAACTCACTAATCTCTTATCTCAAATTTATTTATAGCACTGTAATAGAAAACAGTTGAGGCTGGTCAATGCAAGAAATCAATGATGTTGTTCGCTCTACCTACCGCAACAGCTCAACTGAAAGGAATGGTAAATGTTCAAAATCAATTCCTAGCCTCTGGTACGGAAGTATCTGGTGAAGTAGATGAGAATCAAAGGAAAAGATCCGAAATCGTGTATCAAAAACCGTGGATTCACTAATCTCTCATGTTACATTTAGCTTAGTGCATTTGCTCGTAAAAATTCTGAAAATTATCGAGTCGCGATCAACCTATTCAAAGTTTTTTTTAAACATAAAAACGAAACGAAGGAAATTAAGCTCGTTTGGAAGATTAAGAATCCTAATGTTGACTCTGCATGCCTTCGGATTTAATAACAAAGAAATAAAATCACCATGCTAACATGAAAATTGACTCACAAGACTAATTTCTATCACACATGAAATCGACGAGCATCAGCACAAAAAGAATATGAAAAAAGTAGGAACAAAGAAGCAATACAAAATCTTATTAAAGAAAAATAAAGAGCGAAAAAGGAAAAGAAGCTCACAGGAGGATGACAAATGGAGGACAAAGTGAGAGAAGAGATAACATGGAAAAGTAGGTCACGAGAGGCGAGTGTACGGTCTTGGTCTCCGCCATTGTTATGGCTCTGCAAATGCACACTCTCAGCTCCCCACTTTTTCTGTAATTTCCAAGGAGGACGACTTTGGGAGACTATATATTAGATCGCAATATCAAACTTCGAATTTTCTACTGAGCCCCTCCTATTTTAAGATAATTACCATCTCTCTCCACTGTTCCTGTAATTTTAACCTCTACTCATCAAGGTCACGTGTTCCCAAATAACTGAAATATTTTTATATTAAGATTTCGGTCAACTGAATATTTTTATATTAAGTTAATAATACTCGAGAAGATTTGATCAGTTATTATTTTAAGAAGGCAAAAAATTAGGTATTCTCTTAATGATTCAGATCTGATATCATTTCCCAGCTTGATAAAATTTAGATGGGAAATGGTGAATAGGTTTTAAAGAATATATTTATAAAATGTAAACGTTTCAAGATGTTTGTAGAGGACAAGAGTGATCAGTAAAATTCTTCAAAATTGTTATTAAGTTTCTAAATCAAATATTAGAGGGAAAATCCTAAAAAAGGACAATGGAAATAGAGAAATTTCAATTCAGAGCAGCAAAATCAAAAATTTTAAATTAGTCTTTTTTTACTTGTTGGCATAATTACGAAAATGCCATTAGATTTTTAACAATACGAATATTGTAATTCACAACAAGAGTATATCAATTAACAACATCAATACAAACAACTCACAATGTAAATACGTAGTACCTAAATGCTTCTGGTGTTATCAATTTGGATACTCGTGTTGTGAATTATGATACTCGTGTTGTTAAAAATTCAGTGATATTTTCGTAATTACACAAAAAAAGTACAAAAAGACTTATTTATAATTTTCCGATTTCATTATAGTGAATTGGAATTTTCCTATTTCCTTTGTCTTTTTATAGAATTTTCTCAATATTATATTCATATATTAAGTATTAGATAAAACAATAAAATGATCATTACAAGGAGGAAATAAAGTTAAAACTGTCATTCATTTAAGTATTTTCGTACCTAATTAGGTGATTATTTTAATAGATTTGAATTTCATACTTCATTTGTAAATTGGGATAACCTTAATTAAATTCTTATGAAATAGTAAAATATAAATTAGGCTTACACTTTTAGCAAATTATTAATTAGGCTGTGAGACCTAATTACAGATTTTAATATGTTGTTGAAATATTATAATGCCCTTCTTTAAGGTAAAAAAATAATATTTTTAATTTATATATTCTCATATACTCTTAACCTTAACATTAGAATCTATGTTTTTTTTAAATTTTGGAATCATTGGGATCTCAATTTTTAGTAGACTTACAACAGTATTGAAAGGTAATATATATAAGTTAAAAATATTCATTTTTAACTTAAATAAAGATATTACGGTCTTTCAACAACATTCTAAAATCCCTAATTATGCCATTAATAATTTGTTCAAAGTGTAGGCCTAAATTTAGATGTTGTTATATTTCAAAATGATTTAATTATGATTCTCCCCTATAAATTTTAATTAAACTAAATATATGCCACATGCTATAGGCACATTTCAAACTAAAACACTGGCTTATTCAATAATAACATATAATTTACAA
>JBAGKO010000012.1:12156340-12173680 GCA_037177275.1 Acacia concinna
GTGACTCAGATTTTGCAGGTGATTCGGATAGACGGAGATCAACTACTAGTTATGTGTTTACTTTTGCAAAAGCACTAGTTAGTTAGAAGTCTACTTTGCAGCCAACAGTTGCTTTGTCTACCACGGAGGCAGAGTACATGGCAATTGCAAAGGCTGTGAAAGAGGCAATTTGGCTTCAAGGATAGTTTGGAGAACTTGATATTAGACAAAAAACCATCATAGTATTTTATGATAGTCAAAGTGCTATACAATTAGGAAAGAACCAAGTATACCATGCAAAGATGAAACTTATTGATGTTCGTTATCACTTTGTACAAGAAATTATAGAACTAGGTGGAGTCATAATACAGAAAATACGAACAAATGATAATCCTGCTGATATGTTAACGAAAGTGGTGACTCTTACTAAATTTTAACATTGTTTGAACCTAACCAACATTGTTGAATATTGGTGAGGAGAAATTGAGAATGTGGAAATTTTTCTCAAGGTGGAGATTTGTTGATATAAATGGAAAAGAAGTCCCACATCGGTAAGGTAAAGGGAGAGGGGGCACAAATTTTGATTATAAATATAGGGTCCCCCACCTTTATAAAATCATCCCAATAACAACAATTGCCTCTTATTAGGCATTTTGTTTTTTCCTCTCTCTCTCTCTTATATTATTGCTTTGTGTAATTTATTTATGTAGCAATAATTTACAGATATTTGGGTGTTTCCTTTTATTGTTGTCTTGCTTATTATTTTTTTAGCTATTATTAGGTATAATAGTTATTATATATCTTGCCTATTATTTTTTTAGCTGTTATTAGATATACTAGTTATTATGTTATTAAATTATATCTAGAAAATTTTCTAGTGTTGTGATTTATTAATATAATCGGTTACGTTCTATAAATTAGGCTTATAGCCTTCTGCAACATAAAGGGCATAAAAAAAACAGGTATTCATGGCAACAAAGAAATGTAATTTTGGTTATGTTCTTTGAAGCCCCTTTGCCAAGAATTTCGTTATACTACCAACACAATGTTAAAGAAAAACTAGAATCAAAATGGAGAAACAAAACTATAAAATAACAAAGTAAGGGTGGATAAAAAATAGGGTCCTCTATCTCAAAACTTGTAGAACCATCCATGCCTCTATTACTCTTGTGTGTTCTTGACTAGTTAGATTTATTTGTAGAAGGCTTTTAGAGACTCCCTCATGTGCATAGAAGACAGGAGGAAGAAGAGATTAGTTGCAATCAACGCATATGGAAAGATGGAGAGGAACATGCAATCACAAACAAGTCCCTCCAAATAGAGGTATGGGATGATTCCTATTCTTTATTGTTCTATTCTCATAATCTTAACCCTTCATTTAATATATGGTCAGAAACCATTCACATTTAGCTACTTGCTAAAAACATGAATACTTGCCAAAATAAAGGATTTTTTTTATTAAATTAAATATCATTTCCATTAATTTATAATAAAAGATTATGGGATCGGATTTATCTTAAGAAATCGAAACATGTTTATATAAAAAGATTATGGAAGCCAAAATAAATAAAAGATCACTTTGCTAAAATCACATAGACTTGCTAAAATAAATAAAACTTTTTTTAATATATAAATAAAATAAAGATACTTCCCCAAGTGGATGAGAGTTCAAACCTGGGAGAAGCACTTGCTTAGGGGGTCCACCCCTAGTGTAAAGTATCTTACAAGAGTGTGCCCACTAAATATCCCTCACTTTGGATTAGTTGGTTACCTTGGGTTACCTAGTCCAGTGTTAAAAGGCTAGGGGCTCTGGAAAAGGCCTCGGATACCGAGGGAATCCGGGTGTAAGAGCCAAAGGCCTCACCTGCCTGTTGTTACCAAAAAAATAAAAATAAAATAAATATAATAAAATGATATCATTTCATAATGAATTAATTCTCAAATGTATTTGATATCCATGATTAATAAAATGATATCAAGATAACGTGGATCATGGGTGAAATTTGTCTACACATTTATAGAAAAATGGAAAGAAATGTTGTTCAAGCAAAATTCAAATTCAAAAAAATTATGAAGCGGCTGGCAAAACCCCACCCCTCCCCCCCCAAAATTTTATTTTCACCTTTTTGAACATTGGACGAGTACACTCTTTTATGATAAAAATGGCTTCCACAATCTTTTATTATAAATTTGTTGAAATGATTTTTTTATAATTTTAGTAATATTCCATGATTCCGATTTGAAAAATAATTCCGTACGTAATGATATAGTTTTATTATCTTTATTTTATTTTGATACAAAAAGTTTCATTCCTTTTAGCAAGTCTCCATAATTTTAGCAAGTGATCTTTTTTTTTTCATAATATTTTTTCATAAGCTAGTCCGAATTTTTTAGATCAATTTGATCCCATAATCTTTTGTTATAAATCAATTGAAATTATTTTTAATTTAATAATAAAAAATATCCTTTATTTTAACAAATCTCCATATTTTTAACAAGTGGCTAAGAATGAGGGGTGATTTCTGGCCATGAATTAAATGAAGGGTTAAAATTAGGGAAATAGGATGAGAATATAACAACAAAGAATAGGAGGCATCTCACTCCGCTCAAAATAGGTGGGTGAGAATCTCTTTTGAATTTTAATCAATTTTAAATAAAGAGGGGTAAATTAGTCTTTTCACATATGAAATTAATTGCATCCAAGTCCTTTGGGCATCACTACAATTTAATAATTTTGAGGGACCTAATTGCCATTAACTCTACTAATTGGGATCTGATTATAATTTTCCCTTCTTTTTACTTAAATACTCCTTCAATCTTAAACGTAAGACTTAATTTGTAGTATAAAATTGCATTACAAATTGGAACCTAGATTTAGGACTTGAGTTAATGCCATCTTATCATGAGTCCTTCGTACATAAATCAAATCAAACTTATTAATTATTTATAAATAATGCAACTTGTCATAAATTATATACACAATATTCATTGAGAAAATGGTACCTAGGTGCCAAGAACCAAAGATAATTATAAATAAGTTCCCTTAAATTTGTTTCTTACCAAGAGGTCCCTAGGGACTTTTTGGACATTATGTCCAAATGGGAAATTACCTGCATGCTCCTATCCTTTTTTGCAGAGAAGAGAAAGGAAAACATAAAAAATCGTGCCAGTACTGTTCACTCGACATAAGACTTTTAACAACTTCACAGGTCATTATGACAACTTCGTCAGCACGTTTTGACAACTTTTCAGGCGGGAGTACTGTTCACTTGCAATGGAAATTTTAACAACTTCGCAAGCCGTGATGATAACTTTGTAAGCACGTTTTGACAACTTTTCAGGACGGATACTATTCGCTCCGCCATGAAAATTTTAACAACTTATCAGGCCATGATTACAAGTTGTCAAAACGTGTTGACGAAGTTGTCATCATGGCCTACGAAGTTGTTAAAATTCCCATGGCAGAGTGAACAGTACCCCCGCCTAAGAAGTTGTTAAAACGTACTTACGAAGTTGTCATCATGGCCTCTGAAGTTGTTAAAATTCTCATGGCGGAGTGAACAGTACCTCCGCCTGAGAAGTTGTCAAAACGTACTTACAAAATTGTTATCACGGCCTGTGAAGTTGTTAAAACTCCCATGGCAAGTGAACAGTACCCTGCTTGAGAAGTTGTCATCACGGCTTGCAAAGTTGTTAAAAGTCCCATGGAGAGCTAACAGCACCGGTGCATTTTTTGATGTTTTCCTTTATCTCTCCTCTGCAGAAAAGGACACATAAAATGTCACACACATGAGTTGAGTCTGATAGAAGAATTAGTTTCTTATAACCAAGGGAACCCATTTTCATTCTTTTCATGAGAAATTTATATTTAGTATCCTACGCTATCTTAATCTATCAATTAAACTAATATCATTATAATCTACAATAAGATACAAATTATATTATTCATGCGTTATATAAACAAAGTAGTTTATTGTCCTATTTCAATTTTTTTTTTAAAATTAGATTTAACACTTTTGAGATAAATTTATACTAAAAAAAAGTGGATGTCATGAGAACTATCTTAATATATTTAGTCAATGGTGAAAATTAATTGGCATAAGGTGAGGGCGAATTTCCCCAATTTGTTTAATTAAATAAATTGACCATTAACCATTTCTTATTTAATGAACTAAATAAATTTAATTGCCCCTCAAAAACAAACTTAAAGCAAAGTTAAACATTCACCCTTTATTGTCTTATTTGAAAACAAAAAAAAAATATTAAACTTCCACTATTTGTTTAATTAGTACAATCTCTGGCCATAAATATACAACTCGATTTTTTTTAGAAAAATTAAGAAAAATAAATTTAATCATATCATATTACATGTTAGTTTATAAACAATATAATTTAAAGAAAAATGATAAATTAAATAATTTAATTAATTTTCTTACAATTTTATAAAAAAAATTAAATAAATCTTATATTTAAAATCTGAAGCAGGAAGTAATTCTCCCCTTCACACACACTTAAATTGCCATATTTGGAAAATGCCCAGATTATTATTATTTTTCATTCCTTTGAAAAGTACTACTACTGACAAAATTGCTATGATGTATCTGTAATTGGTCCATCGCAATCGTCCCATAACTATTAACAAAGCGACCCAGCGATAAAGTCAACACATCTACCAACAAGTCAATGATCCAACACATAAACCTATCAGTCAGTAGCATAAAGGGTTAAGATGGAATTTGAAGCTGAACATATGATTAAAAAAACCTGTTTATTTTTTTTTAATCACATGTTCAACTAAAACCAATTCTCTTTCACTAAATAACAATCAAAGACTGAACCAGAACTAAAACCATTCTACCATCTTTCTCGCTGCCCAGTTATATATATATCAGCTCATCAAATTTATGATTATGAAGAGTAGCTGAAGGGATGGAGAAAGTGAGGGTGTAAGACTGTTAGGTTTATACCTAAAGATCAAGCATTATTAAAAAAAATAAAAAAAATAAACAGAGAAGGTGACTTTGGTATAAGAGGGAGAGAAAAATTTGAAACAGAACAAGTTAATGGATTATAGTTTCTGTATAGGAAAGAGGAGGAAGGTGAGATTGAAACAAGAGAGAGTCTTTGTCATCAACATTGTTGCTTAATAATACTATGAATTCTAACTACGACTCTCCAACATCATCACCACCAACTCCTCCGTCGCCCCTTCCGGTTAGTTTTGGACCCGGCAACCGGAGATACTCCTTCTCGGCGTCATCAACTCCTTCGCCTCCCTTCTCGCCGGTGCCTTCCAGCCAAACTTCTCTTGAGCAGGATAAGGTTCCTCTTCTACAACAAGACCAACCAACTATCACAACAACTACTACTAGGACTAATTTGCCATCAGTCTTTTCATTGGAGTACCAGAAATCTCAAGAACTGGAACCTAAGAGTACATGTCTCCAAGAACTGTAAGCTCTTCTCTCTTTTCACATTTTGTAATTTTTTCATTAATGGGGATTTAAAGAACTTTCCATGAACATTTCATTTCGTCTGATTTTGGTCAAGTGGCTCAATGTTTCTTCAGTTCCTAAGAGTGAATGAATAATCAGATCAATTTAGGTTTATTTGATTCCTTGTTTACTAGACTAGAGCAAGTAATTAACCCTTTTGCATGCTATTGCCTTTTCAAGTTACTTGACTGGTAGGTTTAGTTTTCTTTAATTATAAAACCAGTCATTCCTATTTAAAAGCATACACTCACCTATTTATCTATTTATATGTAACATATTATGAAAACAAACAGATGGTACAGTACTTTCTGTAAAAAATAAATATATTATTATTAACCGGTTTTTAATTTGTTGATGAAATTTAACCATTTTAGTATATTTGCACCATTTTAAATTATTTGTTGGAATTTTTGCCCATTCCAAAACTTATTTTTGTCAAAACACCCTTCAGGAAAAAGTTATTGATAAAATTACACCTTAACCCTAATTAATTTGGCTAAGTTAAGAAAGTTTGTTAAATTAGTTATTCGTCAAAATTGTGTATTAATTTTTCTAAAATACTCTCTTAAATTATTTATATTGAAACCACCCTTTGATACAAATGTCCTTAACATGTGTAATCAATATAGTATAAAAAAACAGTAAAAAGAATGATAAATACGGCAGAACAAAGTGGGTTGAAGTCTTCTATTGAAGACCAAATTTAACCCACAACTAACTCTTATATTAGGCACTAGAAGTAACATTTGTATATGCACATATTCTTTGAAAGAAAAGCAGCTGTACAGTAATTTTATGACTCACTGGGCTTTAATTTGTTGATGTAATGAAACAGGTTTGAATGGTTTGTACAAAGATGCTGCTGCTGCTGTATTAGATTTTTTGAATTCTCCAACCGCAACATAATAAATTCTCAATAACACAAAAGCAGATGACAGCACAAAAGCACTATGGTTTCATATTTTATCAGAATGTTCTCTTTTCATAATTTCATATTCGTTTTGACATTGATTCATTGATTCATAGTCGACATTGATTCATTTGGTTGCTAACACAGATTTATTTTCTCATGCCTAGACTCTTTTTTCGTTATCGTTTAACTTTGGGTTAATATCATCGTTAATACTTGCCATGTCACATCACATTTTACACAATTAAAGCTCTTATTAAATTATGCAGACATTTTAGACTGAAAGAAACTTGAGGGGCAAAAACTCACTGTTTGAAACTATAGAAATTAAAACTAAAATAAGGTTAAATTACAAGGACCAAATATTTTGTATTAACACTTTACCGTTATATTTAGTGGGAAACAAACTTACAAATAGCAAAATAAGATGCATCTACGAACATGTGCTCAGATGTGTGCGCTGACTGACTAACTCGTCAAACTCATCAAATTAATGTTCATTTTGATCGGTTAGACGAAATAAACAAACCAAATGCAGGGGCAAACCAGAAGTAGATGCAGACAAATTTGATCGGCTAGACAGGAGACTTAAGGTAGAGTTGGAAAGTGACTAATAAATAGGATTGGGCAAATAATTATCTAATTTGCACATTTAGCATGAGAGGGAGTATCAGATTATGAAGAAATTCTGAGGGGGTACGTCTTTGGAAGAATTTCTTGGCCTTCTTCAGTTTTCAATGTGAAACACTACTCTTTAATAATCAGATAATAAATGTGCATGTGGAGAAATTGCAATGAGGTCTTAAAGAATGAACTTAATTACCCAGAAGTCCCAATGACGAATGAAAAACAAGCAATAACAAGTTTCAGCATAATAAATGACAACACTTCACTAGTTTTGGGACTTCTTGGTAATTAATATCCGTAATTGGTACCTCATTGCAATTCCCCATCCCATACAACATTACATACCATACAACACTTGATTAGAAATGTTTGTGACATGGCAGGATGGATGGTCTAGTAAATGTCACCCTACATTGCACTCATTCAATTAAGAAAAGGGAGAGAAGGGACCACAAAAAAGTGCCTGTAAGATGGAGTTATAACAAAATTTCATGAACAGAAATATTGAACCGTAACTTTTCTTCTCATGAAAATATATTTTATATGGCCTCCATGAAAAAATAATATTTAAAACTGAAACAGGCAGCCATTTTATGTTGTTCATAGCAACAAATTTCTAAATTCTAATACATGTGAACAACATTTGCAAGACATTTACATATAAGCAACATTGCATCACTGTGGATTTTGCTGTCTCTGTTGAGAGAAATTAGGATGAGTTTGTGACGTGTTTGGAAGTGCCACCATACCAGGCTGTAGATTCTGACTATTTGGTGTCATGCTACCAAATGCACCTTGTGAACTGTGTTGTTGCTGTTGCTGCTGTAACGGCATCATGCCACCCGGATTACCGGCTCCCATATTAAAGACTGCCAAGAGATTCCCAAGGAGTGACTCGACTTACACATTCAGAACATAGAATAGATGACATTGTTGATTGCAATCGTCTTGAGAATTGCAAGTCAACTAGAGCTCCACAATTAATAAATAAAGGGTTAATACCATTGTTAATCCTTATAGTTTAATTGAATTTTAGATTTAGTTCTTATAGTTTCAAATCGTTGGTTTTAGTACCTATAGTTTAATAATTTTTCTGTCTGGTCCCTATACTTTTAAAGGGTCTTGGTTGTGGTCCCTAATACTTAAACTAAGTCGTTATGAAATTATAAGGACAAAAACCAATTATTTGAAACTACAAGGACCAAGCCGAAAATTCAATCAAACTGTATGGATCAACAATGATAGTAACCCATGAATGAATATAAGTTAAGGAAGTTAAAGGTATACAGATCATACTTTGATCACTCAACGTTTGGGAAGAAAGACTCCGCTGAGGGTTGTTTCCGGATAATCCATACTGGGGAGGCAACAAAGTATAGCAGAGGTGATTATGATGATTTCATATAGATTTGGCAATATGCCGATTACTTGAATCAATAGGAAATTAAATAAAAATGGGCAAAAGACTAGTAATGGTCAAATCAAGTAGTTTGCCAATTATGAAGAAGGGATCAAATCAAGTGGTTTAGTAAGAATGCTGCATGCCCAGTGCAGTAGAAATCATTCAAATTATGTATTTCAATAAAAAAATGAATGAGACATATGGGAATTCTTATAGGCAGAGAATGAGACACAAACCTGCACCCGTGGCATAAGAGACTGTGAAGCCATTGCCCCAGAAATGTTTGAAATCTAATAAATAAAGAAGCAAAAGTCATTGTAAAAGTGAACATTGAAGATACAATTAGGAGCAACTAACAGATGGGAGAAGAAGAAGCACACTATCAAAGGATCAAGAAATTGAACATTTTACGCAACCACATCAACTCCGCACAAATAAAGGAAGGTGAAGGAAAATAAAAAACGAGAAATTGCATCCCAAAACGGAAGCGAAATACAGAAGCTGATTAATTTATTGAACTGCATCTACACGGATAAAGAAAAAATTCATTATCCATTCAAATATAGAATATTCTTTACCCCATAAATTTTGAATGATTTTTCAGCTTAAGGTTCAGAATAACCAAACCTGGGAACACCAATATATATTAAACATTACAGGCTGGGATTAGTGCTTTTTTGTATATTTTTTTCTCTTCAACTTAACTGTTTTCTCTATCATTCAAAGCAAAACAAAAATTGTCACTCCCCTGTGAATGAAAAGTCGAGTAGAAAGATCCCCAAGTCCTTGCCCAAAAGGCGATCAAACACCCAAAATTAAGTAATACCCCAACCAAATCATTGCATGCTTGTGCCTGATCCTTTGATCACAAAAATAAAATCCATGCAGTACTATTTCAATTAAGAATGCAACACATTTTAACTGTTTTCCATAATTTTTACACTAAATATATGTCAGACTTTGAAAAGAAGGGATATAGTTAACTTTGTTGTTTAAAATACATCCTACAAAGCTTAAAAGCAGAAATAAGGGAAGAAAAAAACCTTAAAAAACCACAACATAAATGAAAAACTAAAAATAGAAAAACCTCAACATTCATAAGCCCACGCCCACCTTAAAAAAAAATAATGCTTCCAAACCAAAAAAATAGAAATATTTAAGAAAAGAAACAACCAATTAACAAACACAATGGAGGGAAAAGAGTGATATTTGATCATTATTACAACAACGAAAGACATGAGAAGAATATGATTAAAATATTAAGGTCGCCTTAAAAAAAAATGCTTCCAACCCAGAAAAATAGAAATATTTAAGAAAAGAAACAATCAATTAACGAACACAATAGAGGGAAAAGAGTGATATTTGATCATTATTACAACAAAGAAAGACATGAGAAGAATATGATTAAGATATTAAGGTCACTAAATCGTTGCATATGATATGGATCTACAATCACTATATGCCTTCAAAGAAGCTCCTTTCTTTCTTATGGTAACTACCGACCTACCCTTCAAATAAGTCAATTACTAAGAGAAAACCGATAATTACAGTTATATAACAAATTAATTGCTTCTCCTTTATTGCTTATAGTAACTACCGACCTTCCCTTTAAATAAGCCAATTACTCAAAGAGAACCGAAAATTACAGTTATATAAGAAATTAATTGCTCTTCCTGATATAAAACACAACTTGTGATTAACAAAAGACTTGACATCAAATTTTTTTACATAATTATCATACCATTTGGGCATTGGGTGTTGCCTGAGCAGCACTGAACAATGCACTATTAGCAGGACCTGAAAACTGGCTCAAGCGATTCATCTGATTGCCTTGGTTGAGCTGGCTTTGACCAATGCCATGCTGAACATGAGCTGAGGACAGTTGCCTACTCTGAAATTGCTGATGCCCAAGTGGTTGAGAAAACTGCATCTGTTGCTGCCCATGCATCTGAGGAGGGAATCCAAACTTCTTATCAGCAAGAGAGAAGAGAAACAAGCATAGAAATAAGACTATTTTAACTGAGTTGGTGATATCGATGCATGTTAACATTGTCATATTAACATTCATTTTTTTGCCTACGAAAAATATATAAATGTGCACGCGCGCACAAGAGAGCTCAAAACTGAAATAGCCAAATATTAATTCATTTCCTACTGATTTCATGTGCTTCTTCCACTATTTATACCACTAGAGGTGTACAAATATTTATCTCCTGAATCATCCATAACCTAATTCCCTAATTATTCCTACCCTTTAATTCCCAGAAATGAGTACACGTAGTGGCACTTCTTGGAGGTGACAAACTAATATAAATATTGAAATAAATAATCCAAACTACAGGGAAGAATACGAAATGATGCATATCTTAATTAATGAAATCAAAAGGCACATAATATGTACTGCAACACAATTCCTTAAGCGTACTTAAAGATGAGAAAAATGGAAAAACCATACATGTATTGCAAGCTATACCTGTATTGCCGATTGCCTATAATGTTGCTGAGCAAGGAGTTGCTGTTGTTGATGTTGAGGTAACTGCATCAGTTTCTGCCGCTGCTGCTGCTGAGTCTGCTGCTGCTGCTGCTGCTGCTGCTGAGGGGTTTGTTGCTGAGGAGATGGCGTATTCATCATAGTTGTAGAAGACCTAGGTGAGTTGGCATATGGCATTGGTGATGCTGTTGCATTGTCAAAAGTAGTGGTGTTACTTGCAGCGGATGGCGACGCAGCTGATCTGCCCATAAGTTGTGCTCCTGAGGCCTACAATAACACCAGCAGGAGAGAGAATGCAATAATTATACCACAGGAATCAAAATATTATTCAAACAATCAAAATGAGGACACTATCCTCTTCCATAGGCATAGCAGATCACCAACAAGAAGATTGCATAAAAACTATGTTAGAAACAAAATCTCATTATTTACTCTAAGTGATTAGGCATTATTTGTTTCCTGATTTGCTCTCATTAGTTTCTCTCTTTTCTTTCTGATTGTATTGTGATCTATTTCCTTATTTTCTCACATCTTAGATTGCTATATAATGTCCTCCACTCTATGAATAAAGATTATCTTTTGTTGGAGTGAATCAATCTCTTCACGGTCACTTTCATCATGGCAGTGAACTGATCAGTGAGTAAGCCACAAGCGCCTCCACAAGCCAAGAGTGTGGCCTCCACACGCCAACGTCCCAGACAATTCCCGGCTACTTCCAGCACAATGAACCCCCTGATTTTCCGCCTCTCTTCGGTTCCTTGCCTCCAAACTCCAATAATCCTAGAGCTTTCACGTCAAATACTAATCCCTAGAATAAAAATCCTGAACCCTCCAAAAAAATTCTAACAAACTAGATCCTAAGATTTCTCCTGCCATGATACCCAAATACCTAGACAATCAAGTTGTGATCATCCACCACAAACTTCATGGGAAACATTACCTTCAGTGGTCCCAAAGTGTGTTGAGGCATTTACGTGGCAAGGTAAGAGAGAAATATATTAATGGAGAAGCCCCACAACCTTCCACTAATGATCCTAAATTTGATATTTGGTTTGCTGAAAACGACCAGGTCATGTCACTTTTTATGAAATTCAATGACCATAGATATTAGTGAGAACTAACTGATGGCCAACATAGCAAAGGAAATTTGGTATAATGCACAACGAGGCTATCCACAATTTGAAAACATTGCTGCCTTACATAATTTAAAAAGGTGTCTTCGTGGACTAAAACAAGGAAACTTGATGATGACTGAATATTACAATAGTTTGGGAAAACTGTGGCGACAATTTGATCTCTATGAAGTTAATCTCTGGAAAAATGTTGATGATGCCCAACCCAACAAGAAAATCATAGAGGAGGGACGGATACATGATTTTCTACTAGGCCTCAATGATCATTTTGAAGAGATAAGAGGCAGAATTATAGGACTGAAACCCTTACCAGCAATATATGAAGTTGTCAACTATGTTTACTTTGAAGAAAGCAGAAAACCCCTTAATTGGAGTACTATACAGAACATTGGTGTAATTGAGGGATCTGCACTTGCTGCAAGCAGACCATCATCAAGGAATTGAAAAACATCCAAATGGTGTACCTAGTGCAAGAAGAAGGGTCACATTAAGGATGAATGCTAGAAACTTCACGACAAGCCTCCTCGCCGTAAACCACAACCCCAAGGTCATTTTTCAGCTCCAAAACAAAGTGGAGCAAACAATCACTTGAGCCAAGAAGAATTATAGGGACTTCGGAGACTTCTTGAGAAGCAAAATAAATCAACCTCAGTACCAAGTGTGAATATGGTTCAATCAGCTAATTCAATTATCATCCTTAATGCTGTAACGACTAGTAATAAGGCATGGATTGTTGATTCTGGCACATCAGACCATATGACTGGTAATAAATCGTTGTTCACATCTCTCAAATTGTCTCCTGAGAATCTCCACGTCAAAGTAGTTAATGGGATACTCACAAAAGTAGAAGGAATTGGATCTGTATGCCTGTCTAATCAACTGAGTGTACGTAATGCTCCTGCACTTACCTATAATCTTATATATGTGAGCAAATTAACAAAAGGGCAAAAACATCGTGTTACATTTAGGATGGTTTGTGTATATTGCACGATTTAAACTCAGGCAGGACAATTAGGAGTTCTAGAGAATGGGATAGACTTTTTTACCTTGAAGCCTCAAATATGAAGAGTGACCATACATGGAAGGCAAGACAAGTGATGGTTAGCTCAAATTCTCAAAATAAAGATGAATTTTGGTGGCCTTGTCGTTCTGGACATTCTAGTCTTGATTATATAAAGCATGTGTTTTCCAAATTTGCACAACAAAAATTATGTTCCTTTTCATTGTGAAACTTGTCGTCTTGCAAAACAAACACGTTCCTCCTATCCTAAATAATCATACAAACCTTGTGCACCATTCAAACTAATTCATAGTGATATTTGGGGTCCAACAAAAACAAAAACCTTAACCAACTGAAGGTGGTTTGTAGCATTTATTGATGACTACACTCAAATCACATATCGAAGTAACCAAAGTGTTTCAAAACTTCTATGCATTTGTCAAAAATCAATTTCAAACCTCTATTTATGTGCTTCGCAGTGATAATACAAAAGAATACATGAATGGCATCTTCAAAGAATTTCTTGATTAGCAATGAATCTATCACCAAACCTCTTGTCCTTACACTCCACAATTGAATGGTGTTTTTGAACAAAAAACCACCACTTGTTGGAAGTCACCCAATCACTTCTCCTAGAACGAAATGTACCCATCAATTTTTGGAAAGACGCACTCCCTACCATTGCATACCTTATTACCAGAATGTCATCCAAAGTCCTTAAACATGCTACCCCCATTCAGACGCTCCTCACATATACCCAAATTGTCCTCTTGTTAACCCATTACCTATAAAAGTGTTTGACTGTGTTGTCTTTGTTCACACACCTAAAGGCAGCAAATTTGATGTCTGAGCCGCAAAATGTATTTTTCTTAGCTACTCCTCCACATAGAAGGCAGTAAATTTGATGTCTGAGCCGCAAAATGTATTTTTCTTGGCTACTCCTCCACATAGAAACGGTGCAAGTGTTATTGTCCTACTTTTAAAAAACTATTTATCTCCAAAGATGCAATTTCTATAAGGAAAAGGCCTATTATAATAAATTACCCATTCAAGGGGAGTACTCATATATTGAATGGCTAATTTCTGAACCCACTCAAATATCAACTCTATTTTCACCTTCACCTCCAGAACCTCAAATGACTCTTGTTCCTGCCCTTGAACCTATTGATCATGAACCTTCTTTGTTTCCTGAACCCATTGATCCCACTCCAGTTGTTAAATTCAATACCATTTAGGTTATGTTGCCAATCTGGACTGGTCACTACATCAGATGGATGCGAAGAATGCATTCCTAAATGGAGATTTGGAAGAAGTGTACATGGAAATTCCTAATGGAGTTTTGGCTCCTACCAGCAAAGTTTGTAAGCTAAAAAAGGCTCTATATGGATTGAAACAGTCTCCAAGAGCATGGTTTGGTCAATTCGCCAAAGTCATAAAAGGGCGTGGCTATAAACAGGGGTGAGCAGATGATACAGTGTTTGTAAAGTGTGACAATGAAAAAGTCACCATTCTACTTGTCCATACTGATGACGTAGTCATTACAAGGAATGATGAGGGCTCCATTGCTCAACTTAAACAAAATCTGTCAAAAGAATTTCATGTGAAGGATATTGGTCAAATGAGATATTTCTTGAGGATAGAAATAGCACGAACCTCAAAAGCATCAATGTGTTTCAACAGAAGTACACCCTAGTCTTGTTACATGAGATAGGAATGTTGGGTACACAACCTAAGGCATCATCAATAGAAGAAGGATGTGATCTAGAAATTAAACCAGATGGTATTTCTATGGATTCACAGAAATATAGAAGACTTGTGGGTAAATTGATATACTTGACTCACTTGTATAGACATTAGCTATGCTATTGGAATAGTGAGCCAATTCATGCATCAACCTCAAGAAGAACACATGAATACTATTTATAAAATTTTGAGCTACCTGAAACTCAATCTAGGTAAAGGCATCTTTTTCAAGAAAGACATTGCACGAAACATCGAGATTTATAGATATGCAAATCATGCAAGGAATAACAAAGATAGAAAATCAACCAGAATGTACTACACATGTGTGGGGTAACCTAATCAAACAGAGAAGTAAGAAACAGAATGTGGTCTCAATAAGTAGTGTTGAAGCAGAACTGAGAGCTATTGCAAACGGAGTGTGTGAAGGAATTTGGGTCATCAGGTTACTAACCAATTGGGAATTCAGTACGAGAGTCCTATGCAACTATAGTGTGATAACAAGGCTGGTATTGAAATGACCAAGAACCTTGTGTATCATGACAAAACCAAGCATGTTGAAGTAGGCAGACACTTCAGTAAAGAGAAAGTTGAAACATGTATTATGAAGCTGTATCACTTACGATCTGCTGATCACATTGTAGGCTCATGACTAAACTGTTGGGCAAAACCAAATTTGGAGGATTTTGAAGGAAGTTGAGAATGATCAACATCTATGCTTCAGCTTAAGAGGGAATATTAGAAACAAGATCTTATTATTTACTCTAAGTGATTAGGAATTATTTCCTTTGATTTGTTTCTTGATATGCTCTCATTAATTTCTCTTTTTATTTCTGATTGTATTGTGATTTATTTCCTTATTTTCCACATCTCAATTTCGTATATAATGTACTCCACTCTATGAATAAAGATTATCTTTTGTTGGAGTGAATCAATCTCTTCTCTGGCTCTTTCAACAAACTAAAAAGAGTATGAGGTTAAACAAGGTATTAAACCTAACACATGACACTAATTGAAGCAGAGAAATCACTAGCCGTATCAACGGAGTAACACCTTTGGAAAAAGCAAACAAAAACCACAGCAACAAGTCTACTGACATTTAAAGTAATGGGAAAAATAAAAGAGAAAAGAGAATAAAATAAGCTATCATATAGTGTATGTTCGGTATGACTTTAGTACTCAATAACGTCCGACTCAAACCTCCCCAACGTCCGATTTTATAAAATAGTAAAAAGTGCATGTTTGGTTCATCAGTAGACAAAACATCCGGTAATGTGAAAACGTCCGAAATATTATAAGCAAAGATTTGGTGCTTAAATGGGACGTTGTAATGCGGTGATTTTAAAAAAAAAAATTTGTTACAATTTACTCTATCCAGTCTTAATTATAAAACCCAGTTAACTTTTTTAGAGAATCCTAAGAAAGTTAATTATATTACTCTAAAGTATTAAAATTTATCATTTTTCTTATGAACTATTTTGTTTGACTTATATCCGGTCCTAATTATAAGTGTCAATTGATTTTTTTAGAAAATCCTAAGAAAGTTAATTACATTACTTTAAAGTATTAAAATTTATCATTTTTCTTATAAACTATTTTGTTTGAATTATAAACTAATATACTCCCTCCAATCCTAATTATAAGGGTTAGTTGACTTTTTTAAAGAATCCTAAGAAAGCTAATTACATTATTTTAAAGTATTAAAATTTATAATAATATATTTACATATTATACCAGTCATAATTATAAGACCCAGTTGATTTTTTTTAGAGGGATTAAAGAAGTGAAAAAAGTCAACTAGGTCTTATAATTATAACTGGAGGTATTATAAATATCACAATATATTTACATGTAATAAGACTCCCTCCAGTCTTAATTATAAGACCCAATTAATTTTTTTTTGAGAGATTAAAGAAGCGAAGAAAGTCAAGTAGGTCTTATAATTAGAACCGGAGGTAAGAATTATAAGACCTAAATGAATTATGTTCATGATGAAATTAGAAACCAAATTATACGGTTAATGTGATCTGATTAGTAATATAATATTATTTCATAAGAAATTTTACATTTCTTTGCTTTCTAATTTATATGCTTTTTTAATCATTTAATCTTATTATTAATTACATATTTTTAGCTTTTATTCTTAACTTTTATTAAAATTAATTTTTCTTTTTTCTAGTATAATTTTTAAATTTTACAATATATATAATATATTCATTAATATTCATGTTTCTTTCAATCATTTACCACAATAAGTTACTTTTTAACATATCAACCAAACACATTTTATTTTTAAATAAGTCGCTTATGCTACTGTCAATCCAAACATAATCACATTACACAATCTGACTTACAAGATTGTAATTAATCTTGTAGTATTTAGGAATTTTAGGATTGGAAAAGAGGGAAATTAGAGGTAGAAAGAATAGATTCAGAGGGGAATAAAGAAACAGAACAGAGAAGGAGAAACAGAACCGAAACTCAACATTATTCATTAATCATCTCTAATCTCTGTACATGTTCATTAGCCTTACTTATATAGGCTAAGTATACAATTGCCTTG
>JBAGKO010000012.1:12193004-12203998 GCA_037177275.1 Acacia concinna
TCTTCTCAACAGATACTTCATCATTTTCAAAGAGAAATTTCTTACGGCATACAACGGATATATCAAGGCTACAACAACGGATACCTACCTACTTCCAACAGATTTATGAATCTCTCTCAACGGCTATCAACGAACTTCAACGGTTATCAACTATTCAGATGACATAAATAGTCAAGGCATTTATGTCTATAAGAGACACAAGACATACAAAAAGATACAAGAGATAAGATTGAAGAGATATAGAAAAGAAAAAGCGCAATAGAATTTAATTGAGAGACTGTTACATTAATTGAGTATTAGTTTCTTCTCAGAGCTTCAGTGTTTATCTTTATCTACTCTGTGAGAGAGTACTTCTATCTGAGTTCACAAACACTTGTTGTGTTTGACTCAAGGTAGTAGGACCTTGAGTTGGGGATTAGATTACACACTGTAAGGGAGAGTGCCTCTTGAGTTGAAGTGTGTGAGAGAATCTATACTGAGGCTCCAAAAGCCCATTCAAATCTTGGGAATTAGTGAAAACTCAAAGGATGATCAAGTAACTAGACGTAGGTCGTGAGTTTGGACCGAACGAGTATAAAGTGTGGTATTAGTATCATCTTCTCATTCTCTCATTTGCATTAAATTTGTTTTAAAACTAAATTTTTATTATCACCCATTTCACACCCTCTTGAGTAAAAGGTTTGCTCTAACAAGATTAAACTCTCAGTCTTTAATTACAAAATAATCATTTAATTTCGATGAGTCAGCATTTTCCGTCAAATGAGACTAACAATGTTAATAATTAAGGAGTCAAAACACACTTTACTATTATGCATTTTACAAACTTAAGGGATTAGAAGGTTACTTGAAGCAAACTTAAAAAACTAAAAGTAAATTTTGACCACACACACACATATATATTTCCTTTTTAAAATATATTATTTAATATTTACTATTTTATCATTTCATTTAAATATTTGTTATTAATATACTATAAGTTTAATGAATTATATTAAATATAAATTTTTTGATATTTAAGTATTGATATTTATATTTTGATTAAATTTGTATTATTTTATTATATAATATAAATTATTGAAATATAATAAAAAAAATTATAAATCTTACTGATGAATTACTGACAATTTTGAAATTAAATACTGAAGAAAATACTAAAGCAGTGTAAATTAATTCATTTTTCATTTCAACATTAGATGGAATTCCATGCTTACTTGGTTAAGAGCATGTTTCTTCCTATCATGTATATATAGGATGGACGAAAATATATTAGAAGGATGTTTTTCATAAACATCTTTCTTGATAAAAAAAAAAAAGCATTATATGCAACTCAATATTTATATGATATTTTATTTCACACATCATATTATTTTAAAATTTACCCAAATAAAATATCCTAAAATCTACAAACAATTAGAAATCTACGTCTTTAATTTCTATATTTCGATTTTTAAAAAAAATAAAATAAAATATCGCAAAAAAATTATAATATAGTTCTTTTAAAAATATATAATTTTTAGGAGAAAAAAGTTTAAACAAACTGTGTGCACCCAAAATAATGTTATAAAAATGAATAATACAAAATTTTAAAATTCTTAATCAATAAATATCTAAATAAACGGACGCGATTAGAGAACATCGATTGATAACCAACCGGTGGGATGAGCTTCGAAAAAAACGTAGGGATTTTGGTCGGAGTTAATTTTTAATTGAAAATTTGTATTTTAAATTTATGGTCCTTACAATTTTCAATGTCATTATAAATTAATGTTTATTTTTCTTAGTCATTCTCCTTAATTTTCCCATAATTTAATATTTTCCACCGTAGTGTTGGGTTTTTTTTAAACCTTGGGGGTAGAAATATTTTTAATTATCATCGTCGTCGTCATCAGTTTTTAAGATGCCTTAAAAGTGTTTTTTTTTTTAAAAAAAAAAAAAAGTTGATGCGGGAAATGGATATTAATCCCAACAGAAGATATATTAGTTAGAGATTTCAGTGGTTTGCTGATATTCCTATAGATTATCACAGATTTATTTATGTTTATGCATACATATACATGAATATATTTATATTTCCCTTTGAGATTGCATTTTTTTACTCCACCAACATCAATCTTCAAATACCCAACACAACTATTTATTCTTCTCATTCTTTCGCGGCCATTTGTAGAGCTTAATGATTTTTCAGTCGTCACCTTCATTGATTCATTGATTCTTTGCTGCTGTGATCGATAGATGAGCCTTCTTTCAACAGTCAAAAGTTCTTTGGACAAATTCTTACTCCTTTGTTCAAAACCGCCCAGTGGTGCGTGTAAGTTTTTTAGTTCTTTAGCCCAATTCTTCCATATATATCTGTTAGGGTTCGTAGTTATTAGAATTTAGATATATAATTCATGATCTTCATACACACACACACACAGGTACAAGAGTGGTGGTGTGAAGTGAATGGGTTAGGTTAGTAAGTAACTAATTAATTCTGCTTAGGGTAGTTTTTAGATATGTGTGTGAGTAGAGCTATATATATCAGTCAACACCAGTTGCAGATACTCATGAAGATCATGTTTCTTGTGGCGGTTATTGCAGCTGGTTCACGTACTGAAGTTTCAGGCGGTGATGGTGGTTCTTCTAGAACCACTGAGAAAGAGAGGACTCCAGGAGATGGAGATGATGAAGAAGAACCAGAATTACCGGTAAGCTAGCTATATGCCATACTGCGTTTATGAAGAGTCGAGGGATTATCAGTCGTCAGCGGCGGTTTCCGGTGGTGGTGGTGGTGGTGTATTTAAAGAATCTGCTGATCTGTCCCTGCAGCTGCAGCCACATTCCTTAAACTTTAACTTTTGTAAGTGAATTCCTCAAATGCAATAATTATATGTGTGCAACTTCAAATGCTTCTTTTCTCTTCAATTGAATTAAACAAAATTTCATATCCCTCCCCAGTCCCATTTTGGCTTCAATCTTCATCTTCATGTATTTCTGTTTGATTAAGATTAAGATTAAGATTAAGATTATGATTATGATTATGCCAGCAGGGGAAAATAGACATCCACGAATAATGGAGAAGGATGCCCCCAGTACGTGCAGGTATTTTTATTTTTTATTCTTTTGGTAGGGTCAACTGTCAATGGAAACTAATGCTTTTTCTTAAGATATTATTATATCTTATATCAATATTACTTTGATATTTTATTTAGGTTCGATTTATATTGGATTCTAGGGTTAGTTTATGTTATGGTTTCCTTTGTACTGATGGATTGATATGGTGTGTACATGTGCCGTAGGTTTTTTATTGGATGAAGGGGTAAAATTGCTTTGAAAGTATTGCCCCAGAGTTAATTTTGTCTTAAAAGTTTTAAATGGGGCAATTTTGCCCCGGAAGTTTTAAAAGTGGGGCAATTTTGCCCTTACCGTTAGTTGACCAAATATATTGAGCTGGTCACCCATTTTATTTTTGTTAAGGTGAAAATTTGTCTTAAAAGTTTTAAATCTATTAATTTTGGCCATTAGTTGACCAAATATGTTGAACTGACAATCCACATGTCATCCAGTTTATTTTTTTTAAGCTGAAAATTTGTCTTAAATTTACTTTAGTAAGAATATAGTGGATTATCTGTGGACTGTTAGCTCAACATATTTAGTCAACTAACAGTAGGGGCAATACTTCCAGGGCAATTTTGCCCCTTCACCCTTTTTTATTTTTTATTTTTATTATAGCTATGGGGTGGCCCAATATTATCCCATGTTTCTTTTTTTTGCATATTTATGTTTGGTTTTTATGCTGTGTTTCTGATTTTGATTATTTGCAAATTAAATGTGTGTGATTTGGGTTATGGCAGGGTGATTAAAGTGCAAGATGTGGCAAATGGAAGCTAACTCAGAAAATTCCAGAAACCAAACCACAGGCTGCTTCAAGCATTTTGCACAAACCAAGTCAAATTTCTTTTTGCATCTGCAGTATTCTTTAAATCATTAATTTTGCTATGTCAACATCGTTAACTCTTACCCTATTATCACTGTTAGCCTTATACATGAGTTAATTTTACTAAAGCAGTAAAATTAAAACATTTAATTAGGAAAAAAACATATAGATGCCAAATTAAAAATTTAGTGAAAGTAGAGGTACTTGCAAATGGATTTTCTTGAAAAAAGGCAATATTTGTTTAGTTTATTGTAAATGTTAGATTATAATTTATAGGCACACAAGGGTTTTATATATATATAACCGTCTACTATCACCACCACCACCTCCTCCTCCTCTACTGCTGCTTGAACCACCCCCTCCTCAGCCACCTCCACCATGGTTGCCATTGCCACCGCCTCCTCCTCCGCCGTTTTTGCAGCCACCATCACCTCTACCACCATAACCATTGCCATTGAACCATTTTTGGTGAGGTAACATAATAGTTATGATGAGGCAGGGAGATGAGGCTTAACTACTTTGCTACAAATATTATATTGAGGGTAAAATAGATTTTATTAAGATATTAATTTAAATAATTATTTATAAAAACAAGTTACATAGCATGTAACAAGAATTACTTTTGAATATAGAATTGGAAAATTTTTATTAAAGGGCTATGAGACCAAATTTATTTCACCAACATATTCACTAAGAACTAGAATGAAAACAACTTTTTCATATAAAAGGACAATAATGTCCCTTACTTTATGAAAAAGTGGAAACCTCCGTAAACAAAAGATTAATTTCTAGTTAAGAGTTGTTCATAGCAGATTAGCAGAATTCCACTTGTTCATAAAGAGTTGCACATTTTATAGAAAGATTTCGGCCCTTCATAAAGCAAGGGGCATTATTTTCTTTTTACCTACAAAAGTTATTTTTATTTTGTTCCTCAGCCATGCAATAAAATTTCAGAATGTTTTGGTCCTTGAATAAAATAAATTTAGTCCTATAGTCTTATACTAAGATTCTCCCTATAAAATTCTACTTTGAACAAAAAATATGTCCAAATAATATTTTAATGTAAAACACAAAAAACTTAGGAGAATTCCATTTAATTAGTATTTGAATTTCAAAAGCCTAGATCAATCTTCTTACCCATAAGAGTAATGAGATTATCTAAACTCGTAATGTAATTGACAACTTAATTTTATAAAAAAATCACTGATTTGAGATTTTAAAATTGAAAAGATATTTAAATTAAATTCTCCCAAAATCTTGAGTCATATTATTCACAAGCAATCATGAGATGAAAAATATATTCATCCCCTCACTGCCTGTTGTGGTGGCTGATGCAATAGGACTTAATATATCAAGTGAACATTACAAGAGTTGCTGATCTATTACTGCATACTTATTTTAATTGGAATCCAGTTCAAAGATTTAAACCTTTGCTATAAATTCCTGTGTCCTATCTTATTTCCCAAGATAAATAATTTGGAATGGTCATTCTTCAAAAGTAGGCTTCCTTTGCTTGCCCAACTCATTTAACCCTTTTTGGAAATTTCTTGGGTCAATTTCTTTACCTTGTAAGTACCTCCCTCATGTGGAAACTACTTAATCATGCTATCCAATCTAATGATATCCTAAGGAAGCGCCAATTCCCTATGTTCTTTTGAATTTGATATAAAGTGGAATCCTTAAAACACATTTTCATCAACTCCTTTGCTAAATCATTGTGATTCAACCTTTTTTTTCCAATTAAACTATTTGTATCTAGCTTTAATGATTTTGGCTCGAGTTAGAATCACTTTACTTTATCTTCAAAGAGAGGGGGAAGACAATTTAGCTCATGGCATAATCATTCTTCTCAATATTATTTGGCATAAAAGAAACATTGCACTTAAGGAAGGCAAGTCCTTTCAACATGCCACTGTCATAAGAGAGGTTTCTGGAAAATGTTGTTCTGTGAACATAGCCTTCACAACCATTGAGTTTAATCTTCAACGGCAATCCACAACTACTTGTAATGTTCTCTTCTGATATTCACTCCAAAATGATGGTACAATTGTCATAGCCATAACAAAATGGGAGATTCTATTTTCTTATCCTTGGATCTATTTGTCATAATAGCCATCATTTCATGTTCATCAGGAAATAGCCAAACCCATATGACTCCGTCTGAAAATCTTAACATCATATGCTTCAAGAACCAACTCTTGACTTCTCTTTCTGCCTTTAGACCAATTGGGCAGTATTTCCAACCACTATTATCTTCTTATTTTCAAACGTATTGATTTCCTTTAGCCATCCCCAATTCCCTATGAACTTGTTTTCTTCTTATTTTTCCCCAATATACACTATGTAGTGTCATATAATTGTCTGTTTTATATTAAAAAAATGAAAAATATATTCAATTCTACAAAAGAATATGGCTAGTTTGCTGTTAAAATTAAAAAGACAGATTCATTTCACAATTAAAAAGCACCAACGAAGTTCCTCTAAAGACAACCTGTCACACTAGATGAACCAACCAACATCCATAAAAATTTAAGGAAAAAAAAAAAGCAAAATCCTTAAGGTGGGGAAATATAACTAAAGGAATAAGAGCTGACATTAGCTATACAGCAAACTACAGTTGAGTGTGAAAACAAATCACCAACGTCAACTGTAGAATCATCATCACACTTGAAAACATCATCAACCACCGTCACCATCAAGTTTCTGGTAAGGGAACAAAATGTTCTCTCTTTTGTTTTGAAAGAATACCTAACAGTTTTCTGGCGCTCATTGACATGTATTTATAAACTACACTGGAATGACATCAAATTTGGATGTATCCTCACATCTCAAAACAATACCTTCGAGATTAGAAGGGAATATACATTTAGCCCACTGGCATCCAGTGTTAAAAGGCTCAGCTGGAGGTACAATCATAAGCACATTCTCATTCCTCTGCAACACTCCCATTACGCTTACTGCGCTACCTTCTTTGATATACCTGAAAAAGCAATAATGGCAGTCTCATAAAAACTTGTTGCCTATCCAGGGATATTTTCATATTTTGGCATATAGAACAGGTTTTAATTAACACCAATGAGTTTCATCAAATATCTGGCAACTGCAGCAGTTTGCCTTTTAAAATCAATAAATATGATAGGATCGCAAATCGGTGTAGATGATAGGACCCAAATTGGTAGAGAAGATAATGGGCAAGAATATTTATTAAATTATGAAATCAGAATCTAACTTCATTAGAATAATATGAAAAATTTCAACTTTTTGGCAGGAGAAATTACTATACCCTTCTTTTATTTGCATTGCACGATCGTCACTTGAAAGATTTCTCTCTCCCAACCATCGGAGAAACTCTGGGGACATGTCTTTATTGGATGGGTTAACATCAATTACAACAGACTCGTCAACATAAGGAGTCACCCTTGCGCCATAACCTGTTTTGACTAATGCTCTCAATCCTGATTGAAAATCAGAGATGTAAAAATCCACCACATGCCTCTGCATTAAAATAAAATCCAAGGTAAGCTTTCTAAGGGGAGCAAAATCACGTGTTGTTTGTTAATTGTGATAAATATATATCCTCTACATCCTGACAAAAAGATGTCAGGCCTACATCCGAAAAATGATTTAATAAATTGGAGTTGACTAGAACTAAACCTAAAACTTTCAAATTACATGCACAATTGACAATAGAAGCAGAATGCTCTCACAATAGTTGCTCCAATCAAGGCAGACACAAACAATCAGAAATTAGAAACAGCATAAACCCAAATGCGCCAACAAATTACTCACATGCAAGATAGATATGCACATGAGAACTTTAATCTATCACCTACTTTGGTTAACATGTAATTTTGATTCGAAGAAACAATATAAAGCAGAAAGCAATAATCAACAATAATACAGGATACCTTCTTTTCTCTCAATTGCTTATAGCCCAAGAGATAAGGCCGCCACACAAGAAAGCCACTAGAAACCAAAATTAGCACTACCAAAATAAACCCAGGGCTCCCTTCCACTTGGAGCACAATGAACGACAATTCAAGTAGGCCACAATCCTTGAATGATATTCAACTACTACCATGCATACTTATCCCAAGAAGGGTTATAACATGATGTAATCATAGATAAGTTGAAGGAGAAAAGAGAGGCTCTACTGTTAGGCGTCCCCAACACACCCCCCCCCCAAAAAAAAAAGAAAAAAGAAAAAAGAAGTTCCAAACCACGGAAAATAGAAATGCGAAGAAACAACAAAGTTGGGAAACGCCTTTCATTAATGAACAAACCAAAGGGCACGTAGAAAACATACTTCAAGCGTTTAAAGCCTTAAAGGGTAAACAAACAAAGCCAAAAATAGCAAAATCAAAATGAATCAATCAGAATGGTAGACATTTAACCATTTTCATGAACATTCCGCATAGAGAATCCCTAAAAGCAATAATTATACTCCATATGCCCAAAACTAAGGAAAAAGAGTTGTTTGAGAAGCTCGTCATATTAAAATGAAAAAAGCTAACAGATTATTGCATTTACCTCAGCTGATCTTAGTCCCCAAGTAAAACAGCGATGCTTTGGGTTGGCAGGTCTTGAACCCCATCCTCGATATTCATGCAAACTTGTAGATGTATAAACACATCTGGGGACTTTCCGAAAGGAGGACTCAAGAGGAACATTACCACAGGTAACCACCTACAACACGCACAACAAATCATTGTGAATTTCTCTCTTTTGCACATTACAATATAGGCAACTGCTAAAATGATACAGTCCTACACATGAGACTCCAGCCAACCACCCAAATCATGATTATCAAAAAATAATCGATTCCACAAAAATCATTTATCCACCATTGAACATGAAACCAATCAAGGGGATAGGTGAATTAGGTTACATCTGCATAATCATATATGTCTGGTTTCAAACTAAATTTTTCAATATAAATATGTGCATATTAATTGAGTCACATACCCCAGAAACCTTCACAAATTGCCCATTCTTAGCAGTTCGAAGCTCAGCATCAGGATAACGAGAAATTAAACCAACAATGCCTCCCCTTCCATAACAACTGTTCCATGTAAATAATGCAACAACAGCAGCAAACAGAATTCCTACGACAATGAGAAGAATAGCATTGTGGACAGCTACAAGAATAAAGCCTCCAGCAATGAATCCCAGAACAAAAAGCAGAATCACAGCCCACAAAATTAGCTTTGGGAACTTCCTCCTAAAGGAATATTCATCATCTAGGCTAAGAGTAGTCACAGCTGGATTGTGAGCAACAGAGAAACTATGTGATTTCATTGATCGTGTGGACTCTAATGGACCCGATACTTTCCTTGGAGCCCCAGATGAGTTTAGTGGACCAGATGTTATAAAACCGGTAGGAAGAACAGGAGGAATTGAACCAGAGTTTTGGCGTGTGGTTCCACCAGATTGAGGTCCAGATGACTTCTTGACCAGTTCCCCGTGTTTGTTCAATGGCCCCGAGTTGGTTTTCTTCATTGAGGCTGAAGTAGACATGCCTCCAGCTGATATATTACCAGTAGTATACCCTGCACGAGCTGCTGCATTGATAGGTCCAGAATGTGAAGCAGCGCCTGCAAATGATCCAGTCCTTGAGGGGGCACCACCTAATTGACCAGATTTTCTAGATTTTGAACCATCCATGGGGATATCAAACATTTTCCCAAGCTCCCCTGACTTCTTGATGTCACCACCAGTATATGGCATGGCAACAGAGCTCATTGTAGGTGCCTTTTCTTTTGGCTGTTCGGGCCGGCCTGACACATATAGGCCATTGCTGAGCTTATGAGATGGGAATCTTGAACCCATCAGCCTTCTTAATGCTGCTGCAGAGAGGTAGCAAAGCAAAACTGCAAACAGAGAGATTAATGAGACAATTGAAACAGAAAGTAACCTTATGATGCAGCAGAGATCTAATCAATAATTTAATAATTTTGATTTTTCGAATTATGTCTGATTTATTAATAGTTATTACTTTCATTTTATTACTAGATTATTCCATATTATTTTTCTATTTATTAGTTTCTAGGGGGATAAGGCATTGTTGCTATTGTTGTTGTTGTATTAGTTCCTAGGGTTTAAGGTTACTCAGACTTATGTTTTGAATCAGATTACAGTTATTGTCTTCCTCGGCTGCTTCCTCTCCTCTTCCGTCTTTTCCCTTTCCTCTTCTTTGATTCTCTCTCCTCCCTCTTTCTCATCTTTCTCTCCCCCTTCCTCCTTCTTGTTTTACATCACCTGAATTCCATACTTTAATGAGCAGACACAACTAAATTCACTTACTTACCAATTCTTCAACAAATGGCAGCTAACCCACCAAACTTCCAACATTCAACATTAAGAAAATCTTCAATCTAAAGGTACAAATATATGAATAGCGACTAAACTAGTTGCTTAAAAACAGGAAAAAAAACATACACAATGTTCATTTAATAGTAAAGCCGCACATTTTGTTGTCTTAAGTTCCATCAATTCTCCAATTCAGTTCATCCTCTTTACTTCGGATCCTCTTGGTTCGCAAGTAGATGTGCTGGGGAAAGGGAAAGGGAAAGGGAAAAGGCATTTTTCTATGTTTGGTTTGTAGGACTTTTGCCTAGTGGAAGGACATTTTCCAGGCATAAGGCTGAAAATAAATTTCAAGAGAGACCCAATGGAAAATTATATTTTCCATGAAAATATTTTTCTGCACATTTTGACCTTTTTAAGGCTATGTAAATCCAAAATTGCAATCGCAGCCCTTTCTTTTACTTCTTAGTACATATACAGAGCTCTTTATGTGTTGAAAGTTCGACCAAGTCAACTACCAAATTTAAAACCATAGGATCATTTGCCAATGGATCAAAGTTGGGGAAGTGAGGGAAGGTGTCCCCTCTTAAATCTACCCAAATGGATCAATCGATTCAGAAGAAATCATGCGGTTTCCCTTCTCGAATATACGCATGAATTCGCCCAAATTTTGAAAAAGAATGTTAGTTAGCATTATTTTTTTTTTTGTGTGTGTGGGGGTGGTTTTTTTTTGGGGGGGGGGGGGAGCTGTCACACTTAAAATTGAGAAAGT
>JBAGKO010000012.1:12243725-12257412 GCA_037177275.1 Acacia concinna
TAATTCAAATAATGATGCGGGACACATCCGGTGATATATTTATACGTGTGTATATATATATTAAAATAATAACATAATATATATAATAATATAAATAAATATATATATTAAAATTTCTAACATGTTTTCCCTATCGTCATGCTTTTCTCTTCTCGTCGAAGCTTCTCATATTGTCGAGATCACTACCTTTTTCTTCGCATAGTTTCACCTCGCCACATCCACGCTTCCATGGTTCAAGCCCTTATCAATCTTCATTACTCATTAGGAACTTCATGGCCCTATTTTTGTCATCGAGCAAGCGTTCGATCACTTTCTTTTATATTTTCTTGACTTGTAGGATTGTTCTTTCATTTCTTCTCAAGGAGCTTGGCTTCTTCAAGGCTTATTTTGTGTAGTGACATCTTGGAGCCCTGAATCTTCTCCTCGTTTAGTATTTACCTCTCAGGCCACCATCTGGATCTCAGTAGCTGGCTTACCAGTTGAATACTTTACTGACTATGTTGCTCACTCTTTGGCGAATGTATTTGACACTTTCCTTTGCTTTGATCAGTCGAGCAAGTTTCAAGGTTTTGGCTGATCTTCATCGCTCCTTGCAAGCACTTCCAGCAGTCACGTCTCTTTCCAGCAACGTTCTTTAGTTATCTTTCCTCCTAGTATGTTAGCAAAGTTTGTCGCCAGTGTGGGTCTCTCTTCTACTCGGTGACCACGTGTCCCAACACCATTCGTCATTCTGAGGCTCGCCCTTAGCTCATGACTCGTGTCGAACATCTGTCCATGTCTCAGCTTCTTTGGGCACTTATGTCATCAAGGGCCCTTGTGGTCTTGAACTTTGTTTAATGGTGAATGGACCTTGCATTCCCATAAGGCCCGTAACGTTTCTTAGGGCTGTTTGGGTGTTAGCTTTTTTTTTACTATTGAGCATCATTTTAATAAGTTAAGGAGTTTATTTGAAGTTCTGTGTTTGGATGGCAAAAAAAAATAGAGAAGGTGGGGGAGGAGAGAGAGAAGGAAAAAATGATTATTTCATTGAATTTTCAACAAAATCAGTATACCGATTGTCTTAGAAAATTTCAAACTAACTGTTATTAGTCTCCAAATAATTCATGTGTACTCCTCAATTTTTCTTATATATTATTTCTATCTTTATTCTTGGTTGGGCCACAAATTACAATCATACCAATATATTTCTGAAATTCGGATTTTTTGACAGAATTTTCACCCAACTTTAAAAATTTATATATAATTATACAAATATCCAATTAAGGTGATTCCAAAGCTCAAATGTCCCTTATTAAGTCTAGTTTTTTTTTGGGGGATACTTTATTGATTCAATTGGAATTAGAAAATTTCCAATAATTTTATTTTTGAACACTGCTCCAGAAATTGATAAATTTCACTGGGCAAACTTCAAAAATTCATATATCTTAATATATACATCAAAATCATGTAAATGACATATCAAATTAAATCTTGACATGTCTAGTTTTAAACTGAAAAGTTTCATGATTTTTTGATATCATTTACCTAGGATAAACTAACATACAATATAAGTTTGCTGTCAGTCTCATTCTAGAAATTAGTCAAAATTTACTTTCTTTATGATTGTTACACCAAAATCTACCATTTTATTCCCCTTATCTTGTCATATACTTAAGGAATTTGGTGAATAAAAATTTTGGATGTTGCACATGTCTTACTTATTTTTAAACAAAAAGAAATTTTTTTAAAAATTTCTTTGTAAATCACTTTTTTACTTATCATCCAGATATATTTCATAAAAAAAAAAGTCACTTCTACAAAGTCACATCCAAACACAACAACTTCTAATACGTTACTTATTTTTTAAAACTATTTCTAATAAGTTTATAAAAAAAATAAGTCACTTGAATTAAACCGTATCAAGGATATCAATCTCCTCTGTTGGCAAACCATAAATGACCTCACGGAGACACCTACCCATGCTCTCTTACTCGTAATTGCATATACCACGGTTATATACCTTTTGGTGGATGAAAAATTCATCTTCACTTTTGCCTCGTAAACTTTGTTTATTTAACATCTATGACCTTCCTCTCTCCAAACGTACGTCCTAAACGCCTATTTCTTCCTTCCTTTGTTTTCCATCATCCATTACCCTTTGTTTTCTGCCTGCTCCTGATGCTCACTTATTCTTCCTCTCTTACAACATGTCATTTCTCTCATTCAATTCCCACATAATATCTGTCTCTCTATAGTCAGTCACTTTTCTCTCATTTCTTTGCCACGCCCATTCACCCCATCCCCACCCACCTCTGTCAATTTTTGCTTCGATTCACTGCCTCTGATCTGTTCTTTTATTTATAGTGAGTTGCATGCCTTTTTCCATCTCCTTTCATTTTCCTTTTCTTTCGACCATCGCTTTTTCCTTCTTGCATGTCCGTCCCATGGAACCTAACATCGACGCTTCTACCCGGCCATTTAATTTGATGATTTCCATTCTGCTTAATTATAGTTTCATTGGGTTTATGCCATTTTCCGTTGAGAGACTTATAGCTTCATTCGATCCCCTCGGTCAATCTTTGAAGCTGATTCCAATGGCTCAGTGACGATAGTGCCGTGCCCTCTCTGGGTTTAGTCGGGTTTTATGCCAAAAAAACCCCATGTCTATATATATATATATCCCATGATGGTTGGTGCAGTGCTTGGTGGTTCCTTTTCTCTCATTGCGCCACACTATATTCGTCTGTTTTGGTCTCTACCCGTATGGTTTTAGTTTCCTATGTTTTCTTCGTTTTTAGGTCTTCTTCTACTGCAGTTAGTTTCACAACATACATGTACCACCTCTATGCTCCTCTCTCCTATATATGTGTTGTGGATGTCTGTCTTACTTTTCAAACACCTCATATACGGGTGTAGACGTACGTCATGCAGCTAGAGTTGTCATTTCCCTTGACTTGTCTTCTTGGCTATGTTCAATAGTCATCTTACTTTTTGCCCCTCTCATTCATGTGCATCCTCTGACTTTGAGGTGGGTTTTGGTTTCCTTAACCAATCCAATGCTATTGCTTGCTTTGGTGCGTCCCTTAGTTAAGGAGCTTTTGGTTAAGATAGTTCTTATTTAACTGATTATCGTTTGTGAACAAGAAATCAAACTCAATAGCGTTAGCTTAATGCTTGGGCTTAGGCAAGTGTACTTGTAGCAAGCTACATGTATTAAGGAAGAATCACCTCTGAGAAAAACAAATGCATAAGTTTCAATTCCTTTAATCAATTTGAGATAATCTCATATGAACTCAAGTTCGAGTCACTTAATGCAACTATTCCTCCTATCTTAAATATAAGACTTTGTTGTGGACACATAATGAAGTCTTATATTTAAAACCAGAGGGAATATAAATTTGATCATAGCATTGAAATAGGTTTGAAAACTCTCAATGTCTTTTCATTTTTCACTTTTTTTTTTCCTTCTTGCCACTTCAATTCAAGTTGTAACTGCTTCACTATCATGTTCAGTCCTCTCCAAATTATATAAATGGGGCACTAACACTATTTTATATTTTGGTAACCTTCCGTCTTAATGGACTTTGGTCATTTTATAAAAGATGCCACACACTATGGAATAAGATATTCTCATAATTATCTTTTTCATTATTTTCTCATATCTCTACCATTAAATAATGAAATGGATGGTTTAAATTTAATATTTTATAAATTAAATTTTATTATTTTTTCTATGTTACAATTATAAATTGTATATATTAGATTTTAAGAGTTTAAACTTATTTATATATATATATAGTAATAATTTTATAAGAAATTGAATTTAAATCATTTATTTTTATAATTATGTAAAATTATAAAAAGATAATGAAAAATGAGATAATGAGAAGAGCCCCACAGACTACGTTGATTTAGTTCACAATATAAATTTAAGAAAAGTTTAAAATTGACATTTTTCCTTCATGGCCAGGGAAAAAAAAAAGTTGATATTTTTCCTCATTAGTTTCCAATTTCCATCCCCAAAGAGAAGTTCCCTCAAGTTCTATGTCGGTGAAAGCTCGCTCTCGTTCAGATCTTTGGAGCTGTCGAGCTTCGATTCAAACTTTTCTGTCTGAAGAGCCATTTTAGGGTCCGCAATCTCAGTGAGGGGTTTTATATTCCATGTGAAATGGTAAGGCCATCGGCGAAGCTTGGTTCGGCCAAGTTGGTGGTGATATGCATTTGCCTTCTAGGATTCGTTCTTGTCGCTGACTTTCTCTGGGCTTCTTCCTCTACGTTGGCCTCTAATTGGACGTCTAAAGATTCTATCTCAGCCAAAATAGTTGTGCCCAAAGCCGGCATTAGTAAAGAAAACCAGAACGAGGTTGGGACGATGTTCTTTTTTAACCCCCTTTATCCTCATCTCTCTTTTAAGATTTCTTGTTGATGATGCTGGCGAATTCACCCATTTACGAAAATGGGCAGCAGGTTGACCTTGTCCTAATGGGATTTTTCTTTACTAGGAGATGTGAATGAATGAACTTGTACCAGCTATGTCCAATGCTTTTTGATGAATTATAATTTCTCTGTTTCATGCGGACAAAGAATAGAAATACGCTTCAGATATAAGCATGGACATAAGAAATATCTTTATTAGGCCCATTCTTGAGATGTATGAAAAGTTACAAACCTATCAACATAGTTTTGCACATTGTAGTATTCAGCTGGTTGCTATTGAATATGATTTATCGTTCATCAGAAAATAATCTCATGCTTGTTTTCTATTGAAGATTATTTTTTTGGCCAAAATTTTTTACTGAAGATTTGACTAGAATTTTTATCATGTAGGCAACACTTGTAATTTTTATTTTGCTTGTTGGTTAACTCAACAAAAACTGACGTTATGGATGGTTTAAGTGAAGAAAATTTATGTTTTTCAAGTTATCGACATATTTATGTTTTTTTACAGAGAAAACATGCCAAGAATGAGAAGGATGGTGCCTCCGGAAGAGTTCTTGCAGCAGCTTATGCTGATTTGCCTGCTCCAGAATTAAAATGGGAAAAAAGGGCAACTGCACCTGTGCCACGTCTTGATGGAGCAGCTATACAAATTAAAAATCTTCTTTTTGTTTTTGCTGGGTATGGCACAATTGACTATGTAAGAACCGTTTTCAAGTCTTTTGAGTTTAAATTCTTTTAATTCATCTTAAGAATTTAGACTTTAGAGCCATGCAAGTTAATGGAACCATACAAACCTTTCACTATTTAGTATTTACTGCTTGTTTCTTCATGTGTTTGGATTTGAGCCAACTTAATAGCCACATATTGGACTGCTTATAGTTGGTATAGCCAAATTATGATTTATAAAATTGTGCGGTTTAGTCTATTGACTCAGACATCTAAATGTTTCTATTTGGCATATTTTAAGGTACATTCACATGTTGATATATACAATTTTACTGATAATACTTGGGGAGGAAGATTTGACATGCCTAAAGAGATGGCACATTCGCATTTAGGAATGGTAACTGATGGAAGATACATTTATATAGTTACGGGTCAGTATGGCCCGCAGTGTCGGGGGCCTACAGCTCATACATTTGTGCTTGACACTGAAACAAAGCAATGGCAAGATCTGCCCCCTCTACCGGTCCCTAGGTATGTATTGTCTGGTACATATGCATGTGCTACGCTGCAATTATTTGTTGACTTATTTGGAAATTAACATGTTTTGGTATTACATCTCCCCCAGGGGGTGGTTAAGGTGCTTAGACAAGCATCCATAAGTTTAACCCTCAAGAAAGAGAAAGGATTCCAAATCTTGATCTCTCTTAAAAGTATACATATGCCAGAATTTTTTATCAGCAATGACGGGGTCCTTGTGCATAGAAAGTTTGAGTTCAAATGGAGCAACTTATTAAGAGGTTATCACTGCAGTAGCTGTGTTTCTGTGGTCTAACTTTTTTGGCTCAGAGCAAATCATACATGTAGTTTGCGGGAAAAATCAATGAACAGAATTTGATTTCATGCAACATTAACAAAAAAACAAAACAAGGTATAATATCTATTGGAAGGCTTCAATTTTTCTGGTAGAATCCTGGACTATAAGTCGAGGTAAATAGAGAAATCAAATGCAATAAAGAGGATATATAGATGGTGATAATAGACCATATAGTGGGATTAAACCACAACAGCAAGAAGCTGACTTTAATCCCTAGAGATCAGGAATTAAATTTTTGAAGATATGTGGTGAGATATGGGCATATTTCCCATCATATATATTATTTCCCTTCTTTGTATCATCATTGATGTTTTAACTATGCTATATTCAGGTATGCACCGGCAACTCAACTTTGGAGGGGTAGACTACATGTCATGGGTGGCAGCAAGGAGAATCGACATACACCTGGATTAGAGCACTGGAGTCTTTCTGTAAAGGATGGCAAACCATTGGAGAAGGAGTGGAGAACTGAGATACCCATTCCCCGTGGCGGACCTCACAGGTTCATGAATAATGAATTGTCTCTTACAAATTTGATGGACTTGATTTAATGTGTTCAGCAGCATGTATAGACATAAGGTGTTATTGGTATTCTTTTTTATTATAGTGAATATGAAAGGGGTATCAATTGGAACTTATAAATTACAATGTTTGTTTCCCAAACTGATAAGTAGTACCAGTATTATTACCTTTTCCTTTATGATCCTAATCACAATTTATTTATTATGTCTTGTGGAATAGCTGCCTCTTAAAAGACCATCTTGGCCTCTTAGGCAGCCTTGGAGATCATGAATCATAACCTTGTAGTTAGTATAACTTAATTGCTATGCCTGCATGTGATTTTTAAATTATCCAACAAATTTTATACTCCCAATTTTGCTTAAATTGTCATTTTATATCCTTTTACTCATAGTGTAAAATGCTTCGTCTGACTTGTATTCTCTAAGGTGCAGTCAAATGTATAGCATTGAAGAATCAAAATTTTTATATTCTTTCAAGAGAGAGGTGGGGTATAAAATTTGGACTTTCGAAACAACAGATATTTCTTGAGTCTATTTTGTTGGCCAACTTTCTTTTGAGTCTAATCGGTCTAGGTTTGTTGACATTGTGATATGCCAATGCAATATGCACACATCATTTACAAGTTTTTAAGCTCATTGCTCTCTTCTCTTCTTTTAGGGCTTGTGTCGTGGTTGATGATCGTCTTTATGTTATTGGTGGTCAAGAAGGTGATTTTATGGCCAAACCTGGCTCACCTATTTTCAAGTGTTCACGCAGGCCAGAGGTAAGCTGTGGCTAAAATTCTTTCTTTCTTTGTTTTTTCCTCTCCCTATTTGGTCTTACAGTGATAACGTGGTTAACCCAGTGCATGCATTGGCTTTCTTTTTCCTCTTCTCAGAATAGAATGGATACTATACATGATTGACCTCCTTGTAATATTCAATTATTATAGATTGGCATTAACCTCGTTGCTATCCATTCCCATAGTTGGTGTACTGATTCATTTTCTATTGCCGTCTCAGGTTGTGTATACTGATGTTTACATGCTGGATGATGAGATGAAGTGGAAAGTGATGCCTCCCATGCCAAAACCGAACTCACATATTGAATTTGCTTGGGTTGTCGTCAACAATTCTATAGTTATTGTTGGTGGCACAACAGAGAAGCATCCTATAACCAAGAAAATGGTTTTAAATGGAGAAGTGATGCAGTTTAATTTGAAGACTTTGGTACTGATTTCTCTCTTTTAAAACACGTTGAAAAATCTATTTAGTATCTGCGTATATGTTAATATTTTTGGACTAATCTTGGGTCAAGTTACTTATATCCATTAGGATAAGTTCCTAAGTGAATTTACAAGTGCACATACACATTTTAACATTTAACATCTAACAAAATAACAAGTATCCGTATGGAAATTTACAAATCCTAATTTTAACAACTAGCAATAGCAAAATAACAAGTGTGATTATAGAACTTGACCTAATGGATATAAACAACTTGATCCAAGTTTTATTAAATATTTCATTATCAATGTATATACTCCTTCATCTGTTCATTGCCCATTTTAGTAATTTCTGGGCGTTAGAGGCACTAGAGCTTGACCATTGGGATCAGCCAATAAAATTCTTGCTGCTTTCTTTTTGTACCATGATTCGTCCCCCTTAAATCTAGAGTATAAACTAGAATCCCAAATTTACATACTTTTTGCCTAGATTTGAAATGTTTTTTATCCCCCTATTCACTTCTTATAAAGTCATTTGAAGGAACATGGGTCCCTTGAAGTCGTCCAGAAGATTACAGTGGATACGGTTAACATTTTAGGTGTCTTTTTAGGGAATTAAATAAATTAAGTATGAAGAGAAAATTTTTAGTACATCATCATTGGATTCTGACTGGTAAAACTTAAAAGAATGATACACAAGAAATGAAATTTTGAATGGTTTACGTACTAAGAAAATGGTCCATCAGATGGAATGGAAGCCTATATTTCTATTTGTATGAAATTGTTTCCCAAATCAGATGTTGTCTGCCAATTTCTGTAATTATACTAGGGTACACTTGTTAGGGCACTTGTTTGATTTCAATACAATTCCAGGATCTAGGATTTCTGTACTTGTCTTGGGTTTGTATTCTACAGATAGAGACAAGCAGCTTAGAATCTAGATGCAAGTGGGCCATCATTGATCTTACTCTGTTGTCAGCTTTTGTTTTATTATACTGGGGTCAGGGTGTACTTAATACAGACCTGTTTTGTTTAAATATGGTTTTAGGGTAAGTGGACTTGTCTTAGGTTTGTATTCTGCAGATAGAAACAACCACCTTAGATCTAATAGTCAGTTGGAGAGCATCATGCTCTTTAGTCAGTTTTTGCTTAATTGCATTGTTTTTATCTATTTTGCAGAAGTGGTCAGTGATTGGGAAATTACCTTACCGTGTAAAAACCACTTTAGTTGGATTTTGGAATGGATGGTTATACTTCACTTCAGGACAGCGAGACAAGGGGCCTGATGATCCCTCTCCCAAAAAGGTCATTGGTGAAATGTGGAGAACAAAATTGAAATTGAACTCATCATAATCATTTCTGATTGATTAAGCAATGTTTTTTTCACTTTGATGCATTGTCATTCTTTGTCCTATACTGCTTCTAGCTCTGTAGCCTACGCTCTTTCCTAACAAAAGGAAAGTGAAGAACTTCATTCTTTTAGCCTCAGAATGTTTATTTATTGTTGTATTATCAGTTCATTAACAATTCATTGCAATTGGGATCATCCACTGAGTCATTTTGAGAATGTTCCTTGTACTTTCCCCCTTATATTTTAGTTTACACGGGTTGTATCCCAAGGAACATCAATGCTAATATATCAATTTTGTGAATATGAACTCTTGCTTGTGTCCATTTGAATTGGTGGTGGGTAGAAGATATATTCGGGTTAGGTGTGCATGATTGTTATCTTAATTTTTTTTTTTTTTGAGAAGTTAAAGTTAATTAGTTGTTAACTTGTATAAATGATCAAAGCTTGATATGACAGGTTAAAAGAAGTTCAATTTATTATACTCTTCTGTAAAGGATAACTTATTTTGAAACTAATGCCTTTCGGCTTCTTTTAGGATCAAATGTTGGAGGATGGGCGAAAATAGTGTTTACAGCATGTCTTTTACCACTAAAGAAATATTTGTTGTATGTAGAGTGATTACTATATTCTATGATGTGTTTTCTTTCATGTTGAAAAATGTTGAAATTATTTTTTTAATGTTTTTTAGTGTAAAACTAAACAAACCTTTTATTCTATATATAATGGAAGTATAATAGGCCTTCATGATATGACATTCTTTAGTATTTATGCGTAATCTAATACATCTATGCAGCATAGACATTATTCCTTCTTTTCGTTTCCCTTCTAATGCCTCCTTTAAGCTTTTTGTGGTTTGTAAATACTATCAAAATAGAATTGAATTATATGACTGTTCAATAATTGCCTTGTATTTTTAAGGCTAAAAAAAGCGAAAATGAGAGCCTTGTTTAGTTGATGGAATGGAGATTACAAGAAGGGCATGCCATTCAATATAATTTGTTTAAAGTCTTTATGATGTTTTATGTAATTATGATGCTTTTTAGGGTCAATGAATGTAATTATGATGCTTTCTTGACATGAAATGCATTAATTTTTACATACTTTTGTTGTTCACTGATCTCCATGCAAAAACATTACACTCCATCCTCTTCTGAATTACTCCCAGAAGTTCTAATTATAAAAGCTAGTTGGAAATTTAATTTAATTCTAAATGTAATACATCTATCCATATTGTCTTCTATATTTAACCAATTTTTCTTAAACTACCCATGTCAATACTCCCTTATCTATTTGTGGTTATTAGCACCGGATGGTAATTTTGAACAATTAGGTCATTTATAATAATTAATTAATATAACTAATATCCTTAATTTCTCTAAAAAAATTAATGGGGTCTTATAATTAAGGCTGGACGGAGTATGTTATTTAAATGGGAAAGGCACCTTATCTTCTTTGAGTAATCCAAATTTCATTGCTTTAAATGGAGGCATACCCTAAATTTTAGTGTCATCAGTAACCTTCTATTATAAATATGACAAAACTGAAGGCCTAGCTCTGCAACAGTGTGAAATCTAAAGAGTGCATCAGACATTTTCTTTTATAAATTGCATCACGGACAGAGAGTGTCCAAGAAAAACCAAATGTACAAATTTGACCATTGAAACTTTTTCTTGTTTATTTTTCTAAGGAATTAGTCTAAGGTCCAAGGAAGAGATTCTATAGGATCTCATAGTAATTCTCCCTATCTTTTATAAGACTGTCGAATTGGATCAGATTTGGGTAATTTCAAACCCAATTGAAGGCAACTCTCTCAAATAAATTTTTTGCATTCACACGTATTTAAAGTCAAAATCTCTTACTTAAGTGTCAAAGCCCCTTCCACTAGAACCAATACTTGTTGGTAAAACTTTTTTATATTTATTAATATTTTGTTTTAGTCTTTTCCTCCCAAATAAATGAATACATGCTCCTTATTGTCAAAAAGGAAAAATGAAAAAAAAAAACAAAAAGAAAAAGATCAGATACTTTTTGTTATCTTCAAGTTCAAGTTTTCAAACGTTAGGTACAAGTTTCAACATCCCCTACCTTTTCCTTCCCTCAAATCTGACCTTTTTCACACTGATTTTTCACCTTACTTCAGTCCCTTCAACTTGAATCGTTTATCCACAAACTCATAATTCTCTTCCATCTTCTTCCTTCAGTGTATCTTGAAATTTCCCATCTGTATTCACACAGCCCAATCCCCATCTCATTCTGATCAATCTTTCAAGTTTCCTCTTAATCCCCAGAAAGAAAAAAACAAAACCCATTTCAATGGGAACAATCAAATTCCCATGCAGAGGATTGAATTACACACTCTGTCTCCTTACTATTTCTGTGAGCATTCTTCTGATCATAACAGCCTCAAGATTCAATATACCAAAAGTTTCTTTATCTTCTTCTTCTCCTTCTTCTGTCACATTCAATAAATTGCAGAACTTTAATTCAAAGAGGGCGGTATCAAAAGGAAAAGGATACCCTCCAGTTCTGGCATATTGGATTTGTGGGACTAAAGGAGAGAGCAAGAAGATGATGAGGCTATTGAAGGCCATATATCATCCAAGAAATCAGTATTTGCTTCAGCTTGATGATGCTTCATCTGATTCAGAGAGATTGGATTTGGCTGAATCAGTTCAATCCTTCAAAGTGTTTGAGGCATTTGGGAATGTTGATGTGATTGGAAAGAGTTATGCCATTAATAGGATGGGATCTTCAGGTCTCTCTGCTATTCTTCATGCGGCTGCTCTGCTTCTTAAACTCAATGCAGATTGGGACTGGTTCATCACCTTAAGTGCTTCAGATTATCCTCTTATGACTCAGGATGGTGAGTATATGTACAATCCATGTTCTTGGATTATGAATTTTACTTCTTGTTTGTGTTTTTAATGATTGGTTCGTTTATGAGTTCATAAGAAATTGATTATTAGAAATATTAGATTGGATTCTTCCTAGTTTGGGCGGTCATGTTGAGATCTAAAGCGTTAGTCTTGGCACACTGGATGAAATGAAATGAAGTGGCTGAAGAAACAGAGTGAAGAAAGTGATTTTGTTGGTATAAAAATGGTCAAAAAAATAATGAATGTTGTATATATTGGAGTTCTAAAATGGCAATTGCAGGAGACTAATTAACTCTACATTACTGTTTCAAAATGGAGGAGTGACAAAGATTAAATCATATTATAGGTTCTCTTAAGTACTCTAAGGAAAATGTTCTTTCATAGCACCTGTGAACACATAAAATATTTGTTATATTTTTTGTTATCTTTGCTTATTCTTGTTGTTTATTTAATTTAGGAAACAAATATTGGGAAAATTACAAACATATGATAAATAAGAAAGTTAGCTATTTAGAAGTCAAATTTGTGCATTACATGCCAAGTTTCTGCACTTACATGTAATTAGAACCTAAAGGTAATTATGTTTTTGCATGTAATTCCCTCAAAAAATATTTTCAATCCACATAATCACTTTTTAATGTAAAGCCTAGGGCCAGTGTGTTAAAAATTAAATAAACAATAAAGTGATTTTAGTTGAGTTTAACATTTGAATTGTGGGAAGAATATTAAGATAATTATCATAAATGTTTTGTTTTTTTTTTTTTTGAAAAAACTATTTGTTTTCTTTTGTTTATAAACTAGTTCAAATAATTTATTAAAATTGAAGGTAAAAAAAAAACTTATTAAAATAAGGGTATTCCAACACATCCCTTATGGGTTGATATTTTCCCAACAATATTTCCATTTTTTTTTTGTCATCATCCACAAGGATCTCATGCACCCATAATAACTATATAAAGGGTTGAACTTGTGACCTCATATTTAAAAATTAATATACCGGTCCTTAAAGTCAATTTTAAATAAGTTGTCCCTTAATTACTCTTATTCCTGGTTAAGATTTATAACTCATTGGAGCCAAAGACTCCATGAATTTTAATGAACTTTGATTGTGACACTGTTAGTTAAGACTTGCCTTTTCTTTGTGCAGATATTCTACATGCTTTTACTTCCTTACCAACAGATCTGAACTTGATTCATTTCACAAACAAGACAATAATCCGGAAAGGGTAAGTAATCCTTAAATTAAGGTCAGGTTTCTTGCCTTGATCAATCATGTGCATTAAGTTATTATATTTCACTCAAAACATCATTATCACTATTTCAGTGGTTCAAATAGCCAATCACTTTGTCTTTTCACTCTTTTAGGTTTTATTAGATGGCCTTACTTTACCTGTTTACCAACCCCATGAATACTCTTCATCAAAATTAATAAATATAATTGTTGGCATACTAATCCAACCCATTATATAAGTCTTTTTCTATTAGTTTAATTTGGTTTGGTATAAAATACAAGTTTAATTTAATAATAGGGTTATTATACAAATTTCACTCATCGAGTATTTCTCATGCCCATTTGAAATATCATGTTTGTCCCATTTGGGAACTTTCATATATACTAGGGTGTTCTTGGGAACGGGATCGAGAAATGTCATTTCCAATCCCGATCCTGAAAGAGGTTCGGGAAGAGAAATTGTTCCCGATTTTGATCCTAGAAGATTTTCAAAAAATCGGGATCAGGAAATTTCCAAACAAAAGGTAGCACTATGAAAAAAGTA
>JBAGKO010000012.1:12267598-12286486 GCA_037177275.1 Acacia concinna
CTCTCTCTTTAAACAATCAACAGCATTTTGAAGCTCTTTAGGAGTTCCAATTATATTCAAATCATCCACATATACAGGGATTATTCAAACCCTAATCCATTTCATTTTATGAAAACATATGGACAAATTGGATCATTTTTATAACCTTCTTTTAACAAATGTTCACTAAGACGATTATACTACATTCTTCCAAATTGTTTCAATTCATATAAGGATTTGTGCAAATGAATGACACAATTTTCTTTAGAATTTTTACATGTTTCTGGCAACTTAAATCCTTAAGGGATTTTCATATAAATTTCGGTATCTAAAGACCCATATAAATAGGCTGTAACAGCATCCATTAGACGCATAATAAGTTTTCTACTCACTACCAAACTAAGTAGATACCTTAAAGTGATTGCATCCACCACATGAGAATATGTCTATTCATAATCAATGCCAAGTCTTTGTAACAACCTTTGTACTACCAGTCGTGCCTTATAGATAACAATTTCATTTTTCTCATTTCGTTTTCGCATAAACACCCATCTATATCCAATAGGCTTTACACCATTTGGTATACGGACTACAGGTCCAAAAGTAACAAAATAAGATATGAAATGAAAGAGATGAAGAGAGAATTGGAGAGAAAGATGAAGCATTATTTTATTCATTTGGATTACGTACAAAGTGTGTTGTGTAGTGCCCTATTTATAGGCTCTCAACTTCAGCCAAGAGCTCCATAGAATCAATGACAAATTCAATCCTCATTAGTGTACAAATTGTAACCTTTGAGTTATTGGCAAAAAGACCTCTAAATAATATTCATTGTAAAAGTTATGAAAATAAAAAACCAAGAGGTGAGAGTTTATAGACATCCACATATAATATTTTTACAATAATAACCATTTTCTTTAATTCCCCCATTCCCCCTCTTCAATTATTGTTGAGGGACCATCAAGTCATCAACTAGAATAAAATAGAAAATATTGATAAATACAAAAATTATGTCTTGCATTTACGATGAGACCAATTCCCTAAATATATTTTATATTAAGACTAAGAGGAGTATATACTAATTAATGTGTTTTTTAATGATCAAATACATTAAACAAAGATGGGTTAAGATGCAAAAATAACCATAAACTCTTGTCAAAAGTGTAAAAGTAATCATGAGCTTCTTTTAGAGTAAAAGTAAATATAAACTTTAGAAAAATGTGAAAAATCGTTAAGTTATTATAACAAACCCTTACAACAATTTAACAGTACTACAGTAACTTAACGATTTTACACCACTTTCAAAAATTCATGATTACTTTTATTCTAAAAAATATATCATGGTTGCTTTTGCACTTTTGACAATAGTTGATAGTTATCTTTGCACCTTAACCCAAAAAAGATTAAACATCATGAATTAACAATCATAACAGGACATGATTGTAGAGAATTAAAAACATTATGATGAATGAAGTCTATTCTAGTGAAATGTTTAGTAGAAAATGATTTTACAATAAAACAAAGGGAAAATGATGAAAAAAATACCATATAAATTATACAAACCTCAAAAATTATGTTGAATGAGGAAAATGACAGATTCCTACCTGGTAGGAATTTAGGTTTTTTAAGTTGGATCGAAAATCATGAGTTTTGTTATTTACGTTACTATTTTAATTATTTTCCGTACCAATTATGCCAAAATACACAATTATTGAGTTTTGTCAATTACGTTATCATTCCAGTTATTTCACTTGCTAATTATGTCAAAATACATAAGCATCGAGTTTTATCATTTACATTATCATTTTAATTATTTCTCAACTTAAAAAATCCATGTTTTATTTCCCTTATTCAACAGATTCTAATTAGGGAGAATGCTATTTAAGTACCTTTTGAATTTTAAAATTTCAAATCAGTCATGTTATCTATAAGATTAATGTGATTATTTTTAAGAGTAATGGGACTCATAACTCAATTTTATGAAAAATCACTAATTTGAGATTTTGAAATTCAAAAGGTACTTAAATGACATTCTCCCTTTTAATTACAACCAGCCATATGTGGACACTTTAGTAAATGACAGTAATTCTAAGATTCTACGATCCTATGTGGCTAGCAAAATCATTCACAACGTAAATATGAGATCCAAAAGCATTCATTGATATGATGATATTCTCTGGACTGCTAGACTCATTTGCAAAAATGCTTTTGTTTCGGCTGTTCCAAAGTTTCCAGCAGAGGATTTCAAACAGTATACGATTCCACTGTAGCCAAACAATAAGGGCATGTTTGACCGTGAATTATCATAAGTGACTTATGATAAAGAACTTATAAAAATAACTTATGAACAGTGAATTGTGTTTGAATTGAGGGTAGAAAAAATAACTTCTTAAGAGTAGAATAAGTTACTTATGTTTGGATTGGGGTAGAAAAAATGACTTTTATTAAAGTTAGCGCTTGTTTGATTGCAGCGTTTTGGAGCGTCTGATGGCGTTAGCTGAAAAAAATAAGGGGCTTTCTAAAAATTAGTGTTTGGATGTAGATGTCTCCATAAGCCATTGAAGTAAAAAATTGTTTGAAAAGTAGAGGCCCCCCAGTGTGACTTTGTGCAGCGTTAGTGGTAGCTAGTGGCTTTATAACTCTAATAAAAGTCACTTTTTCTACCTCAATCTAAACACAAGTAATTTATTCTACTTTCAATAAGTCACTTTTTCTACCCTCAATCCGAACACAATTGACTTTTCATAAGTTATTTATTTTTATAAGTTCCTTATCATAAGTCACTTATAAAAATAAGTCACTTCTGATAAGCCACGGCCAAATAGGCTCTTATAAAGCCACCAGCTACCACTAATGCTGCACAAAAGTCACACTGGGGGGCTTCTACTTTTCAGACAATTTTTGACTTCAGTAGCTTATGGAGACAGCTACATCCAAACACTACTTTTCAGAAAGTCCCTTATTTTTTTCAGCTAACGCCATCAGACGCTCCAGAACGTTGCAATCAAACAAGCCCTAAAAGGCTTGGAGAGAAATCCAAACGCTTTGTCAAGGGGCAGAATTTTCTCTCCAACAAGCCGTGGCTATGGGGCAATGTCTCAAGATGTGATCCACGTCTTCTACTGCAGCACAGCCGATGGGGCAATTAATTATTCATTGAAGGGAAGATCTATAATATTTCATTGCAATGAAGTCTTGACCATTTGATTTCTTCCACAAAATGGATTATATGAAAACAAATCCAAGATTGACATTTGATATGGCCACAATTATATTTCTCCATAAAAATACACCACCATTAGACACTAATTAATATGTTAAATGCAAGTGTATACGATATAGATTATCTTTAAAATAAGGTTTAACCAACACAAATGTATACCACAAATAAATCAACTCCTTTCCTATATGACTTCTTTTTTGGATAATAAGAGTAAGAGTGTATGGCCATTGCATATTCTCCTGTTAAAATGGGAAAAATAAATTCAATTTTTTTGTTTAAAAGTAAGTAATCAAACCAAAATATCCAAAACAGATATGCTACCAATCATGGATCTCCCAAAAATTTAGGAGTAAAAATTAATTAGTGAAATTTCATGTTATGTTTTGACAAGAATTTATAACAAAATTATTTTGTTATAAATTTAGTTTTTTTTTTGCTTTTAATTGTTATAAATTTAATTGGATGGTTTATTAAAAATTTTTCAGAAAGTTGAAATATATATATTAAAAAAAACGCTGGCAAACAAGTATAAAATTAAATGAAAAAAAGTCAGAAAAAGTTATTTAAGTTTCAACTTGATTTTGGGTGTGTTTGGTTCAAAGAAGTGATATTAGGTGACATTCGTTAAAGAGCATGTGAGGTTATGAGTTTGTTTAGCGAAGCAGATTTCCTTAGAAGCCTTTTCTCCTCTTCCCTCAGAAGCAGCCAACATATACCGTTGATGTTATTAATCTTGGCACCTTTTTTTTTTTTTTTTAAAAAAAAAAAAACACACACACACACACAAAGAACTGAAGGCTTCTATCTCCTAACCAGCTATCCTTCCTATAAAGGAATCCACAAAGAGCGGAGGATTAGTCCTTGGTCTATCGGGCTGGGGGATACCTTACAAAAGCGAGAGAGAGAGAGAGAGAGAGAGAACTGAAGGCTTCTAAGGGAAGAGGAGAAAAGGCTTCTGAGGAAATCCGGACTCATTTGTTTAGTTTTAGAAGAGGGGATGTTAAGTTAGATGAGTTGCTATGGATATCAAAAAATAGATACGGGCAATTTAGTCATATTAAGATATAAATTTTCTCTTATCTAAAAAACCCCCTAAATTTATAGGTTTGATAAATGATGGGAGGGAGCACTACAGGTAGGGTTGAGCAAGCTGCCTGCCACCCAGTAGAAATTTACCCGTTTAGGCCCGCCCAAAATATACTCGATTAATTATTAAAGGGCGGGCTAATACCTGCCTATTTAATACTTTTTTTAAAAAAAAAATTCCCCCAAAAAATTAAACTTCCTTCCATAGACATTCCATATTTTTTTTGAAATAAAATTTTCTCCCAAAAAATTAAACGGGCGGGATATACTTGTTTGTTTATTTTATTTCTTTATATATGACTTTTGAGAATGGGAGTTTTGAAAATTCTTTCTAGTTGTGACAGGTGACTTCAATTTTGATTATAAATGTTCTATGATGCTTTAATTTAAATTGCAGTATAATTTTTAAGTTCAAATTTTTGTGTTTTTAAAATGCAAAAGTGTAGTGTACTGGCTTTGGATCTCAATTAGAGGATTTTTTTTAAACAATGTATTTGCCAAAAGAGCTATTTTTTGAGCCCATTTAATAAACAAAATGCCCATTACCCGCCAAACCCGAACAGGTATTTGCAGCCTGTTTATTAAACGGGTGTCTTGGGTTCATCTCGGGTAAGGGCTAACCCATACCCGTTTAAATGTAAACGGGCGGGTATCAGGGGTTGACCTTTGGGTCAGCCTGGCCCACCCGTTACTCACCCCTAACTACGGGACACAAAATTTTCCCACCTCTCCTTATAGCCGAATAATATTTTTTTTAATCTTTAACTTGCACTTAACCTATAAAACCCTCCAACTAAACATGCTTTGGGTAAAAGTGTATGCAGCACCCTAATAAATTTTTGAAAGGGAAATTAGCACCTTAAAATATTTAGGTGTACAATTTTACTGGAGAAAAAAGTAACTTATTTATCTTACTTAACATCTCAAAAAAAAAAAAAAACTAAATCTTATATTTAGAACTGGAGGGAGTTTATCTTTGTATATAAAAATTATCGATACTATGCAAGATTGATTTATAGGGTGTGTTTGAAATAACTGTGAGATAAATGACTTATTTATAATTGAATTTATAGATAAGTCAGATTATATATAAGTCATATTATGTAATGTAATTATATTTGGATTTATGATAGAAAAAGTGAATTATGTAAAAGTAAAATGTGTTTGGTTGATATGTTAAAAAGTAACTTATTTTAATAAATAAATTAAATGGATATGAATATTAGTGAACATATTATATATAAATATTATGAAATTTAAAAATTATAAAAAAAAGAAAATAAATTTTAAAAAATAAAATAAAAATAAAAACATATAATTAATAATAGTTAAATAATTAAAAATGTTTCTACTCAAATATCTTCTCCACCATCATCTCCATCATTGACCATCTTTAGATTGACGGTAACATAAGTGACTTATGTAAAATTAAAATTTGTTTGGATGATATGTTAAAAAGTAACTTTTGATAAGAAATGATTGAAAAAGACATGGATTTTATTATATGTTGTGATTTATTATATTATATATTAGTTCTTAAGTCAAATAAAGTAGATTGAAGAAAAATATAAATATTGATGTTTTAAAGTAATATAATTAACTTTATTAGGATTTTCTAAAAAAAATCAATTGGGTCTTATAATTAGGACCGGATGGAGTATATATTACATATAAATATATTGTGATATTTAGACTACCTCCCATCCTAATTATATGACTTAGTTGATTTTTTTTAGAAAAGTTAAGGAATTAAAATAAGTTTCTTAATTATATCATATGTTGTATTTTATTATATTATATAGTTCACAAGTCAGACAAAATATTAAAAGAAAAAAAGATAAATTTTAATATTTTAAAAAATGTAATAAAATTTCTTAAAATTCTTAAAAAAAAGTTAACTGGATCATATAATTAAGACAAAAAGAAGTACGTTATAACAGGAAAAAAAAATTTCAAAAAAACAAAAAAATATGCAGCAAAGCGTCTATCTCAAATAAGTACTAAATTGGTGCTCATAGAATTAAGCACTCTCAATGAGCGAAGGATTAGTCCTTAGCCTACCAGACTGGGGATACCTTGCGTAAGAAAAAAAAAAAGAAAAAGAATTAAGCACTCTTTTTCTATAAGAGCTGTTAATAAATCGTGCAACCGAACACACAAAATTATTATAAATGCTGCCAGCGATTTTGACTTTTTATCCACATGTCAAACACACGCATAGTAACTTGTACAGATTCGGCTAACCAAAAAAATTCTAATATAATAGAAACTTTTTCATCCATTTTGAGTGAGTTTGACAATCTCAAATTTAGCATAATCATGATTGTATTAGTAAAATCTTTTGCAAAAATTGCGTTAATAATTTTAATTTTTATTCTCAACTTCTAAAATGCCAAACTTCTTTGTATCAAAATTAGAATAAAACGGTTGTGTGGTAGAGCGTATGAACTCTTCCATCCTTAACTTTAGTTAGGGGTTTGAGCTCTGGCTTTGGGTACGGAACAACGCTAAATCTCTTAACCAGTTGTCCTTCTTATAGAGAAACCCACAATGAGCGGAAGATTAATCCTTAGTCTACCTAGCTGTGGGATACCTTGTGAAAGCAAAAAAAAAAAAAAACTAAAATATAACAAAAATAACCCAATTAAGATTAGAACCCACTTAAGAGTGAATGCATCCCGCTGTGTCAACAATTGGAGACAATTCTATTTAAGACACTTAAATATGAGCACCACTTTTAGTGGACTTTGATTCGCCATATTATAGGGACCTATTGGTAATTACCTATAAATATTTTTGTAAGTGTTATTTGGGCCCAAAGACATACTTAAACCTTGGTAATTACTAAGATCTAACTCATCTAAAAATAGGTAAAAGACAAATAAGTCTTGTAGTTGTTAATTAAAATATGCCCATTTGATTCCATGAGCTTGTTGGGTGTCTCTACTTAATCTTTTCTCCATTTTCTCTTAACTTAATACTTAGCTTTTAGATAATGTTTTAATGAACTAGATTTAATGCTTTATATAAAATAATATTATAATATTAAATAAAATACAAATATACAATTGTGATGTTATTACATAACATTAGATCTTATTCATTAAATTATAACTCAGTAGTTGAAAAATTAAAGGGAGAGGAAGTAGAGAGAGAAATAATTGGAAAAACCCTTCTCCCAAGGTGGTTTGATTCAATATTAATGAAAGATGGTGCATATACATAAAAATGTTTGCATACGAAAATATATGATAATAATATAGTTAGAGATAAAATTACCTCTATATACACATATATGTATAATAAACTACACTTTGGGTTTATGGTAACATTTTCAATTTGTGCGGTATATACATTTGGTTTATGATATTTTTTTAATATTTAATGGTGGCAATATTATGCCAGATATAAGTTGGGTTCGTAGTAATTTTTTAATATTTAATGGTGAGAATATTATTTAATGGGATATTTTAATATGTTTAATGGTGAAATATATTTTCTTAAATTCTGTTATTGGGGAAATATTTTTTTAAAATATTATATAATTACTTAATATTTTAATATTTAATGGTAGTAATTATTTACTATTTAAAAATATTTATGTATAGACACTTTGGTTAAAGTTAAAAATTATAATGGTAACAATGTCTTTTTCACTTGATTACAGGATGTCTGTTTCTCTATTGATCACTCCTAGTAATCATCATTACATCAAATAATGTAACCATGATTATATTCTATAATCTGGTTTATATTACGTAAGCACAAACAAATGCTGTAATCGATATATTGCATTGAGATTATATATAATCATCTTCCATACAATCCAACTAAATGGGCTATCAGTGTGTTAATATATTTATTTTCACACTTTCAGCATTTAATTGACAACTGGAAAACCTATTTTAATTATATTTTTTCGTCTTTTAACCTTTCTTTTTCTTTTTTTTTAAAAAAAAGCTTCCCTTGAATTGCAGGCCGAATTGAATATCAATAAACTCTTGTTAGAAGGAAAAGTCCAAGGAAGTTTTCGAAGAAATATGGGCCTGGATGGGTTTAGCTGAAGAAGACAATGGGACGCGTCTGGGTTGGGTACTTGGGTTGACTTGTACAGAAGACAGACTATTCTGCGTTGATTTTTGATGAATTGACTTCTGAGTCGGAAACCAGACCAATGGAAGTAGTCTCTTCTCCTTCGGCTTGGGGTTATTATGGTTCAGATCGCCAAATTACATCCTTTGAGTTACTCTTTGAGTTCGATTAGTCCATCAACTTGGCTTCACAATTACTGGACAAAAAAATCTATATCCCCACAGAAATTAACTCCCTCAAAAAAATTAAAAAATTCCTTTGCGTTTCTTCTCCTGTCTTTTCCCCGAGCCTCTTCTCCTTCCTCTATCGTAGATTTCAAGAAACGGGAACACCTAACTTGTTTGATTTCTTGAATTGTTCCTGTCTTATGGTCTCTGTTAGATCCGTTCTCTTCCAACTATAGACGATATAGGAGTGTTTTCCCCTTTTCCTTTGGGTATTAAAGTTTTTGAATTTGGGTGGGTAAGATCTGGCAATGGCTAGAAGTAGCAGATCATTGAGTCACAAGTTGAGGTACTGCCATCCTTTGTATTACCTCAAGAGACCAAAGCGTCTAGCTTTGCTCTTCATTGTCTTTGTTTGTGCCAGTTTGGTCGTCTGGGATCGTCAAACTTTAGTCAGAGAACACGAGGTACTACTTCTCCTTCCTCTCTCTCTCTCTCTCTCTCTCTCTCTCTCTCTCTATCTATGATTTTCCCGCCGACTTACTCAGTTCTGTTGTGTGAAGTTTAAGAAAGAGAATGTGAAGCTCAATTCTAAACATATAATGTTCTTTGGTAGTTGTCAACACCTTGAAACTAATAAAACTGGATCGTTCTTGTTGCCCCACAATACAAAATTTAAACTTTTGCGTTGTGCATCGTTTCAACTTGATTCTTTGTCTCCTAGAGACTAGATTGTTGGCGTTTATCGTGTTGTCACCTGTTTTAGGGGAATTCCGTGTTGTTTTTGGAGATCATAATTTTTTTTTTTCAGTCCTTCTGGATATTCACTTGTTTAATGAACCTCCTGCAAGTAGTATATTGAGTTGCTGTCAGGCTGAAGAAGCATGGCAGTTGGCATTGCTTCTCGATCTGTTACCATATCATATGGCGTAGGGTTATATGTTGAAGTTTCAATATCAACAGTTGAAGAAATTGGAGGGCAGGGGTATGGCCAAATTTAGGCTTCAGGATGAAAATAAATTTTAGAGCTCTGCTAATGCTAGGAATGGCTTCCCCTTAATTTGGGTTCCAGTTTCACCCCTTCACATGTTTTCAAGGGTACAATTCATAATTGACTTCTGAATTCTGATACCGTATGTGAATTGTGATCGACTTGTTTATGTTAAATGTTTTTCTGTTAGTTTTAAATCTTGACAATCGGTGCTTCATTTCTCTGCAACTGAGGAATAAGCTATCCTAATGGTACTTAGGTATCGCACCACAAATATCTGAGCAGATATCCAGTAGAGTTTGAACAATTGGCTGTTGTAAATGGATCATTTTAGGATTAATAAGCACCATGAAGATGTCTGGCCTTCTGCTTTTCTGGTTTCCATTTGAAAATGTGGTGAGAAAATTTCAGTGGAAAATTTTAAATTAATATTTGGTGATCTATATCTACCAAAGATGTTTGAAAATTTTGCGCAATGGCAATTTTTAGTTGCACACTAAGAAGTTTAAGGGCTACAGAAAAACTATCAATGTATTATTCAGGTAGTAGCTACTAAAAGTTATGGTAAATGAATAGAAGGGTTTTATTCGTTGAATAAAGCAATCCTCCAAACTTTTTGATTAGGATATGACTTCGTGTTGATTATGATACAATTTTATCATGTTTGACTAGGGATTGTAAATACTCATGATTGATAGGACACAAACCAGACAACGTGCTTGTGTCCCTATTTTTTAGCTAATGATTTGTATTGGTGGCACTATTAAATTCTGATCATTTATCATCCTTTTTAATATTAATAAGAAAATTTCTTAAAGAATTTTAGCCTTCTAACTTATTTTGGTAGTCTGACAAGCATAGAATACAAATAGTTCAAATTGAGTTTTGTGTGTATATGATATGTAAAGTACCTGTACAGAGAAAGGTGTGACAATTTCCATTGCCATTTGGCACTAAATACGCTTCTTAGGTTAAAATTGTGTTGTATCAAAGTGCGTGAGCATTTGAAGATTCCCTGTTATTGCGAGTTTCTGGTAGCAAGTAATGCTATTGTAGTTAAGATGTCTAATAATTATACATATTCTTTTCTTTTCATTGCAACTTTCTTTATGATTTATTTTGGGTGACAGAAGTAGTTTATTGAATACTTTTGGCAAAAAAGTAACTTAAATTGATTGGCACTATATCATTTTTCTGTGAATTCAGGATGAAGTTCAAAAACTACGGGAGGAAGTGGCTCATTTGCAGAATCTGGTAAGAAAAATGCATCCTTTTTTGTGAACAAATTAATCGTTTTCTTTTTGGTTAAAGCATAAAGATGATTAACCTTGTGCTCTGGTCTTGAGGTCCTTACCTTCGAATCAGTGAGATCTTTTTTATTTTATTCTGTTTTCCCTTTTTTCTGTAATCATTCATAGCTTATTCTCGTATAATACCCTCAGTATCTCTTATGTGAATCCACCATAATATAATAATGATTAACCTCCTTTGTGAATACTCTTTCCCAATTCAGTCTCATATAATCTTCTAGTCTCACATCTTGCTCTTAGTTTACCTTGTCTTGTAGTTTATTTTTGGGCTGTGCAGGCCTCCTTATTCAATTTGATGTGTTATAGGATCCCATTATTTTTTTCTTTAAAAAAAAACAATTTTCTCTACAAGGGCTGAGTGCTACCTATTTCAGATGGAAGAGTCGAATAATGCCCAAGGTGGTACGGTCAGGAACATTCATTCCAGGGGGAAAACCGATTTGTCAAATAAAGTGACGCAAGATCCCATCAACGTTCAGAGAAGGGAAAAAGTAAAAGAAGCTATGCTTCATGCTTGGAGATCTTATGAAACATATGCATGGGGCCAAGATGAACTTCAGGTGTGGTTAATTCCCTTTACATATAATCAAAATTAATATGCAATTTGCTTTTTTGGTTTTCTGCCTTGTGAGCTTCTCATGCTTTATTTACATTTTTGGGTTGTAAAGTAATATAATTCCAGCTTCTTTCCTAGGGAGCAAAACTTTTGAAGTCTTTCTAGATTTGGATATAATTCAATCATGGGCTTTTGCTTTAATATAAACAATTACAATTCTGTGGTTTATGTCTGTGTCATGGAAAAAGAAAAGAAATTATAAAGGATAAGGCTGTGCCCTTTAGCTCATCATCCAGCAGAGCACACTTTTAATTTGCTCATTCAAATATATTCATCAACCAAATGTATGGCCTTAAAATTCTACTTGATGTATCTTTGTTATCTTTTATGTTACATTTTCCAATATTAAAGGTTACTTTCTTGGTTCTACCAGCCCCAGTCAAAGAATGGTGTTGATAGCTTTGGTGGTCTTGGAGCAACCTTAGTTGATTCTCTTGACACATTATACATTATGGGGCTCACTGAGCAGTTTCAGAAAGCAAGAGAGTGAGTATAACTTTCGAATCTGCGACAATGAGTTGTTGTTATTAGCTTATGAAAAATCTATGTTTTACCGGATTCTACAGTGTGAGGTGGATGCGTGAGTTGTGTTTGGTTAATGTGCTTTTAGTTCACAAATTAGAAGTATGTCGTTTTCTATTAAATTTATTTATCTGTGAATCTATTCTTTCTATCCAATTTCTGATTGAAAATGAATTTATAAACTCTGCTGGAGGCACTGTTCACGTGTTAACTCCTTACATTGATTTTTTTTTTTTTTGGACATATGTTTCCCTTTTCTCACTTTTTTTTAAAGCTCTTGAATCTTTATATTAATTTAAATATAAGTAGGTAAGCTTTCTTTTTCCTCGATGGTTTGTTATATGCATCTGCTTAATGCTCGACTGTGATACTCATTGTGTTTATTTCTTGTACTCCATATTAAGACATTATTCTGTAACAGATGGGTTGCAAACTCGCTGGATTTTAATAAGGACTATGAAGCTAGCGTTTTTGAGACAACTATAAGGTTGCTTTATAAGGTTTACATTGCAGTTGATGTTCCTTCACTGTTAATTTTTTGTTGGTGCTTTGACCGTGTATTCTGTTTCTGATATTTTCTTCTGGTCTATTTCCTCCAAAATACAGAGTGGTAGGTGGACTCCTCAGTGCATATGATCTTTCAGGAGACAAAATTTTCCTTGATAAGGCTAGAGACATTGCAGACAGATTGCTGCCTGCATGGGATACACCTACAGGAATTCCTTATAACATAATCAATTTGGCACGTGGAAATCCACACAATCCTAGTTGGACTGGGGTATGCTCTTAGTATTCTATCTGTGCAGTTCACCTTGAGTCCTTGACTACACATTTGGTATCACTGTCCATGATCCCATAGTTTAGTAGTCTTCATCTAACTTTTAAGCTTGTGGCTGTTTGGAGAATAACCATCTTTGTTGAAAATTTGAAATCTTTGTTGCTAGCTTGATGAACCTCTGCTATAGTTGCTGTTTGCCTTCTTTTTAGACAAGAATTGATTCTGCTAGCATGACCATATTGGCTTAGCTTTTATTTGGGATGTTTTATAAGTTCTTAATTATAATTTTTTGCATCATTTTGGTAAATTTGCTTTTAAGGCACAATTTTTGTGATTGGGTCAGAATGCAGACATTGGTGGTGCCAGTTCTGGGCTTCTCTTTGTCTCTGTTTTTTGGTTAATGGATTTTTCACTTTATGCATTAGTTTTGATTTCTGATTGTCTATGTGTTGGCAATATGCTAGAAGTTTATTAGTTGATCTAATTCTTTTTAATCCTTCTTCTTGTTTCAAGGGCGAGAGTATTTTGGCGGATTCTGGCACTGAACAACTAGAATTTATTGTTCTTTCCCAAAGGACTGGTGACCCGAAGTATCAGCAGAAGGTTTTTGTTCTACTTCTGCCATACTGTATTTTCTATTTTGTCTTTCACTTTGGTAGGCTTGTTGCAGGTTTGTGAGGATGATGGGTCTAATTCCTCTCTCTGCCAAATATGCATAATAATGTTCAGCATAAAGTGAATGGCTTTTTTTTTTTCCTGAGAACATGAGGCAAAAAAAAAGAAAGAAAGAAATTTGCTGAGCTGCCCATGTTTCTAAGTACTAACTGTTCTGGTAATATAGTTATTATTTATTGAGGCTAGTTATTGAAGATTTGTGGTAATTAGATCACGCTCTTGCTATTTCAGGCCGAGGATGTCATAACATATATTAATAAAACATTTCCTGATGATGGATTGCTTCCTATCTACATCGATCCTCGTAGTGGAAGAACAGCCTACTCGCCCATCACTTTTGGTGCCATGGGAGACAGGTATTGACATAGAATTAGTATAGGTTTACTTTCAAAAGTTCAACAACACTTTGATGACATATTTTACACAATGTAAGTGCAGTAAATGTTCTGTGTTTCAAGCGGTCTACATTGTAATTTCAATCATCTTATTTATTTGTTAATTTCATTTAAATTGTTATTGATGCAATTTATTTTGCAGCTTTTATGAATATTTGCTCAAAGTTTGGATACTGGGGAATAAAACTCCAGCTGTAAAACTATACAGGTAGGAATAATTCTTCTCCTTCTTCAATTTCTTGCATTACATTGCGAATTATTTGTTGAGAAGTTCAAGCAGGAACCCACTTCTTGAACGGTAGCAGAGATGTAACTCTTTACTTCTGAAGACTGATGAAAATTAGGGTGTGTTTGGTATGAGAGACTTGGAATTGTAGGGGAGGGGAAGGAAAATTTTTATGAGTTGAATTTAGGATAATTGGAGAAGTGGGTTTACAAAATCTTAATAAAGAGAAGATGTAAGACAAAAGAGTAGGAAAGATTAATTAAAAACTTTTAACCCCACTTCTCTCTCTTTTTTTTAAATCCAACTCAAAAATTTTGCCTCCGCCGCCCCTCATACCAAACAAGCCCTTAGTTTATATTGTCTATTTGTTATAATACTATTTTCTTTTAAGTGGAGTTTGAATGAGAAAATCAAACTAGAAGTCGTTTGTAATCTTGTATTGAAAACAGAGATATGTGGGAGAAATCAATGAAAGGTCTTGTGACCTTGGTTAGGAGATCAACACCATCTTCTTTTTCTTATATATGTGAGAAGAATGGAGGGTCTCTTACAGACAAGGTAAAACATTATCGTACCTTACAGTTATTGCCACATCCATTGCTTACATGTGATGATTTGAATATGCTTATGATTTTTTTTTTCATTCAATTGTGGATATGCAGATGGATGAACTGGCATGCTTTGCTCCAGGAATGGTTGCTTTAGGATCGTCTGACTATGGTCCTGAAGATTCAAAGAAGTATCTGTCACTTGCCGAAGAGGTATATTTTAACTTAGTGGCTTCTTAGTTCTTACCAATACAGTAAATTACTAATGTTGATTGACTCTTTCAGGCTTATTTAGAAACGTTTGATTTACTTCAAATTGTGATGTCATCAATTTTATTTATGTAATGCTCCCTGATGCCATGAATATGAACTTCTGAAACATGTTATGATGAGTAGATAAGTGGATGTTGGCAGTTTTGGTTCGCCTTAAATGGATGGGTGCTTTCCTTTCTTCTTCCTCTAGTGCACGACAATTTTCATCCATCCGATGTGTGGCAATGATTGATGATATTACTGTCGTGTTAACTTGGAAGTGGCTTTAAAAATTTTAAATCAAAAAAAAAAAAAAAATGAAAAGAAAAGAACCATGGCAAGTGTAGAGTTTGATAACATTTTTGTGCATTCAATACCCATTTTACCATTCACTTAAAGATCACCCCTTCATGTGATCCAAATCCAATGATAGCTTATTCCTATATATCTCTATCTTGTACGGTGATTAGGAAATATGAATAGAATGGTTACTGGTAATTATTCTCTAGTGGGATTGGATATTTGCCACACCGAGACATGGGCGCGTGCATACACAAGGTCAGATAACTGCTAACAAGCTAAGTTATGGAATGACTATATATGCTTTTCACTTTGCAGCTTGCCTGGACTTGTTATAACTTCTACCAATCAACTCCCACAAAATTGGCTGGAGAGAACTATTTTTTTCATGAAGGCCAGGTTTGTTTTAAGTTTGCTCGTTGTTTCCAATTTTGTATATATTTTTCCTGGTTACATGACCATTTCTAAAATTCTGAATTGTTTAGGACATGAGTGTGGGTACATCATGGAACATTCTAAGACCAGAGACAATTGAGTCACTCTTCTATTTGTGGCGGCTAACGGGCAACAAGACCTACCAAGAATGGGGTTGGAATATATTCCAAGCTTTTGAGAAGAACTCCCGTGTAGAGACGGGATACGTCGGACTGAAGGATGTAAGCACACCTCAACTTCATCTCACAATGCGTATGCATGCATTACACAACCATTCTTCCTATATTCATGTACTAATTATCACTGTTTCAGGTTAATACTGGCGTCAAGGACAATAAGATGCAAACCTTCTTTCTAGCTGAGACTTTGAAATATCTCTATCTTCTTTTCTCGCCCCCATCAGTTATCTCATTGGATGAATGGGTGTTCAACACAGAAGCGCACCCGCTGAGGATCACCCCTCGGCTTGAGGGAGATAAGTTAGGGAACTTGAATGAGAAACAAAAACCAAAATTTAGAATAGGCGGCAGGAAGGAAGGACGGTCAGGTTAGCGATACATTTCAGATTTACCATAGCTGGTTGGGGCTTGAACCTCCATCTTGATCAAGGTTCAAGAAGGGTAGGAGCCAATTTGTTCCATTATAGAGATTGTAAGGCGTCAGCGAATCACCTTGGCAGATTATTCTGGACACGGCAGAAATTTTCCATTTCCGGGAAGCCATTGTATTTTGATTCAAAGTCAGGGGATCACTCTGCTGCAGATTGGTATTGTGACACCCATGAAACAGGTCTGCATTTGTAGTTCTTACAAAATAGTTTTATTCAGAACGATGTGATCTTTGTTGCCTTTCTAAACTTAAGGGGTAAATCTTGGGATTGTGCCTTTATGTTTCTAATAATTATTTTTACCCCTGGAATCAAATTCAATAGGTTAGTGATACAATGTATGAAACTTGAGGCATATATCCTATTCAATAGTAAGTTTCAGCTTATTTACTTTTCTTTATGGCTTGGTTGATTAAGGGAATATTACCCATATGTAAGGTGGGCGTTGCATGCAAAATTTCGACTTGGTACCAACATGAGATATGCTACAGGCTTGTACATTTCGTGTCAAATTGGAGCTAGTCGCTACAGGCTTGAACACCATCTTTGAATCAATATCCCATATGAACATAAAGGGGTTTGTTCTACCAAAAGTTTGAATTCCCACTTAGAGAGCCCACGCTTAGTGTTTGATCTTAAATCAAATAATAGGATTGCTTTCAATAGAAAAAATTACATGTGTCTCTTGAGAAAATTGCTAGCTTTTGTGAAAATTTGCTTGCAAATATCTACCCAATCAACCATTCCAAAACACATGTTGGACTTTTCAAGGGTGTTAGAGATGGGAGATGACCGGCTCAATTAATCTCACTGTTCATTTAATGTCGATTATATTAAATTTCAATAATTGTGATTTATTCTATCAATGGATTGACATTCCTAGAGGTTGGAACAAGTCGTAATTTTTCATGAAAGGACGTCAAAGTAACCATCGTTATCCCTCGTTAAAGTGTGTTTGGACTGACGTTGGCCAGTGTGATGGATACGATTGCACAGAATCCCATATGCGTTTGCAGTGAAAAAAATTTAAGCATGTTTGGGCTGACGTTATAGACTATTGTGATTTTTAGTTAATCGTATACTTTTACATTAGCATCATTTTGGCTGCTTTTCCATCCAATTGAAGGCAAGTTTGAGTTGTTTTTTTTTTTAAAAAAAAATTCTGTCAATTTTTATCCTGATTTTAATTATAAGATCCAGTTGATTTTTTAAAGAGATTAAGAAAATCAAAAGAGTCAACTAAGTTTTATAATTAAGATAGAAGGTAATATAAATATCACACTATATTTACATATAAATAAAGCTCCCTCCAATCTTAATTATAAGACCTAGTTGATTTCTTTTTGGAAAGATTAAGGAAGACAAAAGAGTTAATTGGGTTTTATAATTAAGACAGAAGGTAATACAAATATCATACTATATTTACATGTAATAAGACTCTTCAGTCCTAATTATAAGACTCAGTTGATTTTTTTAGAAAGATTAAGGAAGCCAAAAGAGTCAACTAGGCCTTATAATTAGAACTAGAGTATAAATAAAACAATATATTTATATATATATTTATATGTAATCCATATATATATATATATATGTAATCATGCCCTTTACAATCATTTCCTATCAAAAGTAACTTTTAGAAAATTTCGACCAAACAAGTTTTACTTTTGCATTAATAACTTTTGCAATTTTTATTCCAAACATAAATCAAATTATTCAATCTTACTTTTACCCAATCTTACGTTTACTCAATCTTACTTTTCTAAAAGTACTGATTATAGGGTGTGTTTAGATTAAAGATTGGAATTGGTACTTTTAAAAAAGTAAGATTGAGTTAAAGTAATATTGGGTGATTTAATTTGTGTTTGAAATAAAGATTGTAGAAGTTACTTATAAGTTATTTATGCAAAAGTAAAGCTTGTTTGGTTGAAATTTTGTAAAAGTAACTTTTTATGGGAAATGATTGAAAAAGGCATGAATTACATATATATAAATATATTGTGATATTTATACTACCTCTTATCCTAATTATAAGATCTAGTGAACTCTTTTGGCTTCCTTAATCGTTCTAAAAAAATCAATTAGGTCTTATAATTAGGATCTGAAAGAGTCTTATTACATGTAAATATAGTATGATATTTATACTACTTCCGGTTCTAATTATAAAACCTAGTTGACTCTTTTAGCTTCCTTAATCTATCCAAAAAAATCAACTGGGTCTTATAATTAGGAATGGAAGGAGTCTTATTACATGTAAATATAGTATGATATTTATACTAACTTTGGTTCTAATTATAAAACCCAATTAAAATTTTTTAGAGAAGTCAATGAAGCAAAATATGTTAGTTAATTATATCATATATTGTGTTTTATCATATTATATATTTGTTTATAAATTAAAAAAAATAGTTTAAAAAATGATAAATTTTAATACGTTAAAAAAGTTAATTAGCTTTTTTAAAATTCTTTAAAAAGTTAATCGAGTATTATAATTAAAACGAGAAGAAATAATTATAATAGGGAAAAAAATCATGAACAGTACATCATACACAAGAAAACGGAGGCAAAAGCATGAATTTTGTGCTTCTCCAATCTGAAGCAAAACGTCACAATCGCCGATTGAAGACTTCGTCAGGCCAAACATGACTTTTTTTTTTTTTTTTACTTATGCTTTAGTAATCGTGGCCTCATG
>JBAGKO010000012.1:12289473-12310184 GCA_037177275.1 Acacia concinna
TAAAAAGCTAATTATATTAGTTAATTATATTATATATTGTATTTTATTATATTATATATTAATTCATAAGTCAAACATTATAATTTGAAGAAAAACAACAAATTTTAATATTTTAAAGTATTGTAATTAGCTTTTTTAGGATTTTTTAGAATTCTCTAAAAAAATTAACAGGTGCTTATAATTAGAATTAAAGAAGTGTCGTATTCTTCTAACGGGTAAAACTTCCAAACAATTTTTTTTTACCGATTTTCTCATGATTAAATCATAATTCATGGTCGAGTTTGAAAAAACACCTTCATAATTTGAAAGTCCCAAATGAGTGATTCCATGGTATTTTTCTCAAATTTTTTCCTAACTTCAGTGCACAAAATTTTCAAAGAAAAATAAATTATATTACTATACATGAATAATAAAGATTAATAAAATTAAAATATATAGACCCTACCTTCTTAATTTTATTTTGTCTTTTAACACTATACTATCTCTGATCTTTGATATAAAATCGCAAATATGAATAAGATCTATATTAAAAAGGGAATGTTACTACAAGACACTCAAGCTAAACTGCTAAATCATAAAAAGAAGGAAATAATACTTAACACATTAAATATTCCTTGAATTGAATTTTCTTTTCTAGTTTTATCTTTATTAAATTAAATTTTAAATGAGATAAAATATAAAAAAAATGTCACATTTAAATATTAATTATATGAATAAAATTAATAAATTAACATTAATTATTTTTGAAGACTAAAACATTCTTCTAAAAGTAATTTATACAGGATGAGATTTTAAAATAGATTGATAGATTTTAAAATTTCGAGGATGGGGAGAAAATAGATGAGGAGGGATCCGGACACAAGGGAGTGTGTGTGTGTGTGTGGAAATTATTATACTAGGTGTCTATCGTGCATCAATCCCTCTCATAAGCAACATGTGAAGAAAGGAAGTTTCGAGGAAGCTTCATGGAAATTGCTTATTAGCTTCCAAAAGTCAAGTTACCTCTTCTCTACTCCCTCCATTGTTATTCCCAATCCATTTGTGGCTATCGTCTTCCTTCCTCCTCCTCCCCAAATGCTGCCGCCGACAGCCTAATTAGCACATCAAGTTTCTCAGAGATTCACAATATGTACCCTTCCCTCTTCTCTCATATGCCCTCTCTTTTATCCCTCTTGGTACTCTCTCTCACTCACTCTCTCTCTCTCTCTCTCTCTCTCTCTCTCACTTTAGTTTAATCATTTTGCAAGTGAAGTGTACTGTGTTGTGTGTCTCTCTGCTGTGTTGATGCAAGTTTTTTTTTTTTATAGATTTAGGATAAAATTGATGATTACAAACAACTGTTTGGTGTTCACTTTTCAGTTCATACTTTATCCACACGCACTCACATATTCGAGGTTTGAACATTTGTTTTGAAGAAAAAACATGATTTTGTCTTTCATAATTGATTTCCTAGCTACTCCAAGAGTTGATTATAAAATTTGCTTATTATAACGATTATCAAAAGTTTCTCTTTGATTCAAAAGCTTATGGTTGTTGGCCCAAAAAAAAAAAAAAAACCAAGTGTGTTTTTCATATACAAGGATAGGGTAAAGGGTTAAATTTGTTATGGAAGTATGCTCAGAGGGATAAATTTGTCATGGAGTTTCATAAGGGGTGAATTTGTTTAAGAAGTGAGGCAATCTTACCTCTACAGTTAGTTGACTAAATATGTTAAGCTAGCAGTCCATATATCATTCATTTTATTTTTGATAAGGCGAAAATTTGTCCCCACTTTAATTCATTACTTTTAATTGTTAATTGACCAAATATGATGAATTGCAGTCCACATGTTATCCAGTTTATTTTTGTTAAAGTGAAAATCTACTTCACAAGTTTATCTATAATCTAATTCATCTTTTTTAAAAGTTAGATTTAAAAGTTTCGAGATAAATTTTCACCTTAGCAAAAATACAGTGAATGACCTATGGACTCTCAATTCAACATATTTGGTCAACTAATAATAGGGGCAAAATTGCCCTACTTCTAAAACTTTTGGAGCAAATTCGCCCCTTATAAAACTTTTATGGCAAATTCATCATTCTGGGCATACTTCTATAGTAAATTTACTTCTTTACCCATAAATATATATATACTCCCTCATTCCTTTAGGAAGTACTCTCTCCTAGGTTTTAAGTACAATATATATATATAACAGAATTAAAATATAAAAATAACCATAAACTATTGTTAAAATTGTAAAGGTAATAATGAACTTTCAAAAATAGTGTAAAACCGTTAAATTATTGTAACCATTAATTTTTTTGGGAGAGTTATTTTTTTATATCGACTAATGGTAGTATGAGAAAATAGAAATTAATATGATATTGAAGTTTAGTGTATAGTGATATGGTAAATCACATGAATTTTATATCACATGTAATGTGTTTAATTATTTTTATTGGTACATATGAATTCATTAGAATCATTTTTTAGACATGAGTATGAGCTTTCAAATAAACTTATATGGCTTAAAGCCTCCAAGATTATGCATAACCCTCCAAACTTATTTAAAAGCCTGCATTATACACCTATCTTGAATAGGATTTAAGGCTATAGTAAGAAGATTACGCATTATTTGATTATTAAAAAAAAATAAATTTAAACTAAATTTTCTTATAACATGTCAGTAAAAATTTAATACAATTACAAGTTTACAATAATACGATAGGATGATTTGTTTATAATAGTAATATAAACAATTCTAAAAATTCGTCATGGTTGCTACAACAACACAAGACTTCAAATACAATTTTCTAGCCCTTCTCAAGTCTGAATGACTCCTAAATTTTTTTCCCCCCAACCATTAAGGAGCATATTCAACACCCACTTGTAACAAATTTGGGCTAGTAATTGAATTAAGGTTGTCGTGTTGAGCAATCAAAGAGCCTAAAGGGGTAAGTGAGCTGACGAATGAAGAAGTTGAGTTCGTGTGTGAAGGATGGGATGTGAAACTTAAAATTAATGCCAACTTAGTATTTTTATAAAAATTTATGAAATTGACTTAGAATATAGTACATATGTAATAGTGGAAAAATAAAAAAATAATAATAATAAAAAAAGATCAATATGATTTGGTCAAGATTAGTTAGGCCTGCAAGCTATTTACTAAACGGCCCAAGTGTATTGGTATGGATGGATTTCGCTCCCATTATATATGTGTGCAGTGAATAGGATTCAGTTTCTCCCTTGTACCTCTTCTCATCTTTTTTTTTTCTTTTTTCACCGTTAGATTAAGATTTCAACGGTCTAGATTTAACATCTTATAAAAATGTTATTATATTTTATTTTAAGGATATAATTTTTTTATACAAGACATAAAATAAATTTGAATTGTTACAATTATTTTTGCGTCTTTTAAATTAATATAATTCTATTTTTATAAGATTTTAAATTTTGACTATTAAGATCATGATCTAACAGTAAAAAAGAAAAAAAAGAGAAAAAAAAGATGAAAAGGGATATGAGAAAGAAACCAAATCCAGTGACTAAGGGGCTGCTGATTTTGCTCTACTTTGTTGGTATATATGTATGCATTGAGAGCTGGTAGGGCCCTTGTTTTGACCCAATCTGTTTTTTTTGTTTTTGCCTTCTATTTTGACCCAATGTACTGTCATTGGATAGCGATATGCTATGATAGTGGATTTACTGTTGCTGCTCTAGCAGGCATTCGCTTGCATGGGTTGTGCTATTATTCTCCCTCCTATCATACATATAAAATTTAGTTGCTTTCTTTAAAGAATTAAGAATATTAAATAAATTAATTAATTGTCACAATATCATATAATGTTTCAAAAATATCCTTAATTTACGATTTTAGAATCATCATTTCTCCTTGTGTATGTATTTATGGGAAGTGGGGGAGGAAGTAGAATTTCTTCTTGTATATGTATTTGAATAATTGTAGCGTGTAATTATAATTAAAGGAGTATTAATATGGGTAGATTAAAAAAATGGTTAAATATAGCAGACAAAATAGATATGAGTCTTATGTTTAGAACCAGATTAAATTTTTAATTATGTCTTATAAATAGGATTCAACTAGACGGAGAATCAGTTGTACTAAATTACAATAGTTATGTTGTGTTTCATGTCACGTGTCTTGATAGGGTCTAGCCTACTTTATTCCTGGGAGGGAATAATTAGAAATATGTATGTTATATAGATTGATATAAGTGATACAAATTTACGTACCCTAAGCATGCAGTTAAAGATGATTAAAACTTTGAGATATGAAACAACATTTGTGGTCAAAGTTAAGTTTCGCCACCACACCTTGGTTGTGTATCTGTTTTTGTTAGAATATATAAATATCTACCCTTAGTGGATTAAGGAAAAATAATTGACTTTTGGGGTCAATATGAAAATATATAAAGATAATAGGATAAATAAATAATTTTCCTATTTTATTTTTTTAATTTATATTTTCTTTATTCTTATGGAGGGAACAGTTGCCTCTATCATTTGAAATTTAAATAAAAAAGTTGCAACATATATTCTTTCGTATCTGTTCTACGATAGAACACAACGTAAAAACCTAAATTTCCTTCCCTATCTCAAAAACTCTCTTTCTGGGTGAATTTGATGTGCATCAAGTCCTGAATCCAAAGTGTGATTTGGACAGCGTGGGTATCTGCAGAAACAGAGTCTACTTTAGGTACGCTCCAATAATACCTATAGTTTTAAGTTTATAAAAGTAATATTGAGTAGTTAAGGTAAGCATGAGAAAAATTTTATTTTCATTTATAAAAAAAGACTAAAAAAACATAGTTTTTTTTGTTTGCTAAACAAACACTAAGGGGCTCAAAGACAACATATTTGAAACTGTCCATAAAGGACAGGTTAGCTTGTATAAAGTACCAAAGAGAAACTAATCTCTTGGCAACAAGCTAGTTCTCACCAAACTAAAATTACGTGTATCCTTGACGATACTACACGGTCAATGTATTTATTTACAACCGCAATTAGTGCAGTTTTATTGAAATTATGTGCTTAAAAATTAGGTGTATCAGGGTTGGGTCAGAATTAATTTTGTTTGGCTATTTTTAGATTTTTAGAAAGATTAGGCCTCCTTTGCCCTTTATTGGGCATGTGGCCTGTAATGCGCTGCCTTCCCATGTGTGGCAATGCCCTTTGTAATATCCCATCATTATCATATGTTGTGAGTACAAAATAGTTTAGTTTTGAAAATTTTAACGACTTTTGGAAACCAAAACAAGTATTTTTCCTTTCACAAATTATAAAAAAATAATTAAAAGTGCATCATTTTATATCAATGAAATATTGAAATGTTGTTAATTTTATCTAGAAGCTAATAATTGATTAGAAGAAGAAAAGTAAAAAAAAAAGAAAGAGAGATTGGGATATTACAACAGGCATTTCTTATTGGCATGAGGAAGTTGGGGAAGAATAAAATGATTAAAAAAAAAAGAGCTGGATTAATGAAAATTAGAAAAATTTGGTTATAAAATTCTAACAAAGCGACTATTTAAGATAAATTTGAGTAAGAAAAAAATTAATTAAAAACTTCTAACTGAACTGCTCTAATTTTTTTGAATTAGTTTATTAAAAATTTTACTTCCCATCCAAATCTTAACTACCAAACAGCCCCTTAGAGAAGAAAGAACACCTTATTTATTTTATTTATATGTATTTTCTTATAATTAATTGCATGCAATGGCATTATTTAATTAATTTTAATTTAATTTTTGGTATTAGTTATCAGACAGCTCGATCAGTTCGACTGGTTCGGCGGGCTAAAACGGTGGGCCCGCATGAACAGCGTGAACGTCGTGAACAATTTGCTGTCTCCTCCTTCAAAAATCTAACGCGCGCGGAATTAATGATCAGTAGCCATTTGATTTCCGTTCCATCACGCCACAACCATGACCTCCAAATCTCGAGGTTCCAACGACGGTGGTGCCTCCGATAACAACAACAACAACAACAATAATGGCTTTGTCACCGTCACCGTCCCCGCGCATCCGGATGGCGACTCTCCTTCTACCTCCGCCGTCCACCACATTCACGTCAATGATCACCACGACGATGACGACTACGATGACTTGCAGGAGGATCCGGAAGATCCTTTCGATATTGCTCAGACCAAAAATGCGCCTCGTGAGGCCCTTCAGCGTTGGAGAGTAAGATCGCAATTAATTAAATTCATTATTCTTTTCTTTTCCGTTCTGCATTGTTCTGAGATATGAATTGCATGAATCCTCCTCTTCTGACTCCATTTCTGGAATTCTTCATTACAATGCCTCGTTCTTATGCATTTGCATTTGCGTTACGTATATTGTTCTCATGTTTGAAAGGTTTTTTACTTTTACATTGTCTTTTGAAGGACATGGGTATATTACTTTAATATTTTGTAATCTATACTTTTAATTATTAATGCATAGTTGAATTTTTATAAAAAAAGACATTTTGATATCTTATAAATTAAAAAAGATTCGTTTTCAATTTTTTTAATCTTTTTTTTTAAAGGATTAGTACTGTAAGTGAGAAAGAAAACTCACAATTTTTTTGATAAGTCTTTTAAAAAAACATTAAGAAAATGAAAACAATTTTATTTTTTTATAAAATATTAAAATATAACTCATTTTATATACAATTTAATCATAAAAGAAATGTGAAAAGACATTTGAGAAGTGCCCAAAATTAAATTGCTTTTCAAATTGTGTATGTATATACGGATTTGTTTGCGTAATTTGTTTCACCGAATAAAAATTCTAGATCTGGAAGTTTAGATTTCATATTTTTTGAGTTTATAGTTTGTTTGAAAACAAGAAAAGGATGAGTTGAAAAATGCAGAAAGTGTTGACTTTATTCCGTTGGGGGTAATCATAACAATCAATGTCAAATTTGAATTGAATGGCCGAAAATAGAAACCTATATTACAGTTAATTGACAAGATGGAAGTAACCTTTTTTTTCCTGGCGTGAAGTTGAAAGGTGTTTTAATCCTTGACAAAGACAAATCTGACTTTTACATAGTACAATATATCGTGGGCTGGCCCGCCCCAAATCTTTTAAAGCGCGTCTCAACAGTAACACTTCTCTAGAATTTATATACCAAAATCAAAAAAGAAAAAAAAAAAGGAGTGTTAAACAGTCATGTGTTGTACTAATGCAATTTCAGCTTGTAGTGCATAACTTTACTGAACTCTGTTACATGCTATAAATTTGCTCTAAAAGTTTTTAGTGAGAAATATTAACGTTGGCTTAGAAACTTTTTCAGGTTCAATGTCATTTAAAAACTTTAAAAACGTTATGCCGTTACAAAATTAATGTTGACTATTAAAAATTTGATGTTGACTATTAATTCTTTAATAGTAGGGGCAACTTTATACAATTTTAATACTTTCAAAGTAACGTTGAACCTTAAAAACTTCAGATGTAATATTGTTCTAAAATAAAACTTTTGAAATAAATTTATACTCTAACTCTTAGTTCTAAATCAGTAACTTGTACGAGAGTGACTTGCATTACAGAGTTGTTGTGGATAACCTGACTAAACTCTGTTACATACCTACATGATAAATATTTAACTCCACTGTCACACAGTGTGACTTGCATTGCAAGGCATTTGTACTGAAGTTAAGCTCGATTGCAGCAAGCAGCACTGGTTCTCAATGCGTCAAGGCGTTTTCGTTACACACTGGACTTGAAAAAAGAAGATGAGAAACAAGAGAAGAAAAATTTGATTAGAGCCCACGCACAAGTCGTACGAGTAATGCCTCTATGACCAATCTAACAATATATCATCATCATGTTCCCTCAAGTTACTAACCCTCTTGTTCTTTTTGTAATCGACAATTAATTGTTCTATATTAGGCAGCGTTGCTTTTCAAATTGGCCGGTGAACGTGAAATAGGTATACTTCTAATCTAGTTCCCCCCCCCCCCCACTTTTTTATTCTTTTAATGATCTGTGACCTTTATTCACCTTGAGCTTTAATAATAGCAATAAATTTACTGTTTTTTAAGTAGTATTGAAAATCCATTAGAAATACATAGTTCAAAATATTACAACAAAATCAACTTCTCTCATTAACAATATATATTTAAAGGAGCTCTACTTACCCATCACACATGTATATAAATTCCATTTTGTGATACATGCAAACATGACCAGCTTCTTCATTGGTCTAAAATAGTTTGACTGGTAAGAAGGGCAAATATGAGGCTTCTTCATTAGAATGTGTATGAGTAATAGATGGATGGCATATGTGGCATTGGTTTGTGGGAAGAGGGGATGGTAAAAGCAGTTGGGCTTGTGCAGGATACTTTCAAATATACCCATTCAAGAAGTGAAGGAATAGTTAGTCAAGATAGAAGGGATTTGAACTGAAATAATAGGAACATATATAAAGGCTACAACAACCGATGCGTATCAGTGAGGAGAAAAGTAAGGGGAGTGTCCCAAGGAGGTTCCATGTTGTTGAAATGTCAATTGAGCAAGTGAAGAACAGTGCTTACCCTCAACATTGATGAACACAATAAGCGATATGATGCTGCCAAAACAGAGAAAGTAAGTGAGCATATAATAGGGAATAGAAGAATGTCTTGCTTTTATGCCAAGTCAAACATGTCAAATGAAGATGTGATATAATGGATGTGAAATGGGAGGGTTGACAACTGTATAGAAACCGAGGGGGCAGACAATTGAAAAAAGATGATGTCAAATGAAGATGTGATAATGAAGAATTGGAAGAAATCATAGACACAAGTAAAGTTCAGCGGTAAAAGGTTTGAAGGCACAAATCATGGTATTCTCTTTTGGGACGCAGCACACATTCATGTGCCTAAATCATGAATATTGGTAGAGGTAAACCTGTGCGAGGAGACCAAATAAAACAGGTGCACTGGACGGATTCACGAATGACGACACTTGTCACTTGGTATTGTAAACGTGAGAATGGTGGGTATTTAATAAGGAAAATGGTGTTTAAAAAATCAAGACAAACTATTGAATAAGTCATAAATGATAAATGGCAACTCTGGTGGGTACTATATTTGTTTGAATGTGCAGGATAGTTCCAGTATAGTAGAATTTCGTATGCCCTTACAAAAAAGAATGACACTTTAAGATTATGCTACTGTTTAGGTATGATAGTTCCATCACAATGGCAATAGATGATAGCAAAAACTCATACGGACCATCCATTGATCCTTACCAAATAAGACTTTCAAACCATGAAAGTAAGAGAAGAAACACATTCTGGGCCAACAGGTATTGGAACAAACAGAAACTTCAGTGAACCATTGGTTTAGTATAACAATGCGTTTACATCTTAAGTGGAGTAGCAGTCAAGAGATCTTTAATCTGCTGTACTTCTAGATGGTGGCATCACTGTACGAAATAACTGTGGGGCAACCTGCAAATTGCCAGTGAAACAGGAGATACAGAAATAACGGTGATGAGCAAGCCAGACGGAAGACATACCTGTGACTTCAGGGGAAGAGGGAATGACAAACCTTATGAGAATGAAACCCATATATGAGCCAATGTTGTGGAATCAGTTATCTCTGTTTATAGTTGAACGAAACAGAGGCCAAAAGTAAATGGGTAATACGGAAATCGCACCTCCAATGATTGAAGCCTGTAAACAGTGATTTAGGTGAGGGGCTAAAAGATAAGCCTCATAGGTGATGGCTTGCCGGAACAGTAATTGATACTAAGTAATTGATCAATTGTTGGTAGAAATTCTAAAATAAAGAAGAGTTTATCATTGCAGTTCCACAGCAACTGCCATAAGTCGGTGCTCTTTTTGTTGAATAAGATTGGGTTCTTCTTCGAGTGTCACTAAAAGCGTTTATTATTGAAATTCTTTTATTTTGTCTTTCTATTGGCTTTCCTGTGGTTTTTTGTTGTTGATATTTTTTTCCCAGATTTTTTATGAACTAACAACAGACTACCAATAATGGTTTGGGAAAGTATTGAATTGTCTGGGTTTGGATAGCATAAGTTGTAATCTGTTTGATGTTATTGAGGACATTTGCATTTAAAAAATGTCTATTGCAACCCAGCACTCCAAAACCACAGTGATAATATATTGGGTTATGGGACAAATTTATTTTAAAAGTTTTTGTTAGTAGTAATATTGTCAGAAAGTAAGTGTTTTCAACTTTAATATCACTCTAGAAGTTTTAAAACGTAACAATTGAAAAAAAATTTGATATTAACCCTTATTTTTTTAATGATAAGAGATACAATTGTTCTATTTTAATACTTTCTTTGAGTATCATTACTCTTTAAAAACTACTTGAAGAATATTGCTTGTGAGAGAAAATTTTTGAGATAAATTTATACATTAACTATAATATATTTAGAGTTCAATGTGCTAAGCATTGTATTATAATCAATCTGCATTCCGTTGTAGGAATCTTGCTTTTAAATTAACTTGGTTTATTTTTGAAACTCGAATTCTTCTCACGGTAAGGTTTTGCCTTATGAATAACAACCTATGGTTTTTTAACGTATATTTGGAATAATGCAGTTATAACTACACCGGCGCGAACCCCTGCTCGAATCAATGTCGGCGATTTTGGAGTTGGGCTTGAGGCACTTGCCTCAATGTTTAAGGATCATGACCATTCTGCTTTGGACCAATATGGAGGGGCAAGTCTACTACTTGAGACAATCTTTGGGGTTTCTTACACTGATGAGAAATTGTGATTATTCCGCTAATGTAATCCGATGATTATTTCAACAGGTCAAAGGTTTATCAAATTTACTAAAATCCAGTCCCGAGAAAGGGATTAATGATAGTAATGACGATCTATTAACAAGAAGAAGCTCATTTGGAACAAATACGTATCCTCGCAAAAAGGGGAAGAGTTTCTTTGTACGTGGCTATGGTGTTAACTTGTAATATTCTAAAATACAATTTGATGAGTTAATTGCTAATTTGCCACGCTGATGAAAACTGTTTTGTGGTTTATTTTACAGAGGTTTCTCTGGGAAGCTTGGCAAGATCTGACCCTAATCATATTGATTATAGCAGCCGTAGTGTCATTAGTCCTTGGAATAAAAACAGAGGTGCTCTTAACACCCATATGTTTTCATATTACCTCCTTGTCATTAAATTCCGGTTATAAATTGAGCATTGTTAATACTCAATGGTTTCTGCTTTTGTGGAAGGATATGGGAGAAATTAGGTTCTGGGGGCAGTTTCATTTAGCTGTGTGAGGCGTTTGGCCTATCTTGATTATCAACAAGTCTAGGAATATTTTAAGATAAATTTGTTTGACCAGGTCTTCCCAGGTTTAAAACTCTTTCTTTCATATGGTGAGTCGTATTGCAAAATTCAATAAAGTGATGCCATTTGGAGGAAGAGGCTACCAGTGTTGGAGTCCCATCAAATTATTTTGTCAAAGATCTTGTGGACATTATATGAGCATTATGGATTTTGAAATATTTTAAAAAATCCCTGAAATAAAGAAATAAATAAACTAGTTCTTCACAATTTTTTGTCAGATGAGACGCACTTTATCAGCTCATCCAATGAGTAACAAAAATTGTGATGCCCTTGATCTTTCTTTTAGGGAAGCTAAATGTGGGACTGATGCGTCGCATGAAGTATAAGATGAACTATGTAATTCTTGACTAATGAATAGTGTTGTTACCTGAGCATGACATAATAATAATATGAAGAGAATACAGCAGATTTCTTTGACAAATTAATATTCCGTTCTTGTTTCTTTGCTTCTGGGATTTTTAAATCTTACTTGTTTGCTATATTTACATTCTTCATTTATGAGAACCCTGTTTTCTATTATTAATTCTTTGTTAGTGATTGTCTCTTGGTGGTTCTTTGTCCTGATTACTCTTGGTATTAGAATATATCGGTTTAACTAGTTTTATTAAAATATTTATTATTCAGCAAGACTTATCAAATCCCTCATTTGTATTTGGTAGGGTCTGGAAGAAGGGTGGTATGACGGGGGAAGCATTGCTTTTGCAGTTTTACTTGTCATTGTAGTTACAGGTATTGATTTGAAATTTTTCTTTCAGTTTTAATCTTATCTAAGCTGTGAGTGTCCATAAGATCACCATACAGATTTATAGGATAAAGTAAATAAATTTTTTCATTTGTTCTGATTTATATATATGTTCTTTCTGACCTTCTGTTTTTCATTAACCCTGAAACGGATGATATTTTCATTTATTATACTAAATTTGTTTTGCCCCATTGTCTTTTCATCTATCAGCTGTCAGTGACTATCGGCAATCTCTGCAGTTTAAGAATTTGAATGCAGAAAAACAAAATATACAACTAGAGGTGCGTGACCATATATTCTTTGATCACAACTCATTATAGGGGAGCCAAACTGATCACATCCTCTTGAACTTGTATGCAGGTCATTAGAGGTGGTAGAATAGTCAAGATATCAATTTTTGATATTGTTGTTGGTGATGTTGTGCCTCTTAAAATAGGAGATCAGGTAAATTCATATAAACTTTTTGTTTGTTTTACGGAACTTGAGTTATCATCTTTTTATATCTGTTACTCCATGGGTTGCCCTCAGGTTCCTGCTGATGGAGTTTTAATCACCGGCCACTCACTTGCCATTGATGAATCCAGCATGACTGGTGAAAGCAAAATTGTATGTTGTTTATGGCTTCTATTGGCGTAATTATTGTATTTTGTATCTTTTGATTCTTAAGCAGTTAGTGCTCTGCAGGTTCACAAAGACCATAAAGCACCTTTTTTGATGTCTGGCTGCAAAGTAGCAGATGGAGTCGGTTCTATGCTGGTAAATATATGCTGAAGAGCAATGTTTTCTGTTAATAGTTTGATAATGTGCTGTTGCAAGACTTCAAACAAGGACTGTAAATGGAATTTTTTGTCCCAACACAATATAATTATCTTTCTCTTTGAGGAAATGCTGGGATGCTTGGTTATGAAAAATATTCTTGATCAAATTTAAATATTTGGAATTGGGAAGTTTTGTTCGGGCAAACACATGGTGTCTGAGTTTCTCTTTGGAAATTATTATTGCTTTATTTATCAGCAATTTTGATAGGTTGATTGTGCCTTTATATTGCAATGCATTTTATTCATTTTATAATATTTATTTATTGATAACTCCGTTGTCATTCTGATGAGTATTTCACTCTAAACTCAAAAACGTATACTTGGTATACTAGACACTTCCCCTTTTTTAATTGCAATGGATTTCAATAATTTTCATGTCACCTTCATGAGTAATGTGTTGTACTGTTATCTGTAGGTAACTGGTGTTGGTATCAACACTGAGTGGGGACTGTTGATGGCAAGTATCTCAGAGGATACTGGCGAAGAGACTCCTTTACAGGTTTCCTGCCACATTTAAACATACGTTGCTTATGCCTTCTAATAAAACTTTAGTTAAAGGAAGAATAATTGTAATTGTACCATTTAACTATCTTATTCATTTTGTCATTCCATTCCATCCTTAAAAGAACTTTCAAAGAAAAGTCTAGCATAATCATTTCAATCCTTGTGACATGTCCAGACAACATTGTCTCTTCTTTCAATTTTCTATTTTTTACGTGATAGGTACGTTTGAATGGAGTTGCAACTTTTATTGGTATAGTGGGGCTTTCAGTAGCTGTTCTTGTGTTGGGAGTCCTCTTGGGAAGGTAAGCGTAGTTTGTTCTTTTTGTGGGTTGTTACTTCTGAATACAGGCTCTGCCACCTCTGACTGGCTATTTTATGACTTCGGAATTGCAGGTACTTTACTGGAAACACAAAGGATTTGCAAGGAAATGTTGAGTTTGTCCGTGGAACGACTAGTGTTAGTCGTGCAGTTGACGGGGTCATCAAAATTTTCACCATAGCTGTATGTGCGAGTTCTGGATCATGTTATCTACACATACTCTCTTTCTTTTATCTGTTTTAATGTCTTTTTACTAAGCATAGTCTCGTACAGGTCACAATTGTGGTTGTTGCAGTTCCTGAAGGACTTCCTTTGGCTGTTACCTTAACGTATGTATCAGTTGCTGGTGCATTATTCTGCAACAGAAGTTGTAGCCAAAGCTAGGCCTCTCATTATTGATTTCTTCTGAACTTTGTTATTTTCTTCCCTTTGTTCTCATGACAGCCTTGCTTACTCAATGCGAAAGATGATGGAAGACAAAGCCTTGGTAATCACTTCATTCTTCAGTGAAGTGTGGCTTAGCAATTTTAAAATAAGTTTTAAACATTCTTTCTAAACCATAAATCTGTAGGTACGGAGGCTCTCAGCATGTGAAACTATGGGATCTGCTACAACAATTTGCAGTGATAAGACGGGAACATTGACATTGAATCAGGTGGGTTCCACATTATGATACATGAATATTCTGGAGAGAAATGACTATATTTTGTGTTATAAAGACAAGTAATAGCTTTAAGAGTTTACATAGATTATTCAGTTTAGTTGGGCCGCTCCAAGGATTATTGTTAAATAGTGTAGTCAGTGGTCTTCAGCCATTTAAACTGGATAGCTTTCAAAAGATGAACTTCATATCATATTATTAGTATGTTATGGATTGATGAATCAAAGTGGATTCATTTCCATCTTTCTGAAGCGCAAAAAGAAAATTCTCTCAATCCTAATCTGGAGAAACAGAGAGAAGTAACTAACTCGTAGAGTATATCAGAAGTACAATAAACGTGTTCAATTGTTTAATAGCCCCACTGGTGCTCATTCAACATGTACATATATCCTACAGTGTAGCCCACGTTTTGCAATTTGTACAAAAGCCATTAGCCGATTGTGCTAAATCCAGCCATCTGCATTTTGGAGATTTTTTTTCAAAATTGTGGAATCATTAAGATTTAATTATATATATTTCATTTTCTGGCATTATAGATGACTGTAGTTGAGGCATATGTTGGGAAGAAGAGTATAAACCTGCCAGATGACTTGCCAGATTTGAACCCTGAAGTTATATCTCTAATAAATGAGGGCGTTGCACAGAATACTAGTGGAAATGTTTTTGAGCCTAAGGTACGGCTTTCTACTTCATTTTTTTCGGCAGTGCCTACTACCTAGGCTTCTTTCTCTCATGATTTTAATTGGAGTTATCGTTAAACTTAGATTAGACAGTAGCATTATCATGCTATTCTTGTAGACTGGTTACAAACACTGACACAAATATGTTACCAATTTATGTGTGTTATTGGAAAGAAATTCTGAATCATTGAACTAAAATCCAGTTGGCATCATATTCTGTGACTTGCTTTGATAGGATGGTGGAGAAGTAGAGATTACGGGATCTCCTACAGAAAAGGCAATCCTTTCTTGGGCTGTCAAGGTACCTTTGCTAACGTGCATGTACATATCCGGACCTTTTTAACACACACCCACACAGCTAATTGATTTTTAATTTAAAATTATTTTATTAAATCCATGAGACAGTTGGGAATGAAATTCGATCTTACCAAATCAAATTCAACAATTCTGCACATCTTCCCCTTCAACTCTGAGAAAAAGCGAGGGGGTGTTGCGCTGAAGCTGGTAATTATTTGATTCACATTACTTCGTTTATTATATTTTATAAGTCGTCATCAGAGGTGTTCTTTGAGGTTGGTTATCTCTTTTTTTTCCCCTCCACCCCAACCTCTCGAATTTTCTCCTTCCCTTTTACTTATGAACATAATTTTTTCCCTATATATTTTCCACTATAATTAGGTAGTGATTCTGATTTTCATGGCAGGCGGACTCCAGTGTACACATTCATTGGAAAGGAGCTGCAGAGATAGTTTTAGGCTCATGTACCCAATATCTTGATTCAGATGGTCAATTGCATTCTATTGATGGAGAGGTTAGAAGCTACCTAGTGAAAAAGTACCAAAAAGGTTTTCCTAAATGGTTGAAGTTTTTTTATGACGATACAACGACTTTTATGCTGATAGTTAAATCGCCCAAAAAAATATGAAATGAGACTACTGCTAAGTTAGTTTATACCCATGTAATTATAATGTTTTAATTAAGTCGAACATCAGCCTTTTAAAATTGATGAAGGAGATTTCGTACCTAACGTATTATTCTTGAACATGAATTCATTGATTCATTAAAAACTACTAAAGAGTTTAGAACTAACTTCTTTTCATTGGGTTTCGACTTTAACTTTTAAAGTTCCTGGAAATTTCTGTTATATTTTATATGTGTATTGTTATTTATATGCCTAGGACATTATGTAAAGCTCATTATTCCAGGTTTTGGGTAAATGGGACTATATATATATATCCGAAACTTTTTTTCAGGACTTTTTCAAGGAGGCTATTGATGACATGGCTGCTCGCAGCTTGCGTTGTGTTGCCATTGCATATAGATCATATGAAACGAACAATGTTCCCTCTAATGAGGAAGATTTGGCCCAGTGGTCCTTGCCGGAGCATGAACTTGTTTTGCTTGCTATTGTTGGCATAAAGGTAAAATTTAACTGTACATGTTCCTTTTATTTGCAGAAAAGTCTTTGTATTTTATGCCCCCATGATAGCCATTGGATGCTTGTGCGATGAAGCAGTAACTTATCAATATACACAAAGTTATCTAATCAAATCATTGAAACTTCATGTTTTGTTTGTCGCTTATAGATTTGGATTTAGAATTTAAATATTATATGGTAAAAGTGTAGTGTTGCAGAAAATAGGATGAAACTAAAATTTTGCTTCCTTGTGCCTTCAATTCCCAATGTAGTCCTCATCTAAGCTAGCAAAAATGTTTATGTACAGGATCCCTGTCGCCCTGGAGTCAAAGGTGCTGTTAATGTATGCACTAATGCTGGGGTTAAGGTAATTTATTATATGTCTGTTTAATGTTTAATAAGTCAGTTTAGTTTGACATTGATGGTTAAATCTTGACACCAAGTTTAGATTGTAGTTTAATGTGAAATTAGTTAATTGCAATATTGTGGCTTTTTACATCAATATCAATGTCAATACATGTAACATAAATTATAGAATTTATAGGAGCCACAATGTTCAATGCTGTGAATAATGAGGCTTAACCTCCGTACAGCTTAACTACACGGGGCGCCACCTATTTATGGCATGAATGTTAACTCAAATCATCAAGGGAACCTAACACATTGTATGTTTATTTACTCAAAGGTCCGCATGGTTACTGGAGACAATATTCAGACGGCAAAGGCAATAGCTTTGGAGTGTGGGATACTTTCTTCAACTGATGTTCTTGCAGAGCCAAATGTAATTGAAGGAAAGACATTCCGTGCATTATCTGAAAGTGAAAGAGAACAAGTTGCTAAACAAATAACTGTAAGGCTCTCCGTTGATTTCTTTTTTTCTTTTCTTTTTTATTTTTCAATCTTTTGGTGTATGCTCTAGCTGCAAATATCCCTGCCATTAAACCTCTTGCACCTTGAATTTGTGTAGGTTATGGGGAGATCTTCTCCAAATGACAAGCTTTTGCTTGTACAAGCACTACGCAAGGGAGGTGAAGTAGTTGCTGTCACAGGAGATGGTACCAATGATGCACCTGCGCTTCATGAGGTCTGTCATTTTCATGGCACATAAAGTCTTGTTAATATATAGGAGCATGCTCATGTTGCATTTGCAAACTGTGGGTGGAAAAAGCCTGCAAATTTGAATGCGACTTATTGTTATAATCATTGAAAACATTTTTTATGCAACGGAATGTTGTGCATTTAAGTATGCTTTCTGTGCATTAACTGATATAGGTGGCAAAAAAAGAAACCTGATTCAAAACCAGAAGGAAATAAATGTAAAATAGTTAAGAGAAAGGGAGGAATGATAAGAAAAAGGTTAGGTGGGCAATTAACTTTAAATAATTAATGAAGACTCTTTACATTGAGTTCATGAAACAAATACAAACCAAAATAAACGGATAATTGAAGTTGAGGAATAATTAAAATGAAATAGGATCAATTGAAGTGTCATTTGATAAATGTTTTCCTTTATCCCTGAAAGAAGCCTTTCACAGTTTAATATCACCGACACTTTCATTTCCATTCTAAAACAAATGCTGCGCCTATACTTAGTGCTGCATGCTCTCCCCTCTCTTGAAATGGTTGGAAGATGAGGTCGCAGGCCAAAGATAAATGATCTTGATGTGTTTGACTTTGATCTACCGATTGAAATATATATGTATAAAGAGATAAATATATAGAATAGATAGAGATAGAAGAAATTTGCCACTCTCTTGATCTTTACTTTTGGATGTATAATCCATCAATCAGAATTTTCTTTTCGTGCATTATCAGCCATATGATAGTGGAATTTTTCAAACTGGTCCAAGTGCATAATAGTGAAGTTTATGCATCCCTAGCTTTCAGCTTCACGTATATAACAAGAGATGTCCTTTGGTGTTATCAATATTTTTCATTGGCATAATTCTTTTGCCTTCATCTGTTTGATGTAGGTGGTATATGATCAGTGCGTTATTATAATGATTTATACATATTTATCTATTTCATGTCATGTTTTACTTTCTTGTATTTTAGGCAGATATTGGTCTATCAATGGGCATTCAAGGAACTGAAGTTGCTAAAGAAAGCTCGGATATCATAATTCTGGATGATGACATTGTATCAGTAGTGAAGGTCAGAAAGTAATATAATCACATGAGCATATTATGTGGTTTTCTTTTTTGCTTCTTGTTCTTCTTTTTCCCCGTGGTTTCCTGGTGGAATTTCACCAGCTTTTGGCATAATATCTATTGATGCTTACGTTTATAATAATTGACTAAACTTACCCTGCTCGAGACATTACAACTTACCAGGTGCAGTGGAAGTAATTTTGTTCTAGGATTTTCGCTTCATTTTGCCCAATGAAAGATTATTCCACTCTAACGTACAAATCTCTCTATTGGCTATTGGCCCAATCTTCAATTTGTATATGGTTTCTGGTATTTTGTGTAGGTTGTTCGATGGGGCCGTTCCGTATATGCAAATATTCAGAAATTTATCCAGTTCCAGCTCACAGTTAATGTTGCAGCTCTTGTTATAAATGTCGTGGCTGCAGTATCTTCTGGTGGTGTTCCTTTAAATGCTGTGCAGGTGCCTTTCTTTTTATTTCATTCTTCTGCATTTATTTTATCAGTTATAAAAAACAGTCAAATTACTATGTGGTGTCATATGTAAAACCTGATATACACATTAATGTGCTTATATAAAATGCATCTCCCCAATCTACCCTTTCGTGGGTTCTTAAATTATTTTTAGGCCATGGAATTCTGTATGTTCTTTCTATTTCTCTTCAAGACACTGTTATGGAATGTTGTAGCTTTTTTAAAACTGTATTGTTGAAATTTAAAAAAAAAAAATCTGAAATGGTCCGATGATATCATTTAATCACCCCAACATTGCATATGCTTGTGATTGATATGACGTTTTGATTTTAGTACATTGACAAATGACAATATAGGAAAGAAATATAGCTTGATCATGTAGGGTTCACTACTTAGTTGAGCCTGTTACAAAGGAAGCAAAGCTGTCATAGGTGTGCTATGTGTATAAAAAATTAAAAGTAGCTATCAAGTCTTGTTCGTTCTGGTGAATGCTCAAATGAAAAATAAATAAATGAATTTGGTTGATTCAAGTTGTTGTCCTTTAAACTATGACTATGCTGAATGTGTTAAACCTATGTTTTTTTTCTCAACACTTTGTATTGCATGTGTTATTACAAACTATGATATATTTAACTTATTTTGGGCTAATTAAGAACATAGCAATGATTCCTGTGCCAAAAAAAAAAAAAGAACATAGCAATGATGTCTCAATCATATTGGTTTCTGATTAGTTGCTCTTTACACAGCTTTTGTGGGTCAACCTTATCATGGACACACTTGGTGCCCTTGCTTTGGCTACTGAACCACCAACCGACCATCTTATGCACAGAACACCAGTTGGCAGAAGGTTTGGATTGACTTTCTGAATGTGCAGTAAATATTAGTTTTAGCTCTCTTAAGTGAATTTGGCGCTAAAATGAAAACAAACAAAGTGACATGGCTAATAACATTAGCCTTAAAGAGCTGTGCAATCCCTTTATACGTCTAATGAAAGATATTCCCTTGGGAAATGATTGGCTTCAAAGAAGCCTAGGGAACAACCCTTTCTTATCCCACGTTAGTCGTGCAGGTGAAAACAACTGCACTTCCTTGAAGCCTTACACATTTTTCTTTTTATTTTTCTCCTTTCAAACTCATGAAAATGAGCAGAAATAGAGCAGAAATAGAGCATTATAAAGTTCACTTGCGCCCGTTTGTCTTTTATTTACCTTTGAAGTGCCTATTTATTTCCACATTCTCTCTTAAAGTCTGTCCAACCTTATCTGTGTTTTGCATATTTCTTCTTTAAAAACAGAAGTTGACAACTTAATTAGACTTCTGATGGTTAGATTTAGGGCCTGTTTGCAACAAGTGGTCATGCGCAGTGGCAAGCGTTGACTGAAAAAATAAAGTAGCTTATGGCATTTGGGTTTTTGGTAGAAGCTTATGGAAATAAATTACTTATTGCAATAAGTAACTTATTTTCATAAGTTGAAAAAAGTGGCTTATTTTTATAAGTCACTTTTTCTGTCTCTAATAAGTCATTTTTTTTATCTCTAATCCAAACGCAAGTAACTTATTCTACTCCTAATAAGTCACTTTTTTCATCCCCAATCCAAACACAATTGACTTCTCCTAAATTACTTATTTTTATAAGTTCCTTATCATA
>JBAGKO010000012.1:12310284-12320931 GCA_037177275.1 Acacia concinna
ATATTATTGTACTATTTCTTATGCTATTGTATATGTTTTTACTATATTATTATTAATTCTTAATATCATGTTTTCTTATTACCAAAAAAAAATCGTTTTAGATTTGATGAGTTCAACAGTTTTTTTTTGGGAAAATCCCATTATTATTTTTAAATATGAAAAAGATAAATTAAAGATTCAAATATCACAAATCTCAAATTAGACTTGTGGAAGGACTATAGAATTATGAAATCTTGCCAAAAGACGCCCTTACCCTTGAGTTTTCATCAGCCACCTATGCACCATTGATGACTTATGTATAAGGAATGATTATTCAAGAGTTGCAATTAATTAATGACTTAAAGTATCTATATTGATTCCTTGAGTGGTCCAAATATCAACAACTTTGTAGAAATTTTTCAAGCCACCCCTATCAGTATAATTGACAACTTACCTATAGAGAATGACTATTGAAAAATCATAATTGATAATTTGAGTATCCGTATTGACTATTTAGGTGTCCCAAATGTCAACAGACAAGTAAGAATATTTAAAGTCACCCATAAATTCATCTAGTAACTTACTTATAGGAAATGACTACTTAATAATTACAATTGACAACTTTAATATCCATATTGATTACTTGTGCCTTCTCTTTCCTTCTTTATTTACCACATAACTCAAGGCAAAACAATCATTTGGAAACATTTGTTAATCAAATATTCCTCCCACAAATCTTGACGACATGGGGCTTAAAATATCAGAATCCCTGATTTATCTTTTCTGTATTTTAATAGAATTGTTTTTAGGATTTTCCATTTTTTTAATTATTTTCAATAAAAGTGTGATAATTATTATATTATCCTTGCGAATTGAAATTTATGTCTATGACATCAAGTGCAGACAAGTATTCTTTAATTTTCCAATGATTTCACCCTTCTCATTACGAATTGATGCATTTGGATTATAATTAAATGCAGATGTGATGGCGCATCGGTTTGACTGTCTGAGTGGGAAAAAGGCTTAACTGATACACAAAAGTTTGTCTTCCGTGATACTTATTTTGAATTGGATCCCTACATATCTACGCTTAAAATATGGAACTCTGCCACAAATCTTGGAAAATGAATCATATAACAACATATATTCAATTACAGCTAGAGCTCACAAGAAACAATCAACAATTGCCTAAACATAGAGCGAGTGATACGCTCCCATTATAAACCAATAACTTCACCAAATTGGAAAATGCCTCCCATATTTTTTTATGTTCAGTGTTTTTGCTAAGCCCCACAAGTGTGATAATTTACCAAACTCAACTCAACTATTTGAAGTTCCCCATGACTTCCTCCATGTTCTCGAACATCTTTGAATACCAATATCTCTTGCTTCTCCGCTGCTTAATAGCAAAATCAATGGAAATAATCGAAACTGTTAAAGCATTATTATTATTTATGTAATTAGTCGTAGGTCATGTACAACGATACCTTCTAGTCATTTCTCTCTCCCGCTCTACATGTACAGCTCACATTCATTCTGATATAACCTCCATTGCAGCACACTGTTGCGTGGCTCAGAATATTTCATTCAATTACCTATGTTTTCAATATTGGTATCAAAGCCCTCACCAAGTCATTGTCATCCGTGGTTACTCATAGTACTGGGTCCTCATCATCATCGACCCCCATGACATATTCTCTATTCAGCTCCTCTCGTCCATTAATCCTGAGTTTGATCAATCCAAACTCTTACACAAACCTCTAAATCAAATCATTCATTTCTTTGACAAATATGAGCATTCTATAAATCCAAACCGTTACACAAATATGAATACTCTTTAGCAGTAAACACAGTTTTGAATTACCCAAAAATTCAAGACAATCACAACCAGAAATTGCATAATCTCCAAGTGGCTGGAATAAGAATTTGTAGCACATTCACAAAAGAGGACATAATTGGCTTTAGACAATTTGAATTTGGAAGTGACACTATAGTGAAAAACAGTTATATAAGTGAAAATATTGAATTTAGTGAAAATTATAGCAAAGAAAAAGCAAGAGACAGGACTCATCTTGAAGAAGAGGAAGAAGAAGAAGCAAGATCAAAGAGGTGAATGGAAAGAAATTTAACTCAAACCTATTCTTCCCCATCCACAAGAAAAAAAAAGGAGGGACCATCACCATAACAAATATCCACTCTGTAGAAGTTTTTAAAATGTGCAATCACAAGGAGCAATATCATGACCAAAGCTGTAGAAGCCTATAAAGCAATTCAGAATTTAAGTAGTCCATGTAGAATGAATATTCATGTGCACCTGTTCTCTTGTGGTTGAAACATGAATAATGACCAATTAATTATATATCCAAATCGCGACCTAGACTCACTGTGCTGTACAAGAGGAAACCTTGTTCCCTTGGAAAAACTTTTTCAATTTTTTCGTTTCACCAACTGCAGAAAGCCATTCAGTTAGAATATCCACGGTCACATAGTCAGGTTTGCAAGCATCTTCAACCATTCTATCCATTAGTTCAAATGCTTTGTATAACATTTTCTTATCCTGAATGCCTTTCAAAATAGAATTATATGTAGTTGTGTTGGGTCTAATCCCCTTCACTTTCATGTCATCCATCAAAGAAAGGGCACTTTCTACATCTTTAATATTGCACAGAGAATCTATTAAAATGTTGTATATAACAGTGTTGGGAGGAACCTTCAATGTAGAACTCATTTCCTTGAATATTTTCACGGCTTCATCAACATTTCCGTGTAAACAATAAGCATGTATAACTGCCCCATAAGTCACAACAGTAGGCACAAGATCCTCCTTACTCATCTTTCTTAACATCTCACAAGCAGTTTTAAAATCTCCATTTTTGCCAAGGAAGGATATTAGAGTATTATATGTAAAAACATCAGGCTTAAGTCCAATTTGTTCCATTTCCTGTAGCATTGCATATACTCTATCCAACTTCTTCTTCTTGCAGAATCCACTTATCAGCACATTAAAGCAACATAAGTCAAGACCAAATCCTGCCTCTTTCAACTTTGACACAACAAAACTGGCATCATCCATCCTCCCAGCAAGACTCAACCCAGATATCAAACTGTAGAAAACAATCACGTCTGGAGAGCATCCAGAACTCAACATCAGATCAAAATATTGCATGGCTTTATCAATATTGTTCACATTACAAAAGGCAGAGATTAGAGAAGTGTAGGTCACGGAATTCCCCTTTATGCCTTTCCGCTGCATCTCATTGAAAAACTCAACAGCACTGCTGATCCTCCCATGTTTGCACATACCATCAGCCAATGTATTGAGGGTGACCACATTTGGTATCACTCCTTCCTTGTTCATCTGATCAAACAGCTCATGTGCTTTATCAAGGTTGCTCGCTTTGCAGAAACCATCAATCAAGCAGTTATATGTAACAGTATTTGGCCTACATTCATTTTTCATTTGTTCCAACAAGCCCAAGCTCTCATCATACCTCCCAACTTTACAAAGTCCATCAATCAAGGTGTTAAATATGACCACATCAGGTTCAACGTTCACCCCACTATTCCCTCCTTTTCCTCTCATTTCTTCCAACACCTTCAATGCATCATCAATCCTTCGAGACTTGCATAAATGATTAATTAGAATCCCAAAGGTTATAACATTGGGCTGTATCTTTATTTCTTTCATCTTAGCTAAGAGATCATTCATCCTCTTCACATCTCTATCCCTTCCCAACCCTGTCAAGAGGGCATTGCAAGAAGCGGCTTCAACTGAACCACCCGATTTCATTATATCATGTAAAAGATCCCAAGCAAGCTTAGTCTTTTGTTTCCGACAGAGCTGGTTGATCAGATGTGTGAGCTTGATGGAGTCAGGGAAAACACCATGTTTGCTTAGCTTTCTCACCAACTGACCAATGTCCTCATCAGCAGTGCTTCTTAAAGGGCTTTCCCTCTTTAATAATTCACCAAGAACAATATCACCAGTGACTTTGTTTGGAGGAAACAGAGTATTTGGTTTGCACATTTCATCAAGCACTTGGACAGCACTGTCAGTATGCCCCAGTCTAAACAATGTACTAATCAATGTATTGACAACATGAGTAGTCTTCACAGAAGGGTCAAGATTCTTGAAAAGTGGAAGCAATTCACCTACCATGTTAGCCGCTCCGAGGCACTGAATCAGAAGGATAGCCGATCTGGAAGTAAGTGGGATGCCCCACTCCTTGACTCTCTCATAAATCTCCAAAAGCTTATATTCCGAAATGGCTTCTTCGCTGAAAAGCTTCATAACACCATGGAATATGGGAGACAGAAAATGGCTCTGCTCAGATGGTGCATTTGCTCTAACATATTCAAGAAAATTGAGGGCTTTCGAAGAGGAACCTAAATGGAGTGTGATAGTGAGCACGTGGAAAGGCATAGTGGTGGCAGAGAATAGCAAGGGACGCAGCTGATCAATGCTCCACTCATTTTCAGGTACTTGGAGAAGGTGCACCACTTGGGTTACAAGCGATTTATTGTCTGTTTGTGATGGCGGCAAATCAGACGGGATGGTGGAGGTCTGACGATAATGACAGCGCCATGGAAGATGGCAGCGGAGGAGCTGAAGTTGTCTTGGGGCTGAGACCATTATGCTTATCGCTGCTGCAAGGGGAGATTCCTTCACCTTCAAAGAAATATGGAAATTAGAAGATCTTTTCGGGAAAAACCTGGGAAATGGCCATTCTGAATTGAGTAAAAAAAAAAAAAATTATACAAAACTCCCCTATCCAATTCATCAACTTACAATATTCTAACTCTCCAATCATGAGGCATGGAAATAACTTAATTTTCAATACTCAACAATCAGATTAAAAGATGAAATTCCAACAACTGAATTAATCCAAGTAATTTGGCTCTTAATAACTCGTATGAAACTTCAGAACCACATCTATTATGAAGGTTGAGTATCCCATATATTAGAGTCTAAACAAGATTGAAGTTATCAAGCAAGCTCCCAGCTTTGGTTGTACTTCTTTTTCCTTCTCAAGCATTTTATCAAACGCCTAGAGTGCAGTAGTTAACATAATCGTATGAGCATTCTCTACTTTAAATCCTTCCACCAAACAATGGACAGACAATATCTAATTTCTACCAAACACGCCAAGTACATTTTCACAATCCTCACAGAAATCACTAAGCTTCAGAACAGAAGATCGAACATATGACCTTAACTATTATGTTGTGAATAACATGAGGATACTAAATAAGATCTCTAAATCATTCAAATTAGGCCAGTTACCATTGTAACATCTCCACTGCACAAAGTAGGGAAAATGGCAGAAAAATTTTAATCTGAAACCATTCAACCACGACAATGGAAGAAGAAATTGGTAAGTCACTTGGAACTGAAAAGAAAGAGGAAAATGAGGGAGAGAACCAGCACCTTACACAACAACAGTGAATCAAGAATGAAGGAAGTTGGCTTAGGCAAGTGACGGCTTAAAGAGCGGCTTCCATCAATAGCCGCAAATTAAGTAGTGATTAAATTATTTCAATCTAATCGATACAATCAAATTATTATAAAAGTACGTAATATATGGTTTGATACGGAATAGATGAGAGATGAGATACCTGTACTGATAAATTGAACCTGCTCCTTCCTCTCACGCGCACGACGGCGACGACCGACGAGTTCAGTGTTCCCCGAAGAGCCCAGGTACGATGAGAAACCGCCTTGCTTCGCGCCCTTGCGTCTTTTGGGTACTTCCCTTCAGCTACGTCGTCCAAGTGACCTCATAACTGTGGCCATCTACCACACTCAGCAGCGACATCGCTTCTTCCCACCTTCAATCGCGAGAGGGATAATAACATTAGACGCGGCAAAGTGGGCGGCAATCTTGCGTTAGCTCCATCACACACTTCCAAAATCTGCTAACCCAAGAGTCCAGATCGCTGGGAAGACACGTTGGAGGTGAGTGGGAGAAGAGATGTCGTTGCCTCCGCGGAGAGGGACGAGATGTCGAGTGGTCGGCGGCGAGACGAAGAATCGAACATAAGAAAGTAAAAAGGTCTGTGTTATAGCTAGTTAGCTACACTTAACTCTCCGCTCGTTTTAAATCCTTAATATAATTCTTGATCTTTTAAATTTAACTTAATTTTAATTTTAATCTTTTAAATTTAAAATAGTTTATTTTGATTTTTTAAAATTTATTTTATTTATAACACATCAACCAGTGAACTTTTTATGGGTGAAGTTCACAGTAGAGATGTTAAATTGTATAAGACCAAGAAGTAGATTTCACAACAAAAAGAAGGTATGAATCTTATGGAGGAAGCATTTTAGATTTTTAGATTGGATCTTTCATATAATCAATTGAAAGTTGAAATCCTTTTACAAATTAGAAACTCAAGCACCATTCATACATTAAATTTGTTAAACAATTAATTGAAAGGGCATATTTCAAAAACGCTTTCAAACCTTAAGCAAATAGAAAGTCTTGATCTTTCACACAAAAATTGATAGATCATATTTCTACACAACTAACTTAATTATACTCCTTGTCTATCTTTTTTGTGGCTCATAACAATCTTTTCTGACATGATGCCCTGAAAAATCAATCTTCAATCTTTGAATCAAGTAGTTATGAAGGGAATTATTTTCTGGTCCACCTCTATTGCAAAATTGCTCATCCATTGATGAATCAATACAAGGGAGAAACAATAAATCTTATCATTTGGAAGCAAATGATTTTAGAGACGCCTTTTATGGAGTTTTGCAGGAGCATTTGGGGCTTTATTTGTAGATGTCATTATAGTTCTTTATTTGAACCCTTAATTTTGCAACTACAAACTCCTCATGTCAAAGAGTTATAACAAGTTATTTGTACGAGTAGAGGTGAAAAAGGAAAGCCTTTTCATAGTTCCTAAGATTTTGATCATGTAACAGATGGTGATCTACTCTCTAGTATTACAATAATCAAAAGATTTCCATTTTGAAATCTTGTCTCCATGATCAGAAAGGAAATTAATTTGAAACACTGAATCATTACTTAGTCATTCTCAATAAGACAACCTATTGAAATTGCAATTATTAGAGTGAATTTAACATTTGATATCTAAACAAAATTGTGCCAAGTTTCATTGAAATATCGAGGTCAATATCAAAGTTGAAAAGCAAAGGGTCGAACCAGAACATGTGGTAAAGCATAAAGCTGATACTGAATGGCTTGCTAAAATTGGAATAAACCATCAACCAAGGTCTTTGAACCTACGATGATGCAATTTATTGTCAGGTGTCACAACCTGTGTTTATGAGTCAATCAGTTGAATGTGATGCTTCCCAGCTCTACAACCTTTTCTAGACCCACAAAGAGGGAATATAATACTGTCAGCTTTGATGGGGAAACACGGAGAAGCGAGCAACCTTAGCAGTGTCATATCCTTCACCAGTGAAGACTAATTTGTTGCCGTTGTCTATGAGTGCTCCTCCGATAATGGGATGATGGCTTCTTGGAGGCATGGCGAGTTCCTAGTTATGAATAATCGCGTTGTCGATGAAATCGCGTTGTCTTAACAACAAAAATTTAGTTGCTCAATCAAAATAAAGGTATATCAAAGGTTCATTTTTACTCCATTCACTACAAACATGAATAAATACTTGTTTTCAAATCATTATTATTCTTCTTATATAAATAGGGGGAAGGAATACTTGAGTTATCTATGACTATTGCCTCTATTCTTTTTTGGTCTTCTTATGGTCTGTGTATCCTTACCTTTTTATGTCCTTTGGTGAAGTAAACTCCTTCTCACAAATAAAGACAAAAAAATATTTTAACAAGAAGAAAAGAAAGGAATGGGAAACAGAGCATGAAGCAACTATATGAAAGCCATTCGCACTCATCTCTGCCTATCTATTCAATATGTACTAACCATGACTCACTATTTGTCACACCCCAATACTTTTAAGAGTGACCGCACAAAGGGCAATGTGACTTGACTTTGTAAGCCTTTTTTTTTTCTACTTGCTGTTTTTCAAGTCACAGTAAAAAAATATGCTTCATTAACATAATATAGCATGACATTATAATATTGGTTTGTGAACATTTTTTAAATAACTACATAGGTATCTTTAATATGTGCAAAACTAATTTGAAAACTTAATATAACCTCATTTATATTTGTCAAAAAATAGAAACAGAAAGAGTATTTATAAGTGTCACTTATATAAAACTTCAATGGAAGACTTTCCTTTTTAAAAGCATGAAAACATACTTTAACTTTTCTAAAAATGTTTCGTCAAAGGAACCAGCACCTAGAGAAAAACAAGCACAGAAGTGTAGTAAGGAGGCCACAAAAACAAGCGTAGCACAGAGGCCACGAAAACAAACTTGGATACACAACCCACGAGGGTAAATAATCAAACGTGGCTCAATGCCGCGAAAACAAGTGTAGACGCATAGCTCATGAAAGTAAATAACCAAACCCGGTTCAACGTTGCAAAAATAAGTGTGAACACACAGCCCACGAAGGTAAATAACCAAACATGGATCAATGCTGTGAAAACAAGCGTTGACACACAGTCTACGAAAGTAACTAACCAAGTGCAGCATGAAGCCACGAATATAAGTGCTTTGTGTCTAGTTCCTTTGAGTTTATGAAAATTTGCATAGTAAAATATATAAATAATATCTATAAATCATTCAAAAACTGAATTTCCAATTTCTTCTCATATGCATTATATGTATATATCTATATACATAAATGAAATGAAATCAGCTATCAACTTCTAATGTTTCTCATCTTTTATTTCCAAGCACTCTAACCCATAGAATGAGAACAATTTGAACTCCCTTTTGTTTTCTTATAGGACATATCAGTGCTCAATCCATTTTCATTACTCCCTCGGACCATTACTATAAGAAGAGGCTTAAGTAACGTACGTTTTATAGCGATTCTTAAAAAAAAGCGCCACAGCTTGTATGTGATTTTTTGTTAAATTTTTTTTTAAAAAAAGGACTTTTTGTTGTGCTTTTTTAGGAAGTCCCCCCACTTCCTACAACACTATTTCAAAAGAGTGTCACAAAATATCCCTTTTTAGCTCCAATTTTTGCAATAACTCATTGAGTTCCCTTTATTTTTCTGTATCTCGTATTTCTCAAATTTCTTCTCCCTTTTTCCTATTATCTTGGTTCCCACTCCCCTTTTTTCCTATTTATATATCCACTCCTACTCTTATTTCAATTTCCTCCTCTTTCTCCATTTAAAGATCTCGTAAGTACATACTGTTTTTTCTTCTTTTTCTAATTTTAAAGTTATATACAACCTTATCTTTATATTTTCCTTTATTAACTTTTTTTTAGATGTTGTGCTTAAAGTTGCATCTCATTCTTGTTAAATTTCCTATATACATTGTAAGTTTTTTTTAAAAAAATTTTAAGTTTATTCTCATTTTTATATGCTGAAAAATAATTAAGATAACTTCAACTAAAGCGACTGAAAAAAAAAAAGAACCAGGGTTCTTCAACCTATTTTACTTTATCCACATAATGGAAGATCTAGAGATTTGTCACAAGGTCATGGTCACCTTTCTTTTTATTTTTTATTTTTGAGTGGGGTTGAAGACTGAAGAGCTGTGCATATTAACTGGAGGGAGCAACAATAGTACCTTGTTCTCAGTTTTATATTTATGAAGCAGACCAACAAAGAAGAAAGCTTTTAGAATAATAAATAAATAAAATACACCTCCTGTGGCGCTCTCCCAAGAGAGCGCCACAGGAGGTTTAATTCAATAAAAAAAATAATAAAAACAATAGCCTCTACGCAAAGGCTATTAAAAAAAAAAGAAGCCTCTTGTGACGCTTTCTTGAGAGAGCGCCACATGAGACATCAATTAAAAAAAATTAATATAGTCTCCTATGGCGTTCTCTTGTATGAGCGCCATAGGAGGCTATATGAAAAAAAAATTATATTAACCTCCTGTGGTGCTTATCTAAAAAAGCGCCACATGAGGCTATACGAATACAAAAATAAAAATGTTCTCATGTGACGTTCTAGGAGCGCCACATGAGTCTTTAGTGACGTAGACTTTTGTGGCGTTTAAAGAGCGATACATTTCTACCAAAAAAGAACGCCACAAAAATTAATTTTTGTAATAGTGGACATTTCCCTTATTAAAGATCATATTGCATAATATAAAAGTAAGATAATAAAATTTAGACAATTCGATACTATAACTACTCCTTTACACATACAGTCTATTTGGGAACCCAATAAGGGGCCCAAATCGAATGTTTACCTGCCAATTCTTGTTTGAAATTGAAGGGAAAATTTTGGGTGTTTGGAATCTCAATGATCTCATTGAACTTATTTTAAGTAAGCATCTTATTTTGATAAGTAAAAAATTCTTGCTTAAAAACTGCAAAACGGACGTTTTGCCTTTTTTTTTTAAATATTTTTTTGTTATACAATATTCTTTCTGGTTCTAATTATAAAATCTAGTTGACTTTTTTAAAGAATCCTAATGAAGCTAATTATATTATTTAAAAGCATTAAAATTTATCATAATATATTTACATGTAATAAGACTCTCTCCAATTCTAATTATAAAACCCATTTAATTTTTCTTAGAGAAATAAAGGAAGCGAAAAAAGTCAACTAAATCTTATAAATTAAAACTGGAAGTAG
>JBAGKO010000012.1:12331855-12346875 GCA_037177275.1 Acacia concinna
AGTTTGGTAAAAACACTAAAGGAAAAAAAAAATATGGGAGGCATTTTCCAATTTGGTGAGGTTAGTGGTTTATAATGGGAGCCTACCACTCACTATATGTTTAGGCAATTGTTGATTGTTTCTCGTGAGCTCTAGCTGGAATTGAATATATGTTTAATCAAAATACGAACCCTTTTGATTAAATATATGCTGTCTTATGATTCATTTTCCAAGATTTGTGGCAGAGCTCCATATTTTAAGCGTAGACATGTAGGGATCCAATTCAAAATAAGTATCACGGAAGACAAACTTTTGTGTATCAGTTAAGCCTTTTTCCCACTCAAACAGTCAAACCGATGAACCATCACATCTTCATTTGATTATAATCCAATTGCATCAATTCGTAATGATAAGGGTGAAATCATTGGACAATTGAAGAATACTCGTCTGCACTTGATTATCACACTTTTATTGAAAATAATTAGAACAATTCTATTAAAATATAGAAAAGGTAAATCAGGGATTCTAATATTATAAGTCCCAGGTCGTCAAGATTTGTAGGAGGAATATGTGATTAACAAATTATTCTAATCTTGTCTTGAGTTATGTGGTAAATAAAGAAGGAAAGAGAGGGCGTAAGTAATCAATATAGATATTAAAGATGTTAATTGTATTTATTAAGTAGTCATTTCCCATACATAAGTTGCTATTGATGTATTTATGTGTGACTTCAAATATTCTTACTTCACTGTTAATATTTGGGGAACCTAAGTAGTTAATATGGATATTCAAATTGTCAATTATGATTTTGAAGTAGTTATTTTCTATAGGTAAGCTGTCAATTATGCTTACAAGTAATCAATATAGATACTTTAAGTTATTAATTGCAACTCTTAAATAGTTATTCCCTATTAGTTGTCCATGGTTCATAGGTGGCTAGTGAAAACTCAATGGTAAGGGCGTCTTTTGGCAAGATTTCATTATCTTATATTTCTTCCACAAGTCTGATTTGATATATGTAATTTTGAAATCTCTAATTTATTTTTTTCATATCTAAAAATAATAATGGGATGTTCCAAAAAAATTGTTGAACTCATAAGATCTGAAACGATTTTTTTTTTTAGAATAAGAAAACATATTAAGAATTAATAATAAGATAGTAAAAACAAACTTATACAATAGCATAAGATATAGTACAATAACATTGGTTAGAGTATGTATAAAATGAAAAAGGAAGAAGTGAGCTTAATAGAAACTGATTAAAATGAATGAAGCAAAGGATCTACATCCTGCCACACTACATTAGAAGAAGAATGTTTCTCATCATAAAGTTTGATGAATTACTTTTGAGTACAAGTGATAATCAACATTAGCATAGAGGATGAAGCCAATTCACCAAAATTGACTATACAGAGGAAATACATGTATAGTACCAAATTTCCTGATCCAAATAAATTGCTTTAAGGGGAACTAGGATATGTCATATGATACTTTGACAGTATTTACAACTAGAAATTTTATCTTTGAACTTTGAAGAGAAAAATATCCCAAAGAAAGTCATAGAGCAAAGAGTTTTAGAAGAGATGATAGGTATCAAAATTTTATTGCTGCATTTGCCAAAAGCCTCCAAGAAAGCTACTAATAGGAAAGCAATGGCCCCAAGAGCTTCTTATTGGGGAGGCTCTTTTTTGACTAAGTGAAGAGCAAAGATTTTCATGTGTTAAAGTTTAATTTTACTTTAAAATACTTAAAAATACTATATGTCTGAAAGTTTTTCAAAAAGCGGTTTTACTCTAAAAGTAATTAGACCATAGCAATTTTTCTTCTTGCCACGAAAAATATTAATGGTCAACATTTTTTTAATACGGTTAGGTCAAATTTACTCATTTTTTAACACTACTAAAATAAAATTACCTCTCAAAAAATTGAGATACTCAATGCCCAAGGCTATTAGGTGATCACTTTTAGGATAAAAATGTATCTTAAATTTGAACTAGGTAGTCACATAAGACCCAATCACAAATTTGAACTCCTCTATTTAGGATTGCATTTGCGCCAACTTGTATATAGAAGAAATATTAGTATCTGTCAGATAAGAAGAATGTGCCCATCATGGTAAAGTTGTCACACTGTATTTTTTAGGCGCTATTTGAAATTATAATTTAAAATGATTCTAACTTACGCATTCAGACACTTTTTTGAAACAAACATCTGAGGTCCATGGCTGAACAAGATCCTTGTCTTTGCCAATTATTCACGCTTCTTTAGATCACTCTATTATTATTATTTTTCCAAAAAAGAATAATTTAATAGTATGTGATATTTTAGACTAATCAATATTCAAATTACATCAAATCCTATTTACAAAACCCTCTGTACGGTATCAATATGTTTTTGTGCCTATTAAAGATAAGGATAGAATAAAGATGATGGAGAGAAACAAAATCCTGGCTCTTTTAATTGAGCTTTTTTCTCTCAGCCCAATTTCTATATACATGTTTCTAATATAACTCCAAGTATGTAATCTTTAACATAAATATTGCATTTACTGTTTACATAAAAGTATTTTCCTCTCTAAAATGATTTATGTGTTAGGTTTGCAATCAAGTTGGGTTAAAATCCAAATTCGCTCAACAAATATTTGCAAAATCTCAATTTCGTCTAAAATGATTTTTGGTACTCGATGTTGTCCTAAAAGTATTTGTCCCCCTCCACACCTCCAATTTCCCACCAACCACCTTCTTCTCATTCAACGTCGGCCACAACAAAATTAGATGAAAACTCTGCTTCCTTCAATCCACTCTCTCATTCACAAAAGCTCTGCCCTTTCTTCACAAAAACTCACCCTAGTGTGGAGAGGGGCAAAGGTCTAGAGATGAAGGCACTTTTTTTCTTGAGGAAGAGAGAGAAAGGGGGAGATTGAAGATGAAGTGTGATAATGAGTTGGAAAAACTAAAGCGCACATGTTTACATTGTAAATTAAAAGGGAAATTTACACCGAGGTCCCAAACAAGAGAAAATACGTAAAAAAGATCTCAAAATAGAAATTAATTACTGTCAGGTCCCAAGGTTGTTAATGACGCTATTGGGGTTGGCGCCATTAACAATTTCGAGATTGTTAATACTTAATAGGGACTTGACAGTAATAAATTTTTTAACTTAAGACCTGAGATGAGTATATATTTTTACGAGACCTATTTGATGTATATTTCTTTTTTCAGAACCTAATTGTAGTTTTCCCAAATTAAAATTAGCTGTCAACATAAACTGTGGTTAAAAGTAGGGCAACATTGTTACATGTTTAGACTTTGAGGGCATCTCTGAGGTTAAAAAAAACTTTTAGGATGATATTGAGGTTTTTGGAATACTTTCAATACAAATTTACATCTAAACCCCAATCAAGTTGAATATTTAAAATTTCATCTATCTCTAATTTTTGTTATTAATTGAAAAGAATAATAGCTATATGTTATAGGAACAATAATTAAAAATTATTTTTAGCATAATAAATTGATATTCATCGCCTCTCTTTCATATTTTAATGAAAAAACCAACAATTTAAAATTTGAAGAACGTATAACTATTTGTCATCATCTTCAACTACTACCGTCGAAGATATAAAAGCCAAACCCAATCTTAAGATTCTTTTCAAACATTAATGCTACCCAAATTTAGCGCTATTACAATATTATTATTGATTTAATCCCTTGTATCAACATCATCATCACATTTGATTATATCACTAGTTGAATAAAAATTGATTTTCTTTTTGTGTTGTTTTCTTGCTTTTGGATTCTTTCAAATACAAAAGTTTTTTTTTGTAATTATATAATCCAAAATCAAGTAAATCAAAATTAAAAAAGCCAATGTTTAAGGCGGATTAATTGGTAATTAGCCAATCATTCTCATTCAAGTCTTATTAGTCAAAGTGGTCTATTTGAAATAGACATATAACTACTATAGGTTACCCTATCTATTCACTAACACACCCTCTAATATTACTTGTAACCTTTAATTCTAACAATTCTACATTTTATTTTCTTTCTTTTTATACAAGCCATTCTCTCTTCTTGCATAAACATATGAATACAAATTAATTGAATGTATAAATGAGGTTTTCTATGGGGACCATGGGTTTATTCGTTTTGGTTATAAATATAAAATATGGATCCATTTTATCTCCCCTATTAATTAATTGAATATGTTAAGGAGGTTTTCCATCAAGTATCAAGGCAAAGGTTTAAAAATCAAAATAGATACTTTAACCAAAACCAACACACAATATTTTTTTAAAAAAAAAAAAAAAGCTAATTTCATTAATTTTTTTAATCTTTGTAAACTATTTATCTAACTCTTATATTTAGAATTTGAATGTCACTAGCCTAACTTTTTTACATTTATGAAAATGATTTTTTGATGCATTTGAAGATCAATAAAGGGAAAAAAACATAAAATAATTGGATGAATGTAAAAAATAATAATAAATAAAAGAAAACTCAATAGAGTAGTGAAAAAGGATCATAAAAATCGGATGAATGCCATGATAAAATGTGAACTCGATATAAAGAGACACTGTTTTTTACTAGGAAAAGCAATATTTTTATATATTATTTTACTTTAATGTATAATTTTTGGGAAAATCCGAAAAAAAGACAGTCAAAATATATAAAAGGCATATCAGAGCAACGAAATGCGATCCTAAATCAATCACTTTTGTACTATTTTCCCTGTAATTATGAAAATGTCATTGGACTTTTAACAACACATGTATTTTAATTCACAACAAACTCAATTAACAACAATAGCACAAACAATTCACAGCGTAAATATATAGTAGCTAAATGTTTATGTTGTTGTTAATTAAAATACTCTTATTGTGAATTAAGATACTCGTCTTATTTAAAATATAGTGCCATTTTTGTAATTACACGAAAAAGTGCAAAAATAATTGATTTAAAATTTCTATATTTCGTTGCTCTGACTTATCTTTTTTCTATTTTGAATGTCTTTTTTTAAAATTTTTCCTAATTCTTTTTGCCATAATTTACGTTAATGTATAATTAAGATTAACATCATATTGTAGGCAGCACATCAATTTCTGGGATCATTGTCGGTGATGTAATAAGAAAAAAATTGAGTTTCAATTTCTACTTGAGAACACTTGTGAGCTTCACAACCACCATGTGTTTCTCAACTTCGGCCTTATAAAAGCTTTTAATTTCTGGGTCGCATAATTGTGCCCAAAGGTCGGTTTTTTGTTCTGTGTAGAAGCTACGGGTCCCTCTGCTTTGTCCAAAAGAAAACACAAAAAAGAAATAAGAGGGAAAAAAAAGGAGATAAGAAAAAAGGTTTCTTCTTTCCTGCGAGCTCTTGAATTATTCTCTTTCTGTTCACATTTCTGTTAAAAAGTGAGGAATTGAGGGATTTGAGAGAGTGAGTGACAGCCATCAGAAGAAGTTGAAGCCATGGGTGTAGATTTGAAGCAGGTGGTGGCTGCTGTACTCACCGTCACAATGTTCGTGATGCTTGCAAATATGATCAAGAGAGACCATTTTGATGCTGAAGTAAGATTCTCTTACTCATTTTGATGATCTTCCATTATCTCACCTTCTTTTACTGTTTCTCTTTCTTCTGGCTTTCAATGTTGTCACCCACAAAAACGAAAAACGGAAAAAAAAAAAAAACAACGCACACAACAAAACAAACTCAGACTTAGATGTGCTTCGATTTTACTAGCTGGATTCAACTAATTGAGCCACTCGTTCGGCTTCATTTTGTTTTCCCCCGTTGTATTCGGGTTCATCTGGCCGAAGTTAATATGTAAGAATATCAAATTATGCATTGTTTCGTGTTTGAATTGAAGACCAAGTGGTTTAGATGGGTTTCTTAGGCTTTAAAAACTAAGATGTAACAAATAGCTGTCAAGCATTCTTCTGAATTGCAGAGATGAGAATATAAGAAAACTAAAGAGAAATTGAAGGGTGAAACCCATCATGTATACATAGAGGAAGTAGCTTGTACAGATGATAGATCCTTTAGTTTACTAACAAGGAGACAAATATTGAATATTGGGCGGGATAGTTGATGTTGAATAAGATAGTGGTAGGAATTCATGTGAGCAATGCTGAAAACTCTACCTGGAAACCAGCCATTTACTTGTTTGAATTCTGATTACTTATTATGACTCTTTCAATATTACATGGAATCAGCAAATCGTGAAGCTTCAACATACGAAGTTTAGGCTTAGTGCAAGACACTTCTAGTTTGTTGTCAAAGATTAGAAGTTGCAGTGGGAGTTGGCATTTTTTATCATAGGAAAGGATCGCTAAACTCTAAGGCTCAGTTTGGCTTGTGATATAGGACTCCTAACCTGTCACTGTTTTGTTGTGTCCATATTTAATCACAGATCTATAAGGAAAATACTGAGGAGTCAACATCTTTTGCAGAGAATTGTGAGGGGGGCCTGGGGAGGATCCTCCATTGTTTCCCTTATGGATCTGTTTAAATTGTTTATAATTACTCTTTCAGTCCTTAATATAAAATGTATTTAGAGAGTTGATCTTGATTCTAAATATAAGACAGTTTTCATATATATCTATGTTTTCTAAATTTACCCCTCTTGATGCTTCTTCAACCATAATCAAGGAGAAGAGTAAAGGAGGGAATTAAGGAAGGTAGCCAAGGTGTTTTAAAAAGTATATGTCATATTAACTAACTTCATCAATCTAGTTAAATTAGGTAAATATATCTTATATTAAATACCGGAAGAGTATTACCCAAATGCCTCTATCCCTCTTCATTATTTTTTTTAGAAGCGTGGACGTAAGGTTCATTTATCATCCTCAAAAGTACATTTTTATTCAATTGTCCATTCTGTTCCATCTATTCTGGGAAAATTTTGTAAAATTAATTTTTGTAGCTCGTACTTTCTCTATTGAATTATATTTGCAACTTAAATCTATAATTAATTTTATTTGATCACATTTGTGTCCATCTCTCCCCCAATCTGTATCTCAAAAAAGTTAAACTATTGTTTTACCCCCAAACCTATGTTTCAAAAGCCTTTTCCGCAAGTCAAGACTTCTCTCACATAATTACCTTATAAATCATAAAAGTTATCTTCAAAAGCTAACCCAAACAAACATTAAATGATTAAAGAAGCTTATTTTAATATGTTCAAGTGCTTTTCTATGCATTTTGTTGTCACCACTTTTTCAAATATACAAACTGATGCATGGCAAGCTACAAGAAAACAGAATTTCACTAAGACTCGTTCATATTAACTTCAACATATCCTTCCTCTATCTGTCTGTGTGTTGGAGACTGCCACAAGTTTGATAGGCCCCTATATATGCTAATAGAGGTGTCAAGTTATTTCCCTAAATACCCATTCCCCTATTTACCTTATTTCTATATAACACAAACATATCATGATCATTAAGTTACAGTTGTGATTAATTTTACTTCGCTTTCCTTGTTTTATTTTTTGCAAGGAAGCACTTCCTGGAACAGAGAATGCGAACTTTGTGAGTGCAAAGCTTGATACCTATTTAAGAAATAGGGCAGCACCATGGAAGGGGGATGCAGACAAGTTAAAACCATGCTGGCTAAAGCCCTTTGAAGGTAAGATTTGATCACATGACTCCGAACTAGTAAGAGGCAATTTTTTTTTTTTTTCCTTTTGAGCAAAAGTAAGAATTAAACATATTAAAATCAATTGCAAAATGCCTAATCAGTTTTTCCTTATTAATTCACCTTTTTTTCTTTTGTCTGGCAGATGATGTGAAGGAAACTAAAGGCTTTGTTATCTTTTCATTGACCAATGGCCCTGAATACCATATTTCTCAGGTATCTGATTCAGCCATTTTGGTCAAATCGATGTAAAATGCTTCCATATCTGTGATATTTATGGTAGTTTTCAAACATCGGCAGAATTTAACAGTCTTCTTTTATAATTCAATTTAAAAAAAAAAAAAATCTCTACCTTTCTTCTAATGAATTGTGGTCCCCACATTAAATGTAACTTTTGCTATTGGGATGAATGATTGCATTAAGTCTAATTGCCCAACCAAGTTATCTTTTCATAAACCAGTGGATAAAGTTCAATGGGGTTATTTCATTCGCTTTTTGACTTATATATCATCTGATAAGTTTAGACGGAGAAGGATAATGGGGAAGGGAAGCAAAGTGAAAGTCTCCTTTGGATATTTTGTTTGATATGAATTGATAAGTAATTTTTCTTCACTTCTTGTTCATGATCCTCTATCCAAAGATACGGAAGGCCCTCCTAAAAAAATATCTGTTAGAAACACCACCTCTTGGAAAATAAATATAAAATTTAATTCCCTTTACTCCCTAATTATCTAGTGGTGTTCAGATTGCAGATGCAGTGGTTGTTGCTAGATATCTTGGGGCCAAACTTGTGCTCCCTGACATTAGAGGGACCCAACCTGGTGACAAAAGGTTTGTGTTAAATCTCCCACTGAAAAGACTGAAAGGGCATTTTTCCTATGGGAAAATTTTTTCATCTCCTTATTTAACTATATATCCATTAAAGTCCACTTTAAATGTAATACCACTGCTTGGTTTCGAATTAGCTCAAATATATTTGCTAGTTTTCTCTTCCAAGTTTACAATTGGTTATCTTTAACCATGAGGTTTGAGCTATTTGTGCTCATAATGCAAGTTTATTCCAACTCATTTTTCTCTTCACCCATACCAATTGTTGGTTGGCTTCTGTATTGGTGATTTCTTAATGTGAAATATGCAAGCGTAGCTTTTCAGTTAAACCCAACTCTTAAACCAGGTTATGCTACTTTTAGTTAGGACAAGTGCTTATTAATAACTAATGTTATTGACGTGTGCAGGAACTTTGAGGAAATATATGACGTTGATGCATTCATGAAAAGCATGGATGGAGTTGTAAGAGTGGTAAAGGATCTTCCTGATCATATACCTTCTCGGAATATTGCTGCTGTGAAGGTCCCTAATCGGGTCACAGAAGACTACATAGCTGCCCGTGTTCAGCCAATTTATAGATCCAAAGGAAATATAAGACTTGCAACTAACTTCCCTTCAATAAACATGAGAAAGGGAGGCAAAAAAGGCGATAGTGATTCTGTTGCCTGCTTAGCAATGTTTGGAAGCTTAGAGTTGCAACCAGAAATACGAGAACTGATTGAGTCAATGGTTGAAAGACTAAGAAATTTGAGCGAGAATTCAGATGGTCGGTTTATAGCTGTGGACTTGAGGGTTGACATGTTGGATGGGAAGGGTTGTGAAGAAAGTGATGCTAAACAAGAGAAGGGCTGTTTCAATGCACAAGAAATTGCAATATTTTTAAGGAAGATTGGTTTTGGCAAGGATACCACAGTATATGTCACTGGATCAAGGTGGGATAGCAGCCTAGATTCTCTGAAAGATCTGTTCCCTAAAACTGTTACAGAGGTGAGTCCCTTTTTTTCATGCTGCCTGTTTCATCTCTCACACATGCATGCATATGATCACATGCACGATTGTGAACGCATTTTTGTCTAAGCCCTATCCACTGAAGCACTCAAAGGGAGAAGAATCTGAAATCTTTAAGGATTTTTTTTTTTTTTATTGTAGGATGCCATGATGCCTGAAGAAAAGAGGTCAAAGTACTTGGATTCGGAAGGTTCTGTATTTGAGAAAGTGATTGATTTTTACGTAAGTACTGAGAGTGATGTTTTCGTTCCTGCAGTGCCAGGTTTGTTCTATGCCAATGTAGCTGGTAAGAGAATTGGTTCTGGTAAAACCCAGATATTTCTTCCAGCGGTCATTTCCGATTTGTCTTACTCCGCGTCGGACTTCCTCTCACCATATGTGTACAAGAAAAACCACTTTGCATACTCTTGTTACTGTTAACATGTCCCAAAAAGGGTGAAAAAACAAAGAGTGAGTATTAGAAAGTGTTCTGAAAACCTCAAAGATGGTTATGCTTATGCAAAGTTTTGAGAGTTCACGGTAAAGTATGTGTAGAGAGGAAGAAAGGGTTCATTTCTAAAGAGGTAACTGGTATTTTAGTATGTTGTACACAGGTATTTCCATCTATTACATGCTGTTTGTAAAAGTATTGTTTCCTCTTTGATTGTTCACAGTTGGTGAAACTAGTGAAATGCATTCATTTCGTATGGTAGAAGTTGCTTGGTATGAAGTTTTCACACGTCTTTCTTATAATCTTACGAGGTCAAAGATGTATTGTTGAATTGCAAAACATTAGCAACTATTAGAGAGAGAGTTCTTGTTACTTGACCAAATATTCAAAGTATATATCAATTTTGATGTTTTGTCTGCTTTTGGGGCAATATAACTATTTTAGCGTGTTTAATGTAATATATGGCAAATTGGCAATCTACAATATCTATATATACCCCTTTTAAAGTAAAAAATTATGTTACACAAATTTTTCCATCTAACTTTTAAATTTTATTTTCATCCCTTCAACACTAAAAGTGGTTGTTAAATTACATTCTTAAACTTCTTTTTATTTTCATCCCAAGCACTTATGAAAAATTATCCGTGCCATGAAATTCTGATTATATTATCTTAGTCAGACAATGGAATAGATATTTTACTAGTTGTTTTGTGTATGTAATTATTTTCCAAGAATGAATGCTAAAAAGCAGTTTAGTGATGGGGTTAAGATGTAAATTTATTTCGACAGTTTTTATTAGAGAGCAATGTTACCCCTTAATTTTTTTTTTAAGGTTTAATGTTGCCCTGAATCTGGAAGTGTTAAAATGGAATAATATTACCCATTTATGTTAAATAGTTAATAGTTAATGTCAATTTTTTAAATGCAAATGTTAGTTTTTGAATGATATTAAGTAATATTACTACATTTTGAAACTTTTGAGTGACATTGGACCTAATATTGCTCATTAACGAAACTTTTGAAACATGTGAATCTCAACCTTTTAGTAATATAACATCTATATATAGTATAGCAAACTATTTCTGATTATTAATGTAGCCAATTTTAGATTCCATGTGACACACGACCCGGATTTAGAAATTGTGGGGTTGAAACGGAAACCTATAAATTTAATAGGAAAAAACAGGTAAAAGACGTACCGCATTGTTTTTTTTTTTTTTCGGGGTTCAATCACCGTATTGGTTTTTGGACGGGTTTAATTAAATTCAAAAGCTATGGCTAGACTTGAAGATCATAGGACTTTTTTTTGGCAATCAAGTTTAAAAAATTGACAAAATTTAACATAATTGAATTAAAAAAAACGTCTTCCTATTCCTAACAAAGAAAAAAAAAAGTAAGACCATAATTATTACAAGTAATGATTATGCTTTTTTTTTTTTTTGCAATGACAAATAATGATGATGCTAGTTGTGACGGAAACGGAACACAATTTTATGAATGATTTTTGTTTTTAAGATGTTGGGTGAAAATTATTTGATGAATTTTGTCTTGTGATTTTATGGGTTTAGCCGTTGAGTCATGAATTTTGCAGGAGATATTTGTTTATTAAGACAATTTAAAAGAATTGTACATACAATACCATAAAGAGCCGAGCTTAAAAAACATTTTGCTCTCAGACTTGGCCCTCTTAATTTTTAACCTTTGAAAGGCCAATCCTAATTAGCTTCAATTTAAGCAAGGCATAGACATCAATTTAATTAGATATTTGATTAAACAGTATTGTACAGATGAAAGAGGGAAGCCTTGGACAAAGTTAGAGTAATTAATAAATTAGTGGTTAATAACAATATGGCCGTTGATCTCTTTGAGAAGGAAGCAAGCCTAATTTGAACCCTTGTTTACCAGGGCAAGTAACGTCTTCCTGAATCGTCTCCATGGCTTTGACAAATGTCGTGAAAATGGTGTTTTGGGAACTGGAATTAATTTTCCCACTACTGCTAGTGGCCAGCTGCAATAATAAACCCCAAACAAGCAGATGGTCAGTGTACAAATTAGAAAAGCCCTATATCCAACACACACACATGCGGTTAACAAATTTTTCTAAACCTCTTTTTCCCTTCACCACCATTGGATTAAGGTTTTAATGGTCCATATCTAACATTTTTATCAAAATACTATTATGATTTTTTTTATAAAAAATATATCAATAAATTTAGATGGTTAAAATGTGACATAAACATTTCACAACTGGAGACTATTATTACAAAACACTCCCTACAGTCCTCTATATAAGACATTGACATACTCCCTCCGGTCCACAATATAAAATGTTTCTAGAAAAATAATTTGGTCCACAATATAATTCACTTGTAAGGTAATTAATAGTTTTGTTCTTTTTATTAATACTAATTTCCAATTTACCCACTCATTAAATTTTTAGACACATTTTTCAATAGGAGGGTAAAAGTGGAAATAAGTTTCAATTTATGATATATTTAATGAGTTAACTATTACTTCATATTTCCTATGAATTAGTTAAAGACTTAAAATGTCCTATATTATGAACTAAAGGCAGTACTTTAATTACATTAAGGAAGTTAGTTGAGTTCATTAACATTATAGATATTTTCTAAATGCCCTAGTCATCTTCTTTAATTCTTTCATTCTCTTTTCTCCCTATTTATCGTTGAGAGAGTATCAACAAGGATAAATTAAAAAAAAAATTAGTAAATATAAAAATTATATCTTATATTTAGGACAAAGATCAAACCACCAAATCTCTTATTTTAATGGCCATGGGAATAGATTTTCCCCCACTTTGTTTTTTCAACAGCTATCAATAACTTATGAATTTCAAAGTAAAATTATAATTATATCTTCATAAAATAATCAATTTGGATCATTGTAATCTCATTATTTCAAACTAGAAAAGTATACACAAACATATGCTGTTAACAAATTTTTCTGAACCCTCTTTTTCTCTTCGTCACCATTGGATTGGATTAGGATTTTAATTGTCCGTATTTAATTTTTTTAAAAAAAAATATATCAATAAATTTAGAGAGTTAAAAGTTTCATAAGTGTAGACTATTATTACAAAATACTCCCTATAATTCTTAACATAAGACATGTTTACCTATTTCAATTTAATCAAGAAAATTAGTTGAGTTTGTTAACATGTCATACATTTTCTAAATACTCTAGTCATCTTCTTTAATTCCCTAATTCTCTCTCATTCTTAATTATTGTTAAAAGAGTATGGATAGGGATAAATTAGAAAAAAAAATTACAAATATAAAAAATATATCTTATATTTAGGACAAAAATCAACTCACTAAATATGTCTTATCTTAAGAATCAAGGGAGTAGTTTTGTCCTCACTTTTTTCACAACAATTGTGAATTGTTAAGATCAAATTTTGACAATTTAAATTTATTATGTATTTTAAAGTAAAATTATACTAAATTTATGTTAAAAGGATATAAAGTATTTAAAGCAAATATGAAGCTTTGTAATACAAGACTCATGAGAAGACTAACCTGACCAGCCCTATAGCAATAGAAATAAGCCACAGCTTCCAATCAAGCCTCACGGTTGATGTGAACTTCCCAAGGAAAAAAATGATGATTATCTGACGGATAGGAATAGAGTAGTTAGCAGAGCTTGCAAACGTTGATTAATTAATTATTTAAGTGTTTAAAATAACACTAATGAAAATAAGAGATGGAGTGACTCTACTCACCTGAAGAATGACGGTAATTGCAATAATTCCCATGAAGAGGCGGTTCTTAGTCACTCCCCGGAACACATTCATTTCGTCTGGTTTCCGAGCGTTGAACTCGTTGAATATCTGTAAGTTGAATCATTACAGAATTGGATGAATAAGATTTAATGTGTAAACAATATCTTTTAGGTTTATTACTCTCAATCTCTCCCAAATAATGAGGTAGAGGTTGTTGAAGCACATCACTCTGTCAGGTAATCAATACATTCAATAAGTGATATAGCAAGTGGTTCGTGCAAAGCAAATGAGAGTTACATAGACATTTAGCACAATAGTTCCTCAAGTCTAATGACCTTCAACATACTAAAGTATTTTTCATGTGTGTTCAGCATCCTAAAGCATTGTTGTCTTTGTGGTTTATCTAGCACTTAGAAGTATATTTCAATTGCGTACGATGCCCTAAAGCATTTTGTGGTGCAATTTTGTCTTTAAAGTGCTTCAAGGTGTTGGATGAACCTTATCCGTATAATCAATTCAAATATGATATTCACAAAACCACATAGTAGGGTAAAGAATTTTATCATAAAATTGGGTATCTCATGGAACACTCCAGAGTAAATGATGGTACTTAAGGAGGGAACATGACAAAATGAAATCCCTGACGAAAGGAGAATAAACAAAACAAAACAAAAGAACGACAAATTCTGATAATTTAGTTATGGACTGGTTCCATATTCTTATTTGCATATAATATTCACTTACTTGGCAGAAGACAAATGCGTTGAATATCAAAGTATTCTTCAGTTGATGTGTACGAGCTCTAGCATAATGCTTTCCTAGAATTTGATCGCCACCAAAGTGCAGAACAAGTAGAACTGTAACTTGATATAGAGCCTGTAATGACATATCAATGAATGAGACAGGCACCAAAAGCCAAATGTTCCCAAATCCATGATAATCTTAAAAAGTCTAGTCATAGAATAAAGTAAATTTTACCTGTACGAGCAAGTTCCTCCACATGATATTTGTTATAAGTGGTTCCCTACAAGCCAAAAGTAAGTCCACAGTAAAAATTTGCATTTATTTTAATCTACAAATACCTCCAAGATTACAGAGTAAGGGCCCGTTTGGCTATGATTTATCATAAGTGACTTATTTTTATAAGTGGCTTATGATAAGGAACTTAAAAAAATAAGTAACTTAGGAGAAGTCAATTGTGTTTGGATTGGGAGTGAAAAAAGTGACTTATTAGGAGTAAAATAAGTTACTTATGTTTGGATTAGAGATTAAAAAAAATGACTTATTAGAGACAGAAAAATTGACTTACAAAAATAAGCCACTTTTTTCAACTTATAAAAATAAATTACTTATTGCAATAAGTAATTTATTTCCATAAGCTTCTACCAAACACCCAAATGC
>JBAGKO010000012.1:12355146-12366701 GCA_037177275.1 Acacia concinna
TTGTGAGGAAGTGTATAAGTCCAACTTTTCAGTATTAATTCACACTCATATTCTAACAATATTTTTTCAATATTATCTCACTTATATTATAACAATCTTTCCCTCAAGAGTGGGTCATATATATATACACTTTCATTTTTTTTTTGTATTTTAAAGACAAACCAATATATATATATATATGCTAATAACTTATACTTCACTTAGAAACTCAAGTAATTCATATCTCACTTACAATTATAAAATTTAATTGGACTATTACCTTCAAACTCAGCAAAGCAAAGTTCTAATGTAGAAATATGTTAATTTTGTTACATATAGTTCTTCAAGAACTATTATATCACAATATAATAACACCCTCCATTCTAATTGGAATTCCTCTAAATTAAAATATGCACAACACAATTATATATAATCACAAGTATGACCATATGCATGCCAATGATACAGTCTTTAAACCCCTAATAATATTCTCTTTTCATATCAATAGGAGCACAACAAATAATGTGTTGCCTTTTGAAATCTAGTTAATAATGGCTACATGAGCACCATAATCAAAGTTACAACTCAACATCTTGTCAAATTTATTAATTAAACAAATTCAGTCATTCATTAATCATGACAAAAAAAATCCCACAGAATTAAATTCAAGATATAAGAGATTATTAATTACCAATGTAATGCATCACAGCTCTCATAATATGCACCCATTATTGTTTAAAAAGGTGAGCTTCATCATAGTTATGATAGTCGAATTTGAATTCATAAATTAATATATTAACGTTAAAAACTCATAAACCTAAGAGAAATATTCACTCATTAATCGTGAATTAGTTGGCATTGTCAGAAAACTTTCAGGAAAATACAAAAAGAACATTATGATACTTTAAGGGGATAACAACTGATAGAATAATAATAGATAATTACCAATTTATATATCCATTAACTACGACATCAAAACTTCTAATGAAAATGAATTGAACCCATCAAATGTGGGAATTATATTACCTAAAGATATTCATTCACTTAAACACCAAAATTTATTTTTAACAATCAATCATCAAATAAAAATTCTCACATACATGCCGTGCAAATGATATTAAGCTTCATGATTTATTAATATTGCTTCAAATATCATACTCATCACAATTGTTCCTTATCTCACTTGTAGCACAATATATAGTTCCAACTTTGATATAAATAGTCTCCACTTTAATTGAGGATAAAATTGTTGGCATATTAAAAATTGTGGGTAAAGATACACTTATAATGATAATAAATTTTAAATTGTGATAATTCACACATTAGATTTTTTTTTCCCATTCAGGAAAAGTGAGGAAAGACATTTGGACAAATCCAGTTGTTTGCTTTTCTTGATCATAACAAGAATATATTAAAACGTATAAAATATAACTCACATGGCATTTATTCAAAAGAGGTTATGAATACCAACGATTCATTCGTATACTAGCATATGAGAAGTGATTATTTATGGAAAGAAAATCATAATTGAAATAAAAAGATATCATAAAAATTAAAATTAAACCCAGTTAATAAATTCATTTGGCTAAAACCACAAAATCTTTCGTATAAGAGGAAATAAGTCCATAACCCACGGAAATAATTTACTAAATTAAACAATACAATAATAAACAAATAAACACGCATTAGTACTTACATTAGTGAAATATAGATATTCACTTATAATTACAAATATTTAATTTACAAAACAGATAAATCCATCAATAGCCATATATAAAATATCTTACCATTTGAAAATTGCTACTTCTGCCAATTAATGTAAGCAAAGCATAGAGTAGACAACCATATGGTGTTTTCTTATTGCTTTTTTTTTTGGTTAAAGGAAAACTGAGTTGGTGTTAATTTAGAGCATAGAATTGAAACTATCATGAATGAGTAAAATATTTCATGTTGGCTATGTTTTCCTTTTTATTTGCTCAAGTTTGTGAAATTAACGTGGGTGGGTTTGAGCATTTAGGAAAATGCAAACAAATAAAAATAGAATGTAATTGATATTATTTAAAGGATTATATGCCAATATTAAAATAATTTAGAGTAGACAACCATATCAAAAAGTAGTAGCCAAATCTAAAATAACAAATATCTAATCAAGTTATATGGAGTAATCAAAGATGGATGAATAAGAGAGAATTTAGATTCACATTTTGCACCAACCCACCATTTGGATCTCTTTATGATAAACAAGAATCTATATGTTTCAATAAGATGCCATGAACTCCTCATCCGATAGAGTCTCATGATAACGTATTATAAAATTAAAAAAGTTGGAGAGTAGAAGAATATAAAATAAGACAATAAATTGGGGAGAATCCAAGTAAGAAATTCTTATTCACTTCAAAACTTATAAGAAATTGATATATGTTTACTATATATAAGATACAACTCTTTAAATTCTATTTATAATATTTATAACACTTTTATTTATTTTGCCATCAAATTTCCCTGTTAACTCTCCATTTCATTAACACTACGAGGGCTCAACAACGTCATCTCTTGTAACAAACTTTTAGGTTGCCAAGTGATTTTTCACGCCATTGGTGTGCGGCAAAATCATTAGTGAGGGTGATTATTTTTTTCGGTTAAGGAGAAAATACTCTTTACTTCAAAAAAAAAAAAAACTACTGGCCCCTTAAATAAATTTTGGATTCAAAAACTTTTATTATGATTTTAAAATGTTTTTATGGGTTAAATTCCTCAACGCTGACCGTTTAGCTTAGCCAAACTTTTGACTAAGTATAAAAGGACAAAAATACCCATTAAATATTTCAAAAGGAACTACTAGTCCTATCAACAAACTTTGAATGTAAAATATCTATAATAGTATAGTTGAAGTACAACTGCACAAATAATAAGGCTTACGAGTGAAAATAAAAGCAGTTTAGATTATTGATAGAAGAAGTAAATTTTTATAATGTGATTTGAAAAAATTATAAAAGTGAATTATATTTAGATTGATGATAATAGAAATTAATTTTTATAAATTCTCTTGAGAAACTACTTAATCAAAATTCTATATAAAAAAAAAAGCTCTTTATAAACAGAGTTTTAAGCTTATATGCTTCTTTTAAAGTCAGTATCACTTAAAACCATAAAAATGGTTGTCAAACAGTTCTTAAGCCAATAATAACATTTTTAGGGCCTTTCAAAATTATTTTAGGTATTTTTACACCTAAAATTTATTATGGTGTTAATTCCTCTTTTAAAATAGATAAGGTCTTACTCCTTCATCCTCATCCTATTTACTCAGTGTGTGTTTAGATTAAATATTGCAATCGGTACTTTTAAAAAAGTGAGATTGAGTAAAAGTAAGATTGAGTGATTTGATTTATGTTTGGAATAAAGATTGCAAAAATTACTTATGCAAAAATAAAACTTGTTTAGTTGAAATTTTGTAAAAGTAACTTTTGATGGGAAATGACTAAAAAATGTCTGAATCATATTATATAAATCACACACACATATATATATCTAAATAAAGTGTGATATTTTATACTATCCCCGGTCTTAATTATAAAACCTAGTTAACTCTTTTGGATTTCTTAATCTCTCAAAGAAATCAATTGAGTCTTATAATTAGGACTAGATAGAGTCTTATTACATATAAATGTAGTGTGATATTTTATACTACCTTCAGTCCTAATTATAAGACTTAGTTGACTCTTTTGAGTTTCTTAATCTCTTAAAAAAAACTAACTGGGTCTTATAATTAAGACCGGATGGAATCTTATTACATATAAATATAGTGTGATATTTTATACTACCTTTGGTTTTAATTATAAGATCTAGTTGACTCTTTTGGGTTTCTTAATCTCTCCAAAAAACCAACTAAATCTTATAATTAGAATCAGAAAGGATAAATTATAACAGAAATAAAATAAAAAAAAATTATCCCAAATGATCAGACTTCAATCAGCCTAAAAGCATCCAACAACATGCTTCTACTTTTCCTTCCTGTTCAGGCTGCAGCACAATGACCTCCACTAGTATCCCAAACATGTCTCTCACCTGGCCCAATTGCAATTGTCTGTTTGAGTATCCAATCGGGCCATAGACGCTGTTCTCCAAACAACGCATAAACAATTTATTGGCACAAGTAACTTATTACCATAAAATCCTACCAAACACTAAAATCCCATAAATTCCTTATTTTTAAAAGCTAACATTGGAAAATGTTGGGAAAAGCCTGAAGCAAACAGCCTCCAAAGCTCAAGAATACAAGCAAATATCACAATGCCCATAATTTCTTTATGGTATATCTCTCTATAAATGTTTTAAGGTGTATAAAGGTACACCTTAAAATAACTTCTAATGTCCATATAACATTATAAAGTATTTTGTGGTGTACCTGACATCCTAAAATATGTTTTTATATGCATTTATCGTCTTAAAGTATATTTTATACTTTGGTAGTGTTGGATACTAAAAAAATAATTTGAGGGAATAGATACATTTACAAAAATATTTTTAAAGTGTTAAATGCACTAAAATATTTAAAAATAATGGATGCAGTTAATAAAATACTTTAGAGTGATGGTCAGGTACAGCCTAACCGCTCTACAATTTAAAGCATCTATCTTATTCCAATTTGCAGGAGCATGCATGCACGCATCTTAGTTTTTCTCGTTTTTTTTTTTTTTGGTTTTCCAAGATATATAATTAAGCTTTACAAAAGTTATGATTTTGTTAATGTATTTCGCCTTATTTCTTTTTTCCAAACACCATATGATGGGGAAGGCACTTCATTAATTTGGCACGTGGTATATATGCTAATTCATGCATGTTGCTTTAGTCTACATGTGATGTACGTACGAGCACCATTAATTAACTTGTTCAAAGGTCTATGAGATATAGTTCCAGCAAAAGATCCAGCTTTTATATTGGCCTCAAAATACTGTACTAATCTAAAATGTGTCTTATCGTGTGAAAAGTAAGACCCAAATTTATTTCTCCTTGGCCACTTCAAAAAAGTTACATTTTATTTTTCTTCAAAATGTATATACGTGAAATCAGCAGCCTGAAGGACAATAATTAATAATGGCCTATACATAGCAAATTTGGAATGGCTTGGCCCGACAAGGATATCAATAATGCAAAGAGCTACAAGACTAGTAAAACGTATATCAACTACGTCAAACGATAACTCAACATTTGGATGGGCAATAATTATCATAGGGTACTCCTTTCCTGCTGTTCTAAAAATAAGAAACTCATTCGAAATTTTGCTTGGATCTTAAATATAAAATCTAAATTTGTATCAAAACAAAAAATATAAAATCTTAATCGATTTTGTTTCCTTAATTTTGTAACTTTTTTCCTCCAACTATTTTTATTTAGTGCACATATATAGTAAGAAGATTTCCAGCCACCAAGGGTCAATTCCAAAGCAAAGGTCGATTAAAGATCCTATATTAGATAAAATAATCCATATTTTTTTACAAGTAATTAATTTAACTCATTTTCTTAATATATAATCCCTCCTGTCTTTAATGTGAAACGTATTTTGAGAATTGGTCTTAGTCATAAATATGATATATATTTTTTTATATCTGTCATTTTTTTCATAATGTACTTTTATTAATGTTCCATCAGTAATAATTAAAAATGAAAGAAAATAATTATATTATTTCGTAAATTGCATGTTATAGTAATTAACTTAGCTAACTTCATTAATATTATGTTTTATATTAAAAATAAAAGGGGATATAAATTAATCACCTATCTCCTGTATTAAAGATAGGTGGGGAAGTAAGACGATGATGGTTGTATTTATTTCGTTTTAATTCCTCCTTGTATTCCTATTTATAATATTTTTTTGAAAATTTTTTAAAAAATATTAAGAAAGCTAATTACATTACTTAATAATATTTTATGTTGTGTTATATTACATTATATATTAGTTCATGAGTCAAATAATATAATTTGAAGAAAAATAATAAATTTTAATATCTTAAAGTAATATAATTATTTTTCTTAATTTTTTTAAAATTCTTTAAAAAAAAAGCCTCATAGATAAAAATTGAGAAGTAATAGAATTGTCTCTCTTTTTGTAAAAAAAAAAAAAAAAAAAAAAGTAGGCGGGAGTGGATACCTTACTGTTAGTTCAACATGACTAGCTAGGTAGCTCGGCTTATCGGACACCGCCCTACTCTACATTTTTCCAAGGAATAAGAATACAATGATATGCATGCAGGCTGCTATATACTGTATATATATATATATATATATATATATCTCTCTCTCTCAGCCTCTCATCAGGGAAGATATTATTCATTGATAAATCACATGATAAGTCCAGCAAGTCTATAAATAACCACTAACAGGAATTACCAATAAATTAATTTTAGGGATAATAAAATAAAATCTTTAATACTGTCAAGGTGCTCGATTTTAGTTCCTTAAATTTTAAACTATATGCTTTAATTTCTAAAGTTTTAGTCCATTTAAAATATTTAAGAATTTAAAATTTTTTGCCATTGAGGAATATCAAAACCTTTGATTTTAAACTTGAGGGGCCTAATTAAATCAAAATTAGTGCAAATCTGAGGAACTTAAGATTGTATTAACCCTTCGTTTTATATATAATAAATTGGAATTATTTTTATATATAATTAACAAAACCATTCTTCTTCTATCTATATACACCGTATTTCAAACTTTTCGTTCCGAAAAACGTTTTGTACGTGCCCGCATAATTAACTTGCTGAGTTTCCGGCCCTGATACGGATCGAGATTGGCTAGCTGTCCAAACAAATCGTTTTAAATATGGAAAGTGTGAATTAATTTAATATGAAAGAAGAGTGCGTGAGAGTAAACAGCTCATAAACTTCCAATATTGAAATTCTTAACTAAGAAAAACGATGTGAAGTTTGTATTAACTAGTTGTGTATATACAGTACAACTAAAATTTCATGCTCAGTCTTATAATGTGTTTTAAGTAAGAGTAAAATGTATTGACTATCTCTTTATTTTATCTAAATTACGCAAATCTCTTATATATTTTAAACATATATATAGACCTATTTTAAAATTAAAATGCATACTACAGCGACCTTCTTTACATATTTGAGATTTTATTTCCATCCACCCAACCATTAATTGAGCATTAGGTTTGACTATTAAACACTTGTTTTGACCTAAATGCTCATCTTTTAATAAATGAATAAACATTTATATTTGTCTAAAAATAATTTTCTATACAAATAAAAAATAATTCAAATATGTGTGTGTTGAAAATTTACAATATATTATAAAATTCATTAATTTTTATTGTATCAATAAATTGAAATTTTTAATTTTTTTATAAAATTTATTGAAACTTATATATTCATTATTTTTTAAATGACTGAAAACATATTTATTTCTCTTATTTACCGCAACACTATGATTGAAAACATCTTTGAAATATATATTTTTATTATTCATATGTTATTAATAATATAAATTTGAGACATTATATAACTTATGTTAATTTTACAATTTAATTTCTTAAAAAATGTTTCTGCACAAATTTTATAAAAATTGTTATTTAACTATGCATATATTAAAAGAATTAATCATACTTTTAATTAATTTTTATATGTATGTATGCATTAACTAAATTAATTAAATATTTATCTTCATATGAAAAAAATTAATAGATAGCTATTTGTAAAAGTAAAATAAATTAAGAAAAAAAACCCTTAAATTACTTAAACAATCTTAGCCAAAAGTATAAAATTAAGAACAATGAAGGATAAATTAGTAAATAAAATTTAATTAATTTTTAATGTAGTTAACGATTTGAACTTAAGTGTGTATTTTCAAAATAGAAAAAAGACCTATATAGTTAAGGCAAGATACAAAGGAAATCATAGTATTTTCCTCTTTAAATAATTAGCAAGAAGTATCTACACTTACATTTATTTTCACTAATTTAATTTCTCTTCCGGTCCTTTACATATATAATATATTTAGGGACTTGATTTTGTTCCTAAACATATATAATTTTTATATTTATCAATATTTTCTTAATTTATCCCTATTGATACTCCATCAACAATAATTAAAGAGAAAAAGAAAATGGTGAAATTAAAAAGATGACTATATATTAATGTTTTAGAAAATATATGTCGTATTAACCAACTTTACTAACTTTCTTAATTAATATAATCAAATTTGATGAATATGTCTTATATCAAGGATAAGAGAGAATAACAGGTAATAAGGCACTAAGATCTCCCCAAATGAATAATGGGTCAAATTGCAAACCTATCCTACAAATTTTCTGTTAGGTGTATCTAGCATCCATGACTTTCAATTCGCCTCTAAGTTTAAAAAAGAGAGAATTATATTGAGTTTTTAAATAAGGAAATTAATTTTTTGGCAAGTCCCAGCTAGCTCCTCCGCTTGTCAATATAACTCTTCAACTTATCAATAATAGCTTATCACTTGTCAATGAAAATATTTTTTATATTAATTTTTTTATTTGAGACCTCAACGTAATTTTCTTTTAAAAAATAGTGAAATGTTGCCCGGTAATAATGGTTAACTAATGTTGACACTTGACAGTTACTGTAGGACAACATTATATAGCACCATTTTTAGAGTTGAAAACACTGCATCAATCTAAGATTAAAATATACATGTACTCAATAATCATTCGCATGTTGGTTCATCAAATTGTGAAAAATTAGTCATTTCCGCTAGATTCAACCCATTGACATACCCTAGGACAATTTTGACATGTAATTAACATGGCGCTAAAGAAAAATTGTCCTTTTAACAAATTCTACGAAAAAGGGTTAATATAATTTACTCCTTCCGTTTTTATTTATAAAACCCTATTGACTTTTTAAAAAAATTTTAAGAAAGTTAATTATATTCCTTTAAAATATTAAAATTTTTCATTTTTTTAAATTATTATGTTATTTAACTTACGAACTAATATATAATATAATATAATAAAACACAACATATGATATTATTACGTAATGTAATTAGCTTTCTTAAAATTTTATTAGGATTCTTCAAAAAAGTTAATGTGATCTTATAAATAGGAACAGAGATGATATAATATTTTAAGTTTGACCTAATTTTGATTTTAGTCCCTTAAATTTGAAACATGTGGTTTTAGTCCCTTAAATTTATTCTTTTTAAAACAGTTAGTCTCTGAAGATTGAAAAGTATTTGATCTTACCTTTACAAGTATTAATTAATCTGATGTAGCATTAATACTGTTAAAGTAACTTATGTGACATGCTTATTAAGATAGCTGATATGATAAATGATATTATTTTGGTTAATTATAATGACATGACAAAGGATTTGGTTCTTTTGTTTACATTTTAAATTAAATGTCCAGCTTATAATTAACCAAAATATATCATTTTTTTATGTCAATTGTCCTAATAAGCTTGTCACATGTCAAATAAATTAACACTATCAAAGATAGTACCTAGTCCTTTTTAAATTTAGGGACTAATTGTTATAAACAGAGTAAATTTAAAAGAACAAAATTAAAATTGAGTCAAACATAAAAGATTAAAAGTTATATTAAAAAAACATGTTCTTTCATTGTCGTCCTTTTTCACAACTTACATTCACAATTGTTTAGTAAAAATGAAAAGATATTTCCTAAAATTAAAAAAATGTCACCATTTTATACCAACCATAATTTTAGAAAAATGTCCTACAATATTAGGAATTAGTACTGTGGATCTCATCTTATATCTAAAATTATTGCAAGCAGCAAAGGGTGGCACTCTTTAATATATTGCTCAGAAATTTATTATTGGCTTATTTGTTATAACTTATTTTACTTAAATAAAATTGTATACATAAAATATAAAAGAAACCCCTCTCAAATATTTATTTCATAATCTATAATAAATTATTTATAAATCATTCCAAACTAATTATTTCCACTTGTTTCTGGGTTGGATGACGAAAGTCACGGAACTGCTGTCAAACAGGATAATGCTTAGCTGTGTGATTCCTGGAGGAGTCCGCTGTTGCTGTCAATGATTTAAATTTTAAAGTAACCATTGAAAAAATCGAGCTGTTCTGTTTCTTTCAATATGATAATAACATCTTATATAGGTTAAAATTAATGGTTAAAGTAAATTACACCTAACATTTTTAAAGTAGACTAACTTTAATCCTAACATTTTTTATCCAATTTTAATTCTAACATTATTTATTTTGGGTAATTTATATCCTCACTGACAGATCTATTAAGTTTACTGTTAAATGAGTGTGTTTATCAATAATAAGGGCATATGGCTAATGAGATGGATTAAATAATATGATGTGATATGTCATTTACTTGAAATTAGGATATCTACTTCTCGACAATCAACAGAGTGTGTTTCATTTTTTAAGAAAAATATAATTTAATTTCAATCAAATGACATACCACATCATATTATTTAATTTACCTCATTAATCACATGGCTTTATGATTTGTCAACACACATCACTTAACAGTTAACTTAATATATCTATTAATGAGGACATGAATTGCTTCAAATAAATAATGTTGGGATTGAAATTGGCTAAAAAACGTTAGGACTAAAATTACTCATCTCTTAAAACATTAGGAGGTAAATTACATTTTAACCCTAAAATTAATTGGATCAATACTATTTTCCGTCTTTATAATTTGATTAAATTCTGATTTTAGCGCTTATAATTTCAAATCTTATTTTTTAGTTCTTAAGGATTCAGTTTGAGTTAGTGATGTTAAGTATAAGGATCAAAATTAAAACTAATTAAAAGTACATGACCAAAACCAATACTTATATATATGGTCCATGTACTTTTAACGAAATTTGGTTTTTTGATCAATTTAACGAGTATTAGTCCATTAGAGTCATGTCAAATCCCTGTAAAATTATAAATATTAAAAACCATACATGATTTAAATCTATAGGCAATATTGATGATACTAGACTAATCTTACATTGGGATATTGCTTAGTTTTAGGGATTTCGGAACTACAACTAACTATCTTGTGAAATTTTTATATCGTTTAATAATTTTATTGTATTCTTGATCAATCTTTACCTGATTAATTATCAGAATGGATCTTAATGAAGGAAGTTGAACCTTGTATTCCTTGTTTATTATCATGTAATAGGATCTATTATTTATTTTCAAAAAACTATATGGAAGAAACAATTAGATAAAAATAGTGTTAACACAGATTTATTAATATGTGCAGACTTGGTCACAGTTTGATCTGCAAAAAGACGATGAACCCAATTGGCGGTGGGACCTCTTGAGGATCATAAAAATATCATCTGACTTGTAATTCTTAAAACGTACTGCCTTAATTTTTTTTAGTAGGAAAATTGGATAATTTACTATTTAAAACAATATTACAAAACACTTGAAAAAGAAAACAGGAGATCTACTGCTAATCTCCTACATCACCCACTGCCCCCTCTTAAAAGGAAGGTGGCAGTTGATCAAGAAAAACAAAATTCCCCACTATATTATGGGAGAACTTAGCTAAATAATCAGTAAGGATATTTTGT
>JBAGKO010000012.1:12372342-12385445 GCA_037177275.1 Acacia concinna
GGGGAATGCGGTTTCCTAGCTGCAAACCTTTATGCCAAGAGCGTTTTTGGGGAGGATGCCTTGGTGAATGTGAGCATTGAGAAGCAAACAGACGGTAAATTAAGTGGATACATCAGAATAAGAAGTAAAACTCAGGGTATTGCCCTCAGTCTTGGGGATAAGATCACTCTGAAACAAAAGGGAGGTGCCTGATTTGTTACTCTGAAGCTTCTTCTTTGCGCACTCATCTTGTAATTTCTTTGTCAACTTTGTGTAGTTACTGGTGGCAGCTTTAGCGTCAAGCCTTGGATTTCTAATTTTAATTCTTGTGGCTTTTGTTGGCAGATGATGATGATCTTGTTATAGCACTTACCTTAGTTCCAATTTTGCCTGTATTCTTTGATGCATATCCATCTTCCTTTAGTACTACACTTGGGGGTGGAAGCCACCCTTATATCAATATCAATCTATCAAATTACTTGTCTGTACTGGCCTTGTATAATTGACCTGTGTGTCCGGATGAAGCTTAATATTCTTGTTATTATTCCGACAGAGATTTGTGTCAATTAGGTGTTCAATAATATTTAGCTATTTCCCCCATGTGATTTCATTATTCTCTTGACTCTCTCTCGTCAAGACGGTAAGGCACTTCAGAAGCCTGCAAAGATTAGCGGGATTGTTGTGTTGGAACCTGATTTGGATCCTCTGACTATCTCTCCTTTTTTTTTTTTCCTTCTCCCCATCTCATCCCCATCATAAGATTGAAATATAAGTTGTTGATATTTAGTATTTTATAAAAATTATTCTTTGTTTTCAAATAGTCTATGGTTGGGAAATGTTAAAAGATCAAATTTTGATAGTGTATTTTTTTAAAAAAATTTAAATATCAATTTTTCCATTTAAGATAAACATGGGATGAGGAGAGGAAAGATGTGCGGAGAATCTATATTCTTTGGAACCAGGATAATTATTATGCAATTTTTTCATTCAATTTTCGTGTTCATTGGTCTATAATTCTACTACTATTTCCTGGGTTTTTCTTTACATGGTAACATACATACAATTAAGGGAGAATTTTAATAAATGACTGCAATTGACAATTAATATTAGTATAGTTCATAAACAAAACTGGTGTTGTGAAAAATTCAGTAGCATTTTTGTAATTACTTAAAAAAGTATAAAACAGACTGATTTAGAATTTTTCGATTTTGCTGTACTAAATTGTCTTTTCCCTATTTTCAATGTCTTTATTTTGGAATTCTCCCTAATTTTTACTCCACTTTATTTTTAAATATCATTACGTTCTTATAAAAACAAAGTGACACCTCACGGATTATATTACTATTAAGCAACGGCTTAAATTCAAATGTACAAGACTTTCATGTATTATGCCGACAAGCTCAAATCCACAGTAGGTAAAGGTAAGTATCCATGGGCGTGAAATCCTAAAGATATATCTTCACCTTATTACATTATTAGTGATTTAACTTCAAAGCGAGAACTTCAATGCTTGTCGCTTGGGGAAAATTGTTTCAGACAGTTACGCACGCCTCATCACTAATAATAAGTCTTAATCATCCAAGTACACAAGACACAAAAATAATAAAAGGCTGCATAAATTAATGGCTGGAGAAATTAGTTGTGTAACGCTACACCAATTCATGGAAGACGTACCTCCTGGTTGTTGAAGAAGAAATCCTCTCCCTCCGTCTCTCTCTCTCTCTCTGATATATATATATATATATATATGTTTGTTTTGTAAGTGAAGTTTGGTTTGAAAGATTAAGTTCTCTCTTCCTTTGTTGGTTGAGTTTGGTGAAAGGAAACTAAATGGACATTGCAGAAGAAACCAACAAAGATGATCTTTTTTTATTTTGACTCTGACCCAACTTTTGCGTCCCAATATGAATGCAATTAAAATCCCAACTAGGAATAATTGCCTGTCGTGGCAAACATTTTTTTGAGATTACCATCTTTGCTATAGAGCGCATGGACAATATAGAAGCCACCAGACAGTACTTGAAATCTAGTTTGGAAATATCAGGTGCTATTGCTTCTGCATTAGATGATTCTGGTTCAAGGTTAGAGATACTTGACCAAAAATGTCAGTCCTTGGAGGATACACTTAGACCCATCTGTACAAAAGACTTCTCATTTCTTGATATTGGAGACCGGATCGACGGTGTTCTATGTTCTGCAGCTGCAGTCCTCAAGGTGTTTGATGCAATTCGTCCCCTGGAGAATTCTCTCCTGACTGGTGAACCCGTTTCTGATCTTTTCACTTACATCTCAGACACGAGGAAGTTTGAAGAAGCCCTCAAGCTTCTCACTGGTAATTGCACATTAGCAGTAGGGTGGTTGCAAGAGATTTTCGAGTTGTTGCAGCAGGACAAAACTGTCATCTTCTCCAATGAGTTTTGCTTATTGAATGTGAAGAAATCTCTCAGAATATTACAAGAATTGCAGTCTATGGAGGAAGGTGCTTACCTTCATGGAGGCCTTCTAAGTGCAGCTTTTGACAAACTAGAGATTGAGTTCAAGCGGCTTCTGATAGCTAACTCGCTTCCTCTACCTTTGTCTTCATTGACATCATCCACTAACCAGAAAGCCACCACCATACCAGCTTCTCTTGCAGGGAAATTACAGGTCATTATTGAGAGATTACATGCTAATGGCAGGCTTGACAAGATTAAATCCATTTATGTTGAAGTTCGAGGAATGAACGCCCGAAGAAGCTTGCAGGCTTTAGATTTGAGCTATCTGGAGATCCCAACAGCAAAATTTGACGACATACATAGTGTAGAATGTCACATAGAACAATGGGGTAAGCATCTAAAGTTGGTAGCGAATGACCTGCTTGAGATGGAGTACAGTTTCTCCAGTAAAATCTTTGAGAAAATAGGTGCAGAAGCATGGAAAGGATGTTTTGCCAAGATTGCCCTTGAGTCAAAAATTCTATCTTTCCTTCAATTTGGAATACATGTTACTGAGAGCAAAACTGACCCCATCAAGCTGTTGAAGCTGCTGGAAATTTTCGGTGTCTTGAATGATCTAAGACTAAAGTTCAACAAGCTTTTTAGTGGGGAAGCTTGTGAAGAAATCAGAACTGTGACAAAGGATCTTATCAGTAGAGTCGTTAATGGTGCTTGTGAGATATTTTTGCAGCTTCCTGCACAAGTAAAGTTGCAGAGGCCAAGTTCTCCTCCCTCAGATGGCAGTGTTCCTCGGCTCGTGAGCTTTGTCACCGGTTACTGCAACGAGCTTCTCGGAGACACCTACAGGCCACTTCTGACACAGGTTCTGGAAATCCATCTCAGTTGGAGAAATGATGCATATGAAGAGAGCATCATTTTCACTCAAGTTTTTAGCATAGTGAAGGAAATTGCAGTTAATTTAGATGCATGGTCAAAGGCCTATGAAGATATTCCTTTATCTTATATCTTCATGATGAATAATCACTGTCATTTCCATAACTTGAAGAACGCTATGCTTGGAAAAATGATGGGAGATTCATGGTTAAAGGCTCATGAGCAATATGAAGACTATTATGCTGCTCTTTATCTGAAGCATACTTGGGGAAAGCTCTTGCCCATTCTGAACAAAAAGGAATCACTTTCAGTTTCAGTTTCAGTTGCAGTTTCATCTTCTAATATGGCTAAGAGACTGAACTCTTTCAATGTGGCATTTGATGAAATGTACAAGAGGCAATCAAATTGGGTAATTTCTGATGAAACCTTGAGGGAGAAAGTGAGGAAGCAAATAGTTGAAGGAATAGTGCAAAGCTATAGAAGCTTCATGAAGAACTACAGTTTAACAATGGAGAATGATGAGAAGGCTGTGAAGTGTATAAAATACACAGAGCAGAATCTGGAGAAGATGCTTTGGTCCCTGTTTGAGTTGAAGATGACCAAGTATGGGAGCATGAAGCAAGCACAGTTTATGAGTAAAATAAAACAAATGAGTGCTCAATTGTTCACTCTAGCTACTACAGTGTAATTGTAACATTATTATTGGGTATGGCCAATTTCAATTTGCTTAAGAATATGAATAAATATAGTAATTAGAATATTTAGAAAGTGGGATGAAAGATTTCTTGTAATTAAGAGGTCGCAGGTTTGATCTCACTTGTAACCTCATAGTATTAGTGTCTACCTCTCTAATTAATTGTAGACTTTTCTTAACTCATGATTTCTGTAATTAATTGTCAGTGCTTGCTTCTCTCGGATATGAAATTGACATGTAGCCTATTACGTGAGAAAAGAAAAAAAGTGAGGAAAAGTTTTCAAACAAAGAAAAGGAAGGAAGGAAGTGGGGCAAAAGTTAGAAAAGATAAGGAAGGAGGGCTTATCTTTGAAGGGAAGTTTAAATGCAGTGGGCTGCTCTGTTGTGTAAAATTTGCAAAAACAGTTATGTCCAGACAATGAAGTCTTACCTGATAAACTTTCTCACCCTCAGTGAGCTGTTCTGCTAAGCTAACCTTAGCTGCCATGCCCACCCTTCAAAGTACAACACCTTTGTTTTGTTCTTTGTGTTTAAATAAAATAATACACACGCGTGTGTTGGTGACAAATTATCCCATACATCAAAATATGATGCAAGTGGGCTTCAATTTGGGAATCTATCTTAACATAATTTTTTTATTGGGCCATATATCTTTTTATTGAAAATAATTATGTTCAAGGCACAATTAGTCATTAGATGTGGACATATTTCTTAATATGGGATTCAAACCATGATTTGTCACATAGTGAGAGATTAACCTCTTTCACTAAACCTGACTTTTTTTATTTACAAGGATTGGATAACTTTTTTTTTTTTGGTTTGATGAAAGCAAAATATTTCTCCACAAAACTTGCATATTGCAACTTTTACTTGTGATGACTAGAGTGATTATTTAAATTACCCTATTTTAAGTTATTTGTGCTATATAAGATAAATATGTGAGAGGGTTTTTATTTCAAAAAGAGGAAAAACACTTATTTTCACTCCTCCCAAACCCACACTAATTAAGTATCAACAATATAAATAAACGTATGTCATATTTTTCTTATATTTTAAAAATTGAAACAATTTTTGTACACTTGCTTGTATATGCCTAAAATTTAACAAAATAAATTCAATACATATACAATTTTCTCCAAAATGTTTTAATCAATCTCCTGATTTTGCGATGGTAAAAATAAAGGGAGAATTGCAATTTGGTCCTAAGGAAAGAACTTTACGACAAAACGGTCCCATAAAATTGCATATTTACAAAAAAATTCTAAAATTGTTAATGAAAATTACTGACAACTCTACGAGACTTTTTTGCAATTATACGATTTTGCACGGGACTTTTTTACAAAATGCGATTTCGCGAGACCGTTTTGTTATAAATTTCTTTCTTTGGGACCAAATAGCAATTCTCAAAAAAAAAAAAAAAAAAAGCTTCTGTTTTGGACTTTTGGGGTTTAGTCCCTCCCCTTTCCAATTTCCATTTGGTTAGTTCAGCAGTTTTTCCCATCTTTGACAAAGAAACTAATATTAATTAATTGGCTCAGGTTGGACACCCCCTCATGCTAAAAGGACAAAGCATATAATGAAAAATTAAATAGGAAAAAAAATTACATTTTCACCTGTCATAATTTTTTATATGTAGTTCTTCAAAAATAAAGTTATTATCATGAATGGGCCCTCCAAAAATAGATACTCTTTTGATGTAAACCACACCATGAATGCTAAGTTTATTTGTGAAGAAACAAATTAAGAAATACTTTTGAGTGATCTACTTGTGAGAGTCCAAACTAAGATTTCACAAAACAAACAAAAAAATTAAGGATGCAAGAATCAAAAGTTAAAAACTACTCCATAGTTAAAAAACAAAAGAAAAAGAACTACTCTATTAGACAAGAGCTGAAACTCGAAAGGGAAATGGCATTTCTCCATTCATACAGTACATATCCGTTTCTTCATTTTTCTTCTGAATCTAATCAGAGAAGAAAAAAAAAAGAAGTCAACTCCATGAGAAGTATGTATCATACTACAAGACAATCACCAAATAAATACAAAAGTGACAACTAGATTGGGATTAGCAGCCAGCCATGATCAACTGAGCATCAATCCTTAAAATGAATATCATTGCACAATAAACAACTAAATGGTCTTGGAAGATTACAGTTTTTACCAGGTGAGGGTATTTGATAAAGGATTTGAGAATGGGCAGTCAAAATTAAAACAAAAATAGAGGATCAGGACTTTATGTGCTTCAAATTTTTAACCTTCTCAAAATCTGGAGCATGGAAGTTTTTCTCCACCTCCCAAGCCATTTGTGACATCCCGTTGAATGTTGACTTGGCGCCTTTTTCATCATGGACTACTCTGGGAAAAGGAATGCGCACCTCGAACGTGCCTTCCTTGGGGGAGCTGAGACGCATGTCGAAGCCCAGGCGGTCAACCCATATCATCTTTGCCTCTGAGACCTTGTGAGGAAAATATGGAAAGACGATAATACAGATAGAGTTAGTTTGGTGATCCCCCATCATCTTCTAAATCATTAAAGTGATTTAAATTTCCCATCTATACTCTTCTCAGACTCCAGAAGACCTTTTGGTAAGCAAATGAAATGAAATGAAGTTTAAAAAAAAAATAGAAAAAGTAATTTTGTAATGAAAAAAATATTTCTTTGTGCTACTGTATAAAATATAAAATGATGGTTAGTATAAATGTAAATTGCATAATGCAAAGTTTATATAAAGTCACATCATTCATAAGTCATAAGAATTCAGTACAATGCAAAGGAATTAAATAATAACAACAGCCATAAATATTGTAAATCTCAATTTTGTACAATTAAAAATTATCCTTTTTTCTTGCAAATTAATGAAATACACAGTAAAAGGTAATTCTATGCAGATCTTTCACAAAATAAAACCCAAGTATAGGCGTGCCATTAAAGTCAAATAGAGACCACATGATAAAGTTAATAAGCTGTTTCATTGGGAGGTAAAGAATGTCAATAAACAGAGTTTAGATTAATATGAGGGCAATTGCTAAACTTGGTATGTTTCAAGGTAAATTTTAATATGCACGTAAACACATATATAAAGCTTCGGAACTAACCTGAAAATCCAAATCAACATATACATTGCAAAATCGAGTAATATCTTCCATGTTGTTGGTGTTAACTTCATCCACTAACTTCTCTGCGCAATCTCGAAGAGGATCAGGTTCCGCATTCTTATAATCTGAAGATGTCACCCATTCACCATCCTGGAAAACATAAACGTAAGATTTTGAGTTAGACAAGAACCAAACTCAATATCAACGAAAAATACAGCAACAAAAACTAGCATACTTAAATCTAAGAAAGCAGCCATTCTCAAAACAAAAGTAAAGATGAAAACCGCCACACCTCCTGGAAGTCTTCCATCTGCAGGACCTTATCTACAGCAACAACGTAAAGCAAATCTTCATTTATTTCTTCACCAAATCTCCTTTTCCATAATGAAATAAGACGCTGCATAATGGCAGTTAATGTCAAAAACAATATGACTAGACGACCAAATAGAACAAAATTCTAACACTAGTGAATTTTTCCTGTAACCAAACAGGGCCAAGGAAAACAGAATTGTAGTATATTATTAACGAACAAGCTAGACTGATACACAACGTATGGTCAATCTTTGCAAATTGGTTCAGCCGCTTGAGTCCGAGACAAAGAACATCATACTCAGAACTAGACAAAAGCAGTAAGCTAGTAACAATGAGTTATAGTAACCAACACAGAGATTAAGTACCGACAACTTAAGCAATTCTGCTAATATCAATATGCATCTTTCAAGTTAACAGATGCCGAAACCATTATACGTTTCTCATAAGATGAAAATTACCTACCTTGATCAGGACTCTATCCTCTGGTTTGTTAAGGGTCCCTTGAAGTGTACACTGGGGAGTCCGTAACCCAGACTGTGTTAACTGATCAACAGAACAAAAAATTCGTCACAATGCAATTCATAAAAACTATCTTGACATATATATATATATATATATATATATAGAGAGAGAGAGAGAGAGAGAGAACACCTGAACATGAAGGCTAGCCTTCGGGTCAAAAGAGAAGTGCTTATTGATAGCGTTCAAGGACAATACAGGAGTCCCTTCCGGGTCAACGGCGATTCGCACGCCGATACCAAGGGGCCAACCCTCTTGACTCAATGTAGAAAGAGTACCTACAGTAGCCAACTCCATTATAGTCCTTGAAACTTCAGCAGGAAACGGCTTATGACTCCTCAATTCCAACTGGGATGGCTCCGATAAAGTCGAAAGTGAGCATTTCAAAGTCTTAAACGAAGAATTACGAAAGCACACCCGTTTTGAAGAATTGAATGCACCAATCTGGGTTTCTTTTAAGGGTTTTGACGGAGTTACTGAAGGTGCAAAATGCGTCGCGAGAAATTGCGTCCGAAGCAGCATTTGCGGCAAAACCGAAACCCTTTCAGGAACAAATGGATTTACTAGTAAGAATTCGAGAAATGATTTGATAATCGCAGAAAATCTGCGAGTAACAGTTTAGTATAGCTTTTGAATGAGCTGGTGATCACAGAGAAGAACAGCGACAAAGATGATAATGACGAATTGACGATAAGCAAATTGGACAATAAGGTGAAGAGCTTTGAACAAGTTGGTTGTGGGATGAAACGACACTATTATTGATGTCGTTTTGATGTTTTAAACGACATCGACCTATGTGAAATATAAAATTCCCAGTAGCTCCCGCTTCCACTCTCATGGTCGCCGTTGGAAATGGAGGCAGCAACGGCAACAAGTTCTCCACCCAATATCTCACCCTTTTCCCGCCAAATTAATTTCCAGCAACAAGTACGGTTTGTGCAATCCAGAGGTGAGAGCAAATACACAACGTAATTTGTTGTTGTCGAAAAGTGAATTGGACAAATATCAACCTTTTTGTTTTGTAGGTTTAAGATTGTACAGAAATGGTGTCCCACTACAGTCTACTTGCGGTGTAACTCTTGCTCTCTCTAGAAGTAACGAAGAGTATTTGTCGCCTTGGGATGATAAGCCCTTCGAAATTCTTCCAAGTGGCATGAAGGCTTTCTTGGATGAACAAGATGTGGTGTCGTTTCTTGATCCTCCTAAGGAGTTGATTCCTTTGGACCCAGCTTCTTACAATCCTGCCGCGTATCTTTGGTCAGTTTGCTTTAGTTTTTTCATGGCTGTTAATTTTTCCCTGTGTGTATGATATTCTTGCTTGTTAATGACATTATCTCTGGCTTCCTTTCTCTAAATATTGAAGCTTGACTGAACAAAGTCATGAGAGGTATCTGAGGCTGTTTTCATTTGCAATCATTTCCTTTGTTCTGAAAGTTTAAACTTAAAACTTAGAAGGTTAACACTTAGATGTTTGTCTCATAGTAATAATAATAGGAGGATTGAAAAACCTTCTGAATACGGGAAGCATCGGCATAATACAACGTACATCGCATCTATAGCTACCAAGGATTAAACTAACTGAAATAATTTCGTCAGTGAAGTTGAAATAATTATTCTTCTTTCTTGACGAAATCAAATAGCTAACCGTAAATTGTTTTATTTAATTTTATATATCCATTAACTTAACCATTGCATGGTTAGACCAAAAATCCAACATTACCAACTTGGGGTACTAAAAATGAAGGCTGCCTATTTTACTTGTCCATTATTGAAGGGAAAGTGACGCATTTTTTTGAAGATGGTTCTAATTTTTAAACAGTTTGTTACTTATTTCTTAGACATGAAGCATATAATTTTTCCATAACTTTCTGGAGCTTATACTAGGATTAGTCGGTATAGATGAAATGGACAACTTCACCATCTAGTCATTATCTTTTTCCACAGCAAAAGCGTATCATGTTAAATAGAATTGCAGATCAGTTTCAATCATATACCGTAGTTTATGTTACCCTTCTATTAAAATGTAGGTGACTTGTTTACTTCCTTAATATTTGATGAACATGGTTCACCTATGGACATATGAACAAAATGTAGATAGAGATCACAAGATGTGTGACTTTTCATTCGGTTTCATTAATGAGTTAAGTATGTGGCTATCACTTCGAAAGAGGGCATTTATTTATCTACTCCTGGTAAGTCACAGGAGTTTTGTGTAACTATCTTACTTGTTTAGTTATATGGTATCTTTAGCAGTTTTAAAATCTAGAGAAACTGTTCTCCCTGTCACATATTCTCTTTCCTCTGTATTGCGTGTTCAGGAAAAAAATTGAAGATATTCCTGAGGAAAGGCGTCATCGACTGCTGCTATTATTAGAACCTAGGTCTCTCTATCACTTCTATGTAATTTCTATTTTTGTTGTGCAAGCAAGCGTGAAATATATACTTTGTATTAGTATTTTTTATGTGAAACTGATATCCTTGGTAGACTTATGCAGACTTATATCAAGGGCTTGGCAAATAGCTGGCACTCGATACACAGATTCCAAGTTAGCAAAGAAAAGTGCATCAGCATTAATATCTGATGAAAATGGTGTGATGCTTGAATATTTTAACTGCCGTACAAGTGGAGGTTCGTTAAAATTCATATACTGATGTTGGTATTTGGTCAAAATGAAGTTGAACATCCTGTTGGTTGATACATTATTGATTTCAGAGGGAGTATTCTAAAGTGCACAAAAGGCAAGTTTCTATGAAAGGGCCAGTAACCAATGAGATAATGTTATTATTTGCTAATACTAATGGATTGTACAGCTAAATCAGGATCAACTTGTCTTTCCTTCTCTTGGTCTCAACGCAAGCAGTGTCTTTTGACTGGAGCAAAGTTTTTCCTAATTTGATATGACTGGCATCATAAATTTCTTTATATTTAAATGTTGAATTTTGCAATCTACTTCTTTGGTATCTTCTTCTATTACATATGCTGCCATTGTACTCCAATGTGTTTTTTTTTTTCATATGAATATATTTTTCGATAGAGCGTCGTGCGATCCATGTAGACAACTCCACCTAGTGGGATTAAGGCTTTGTTGTTATTGTTGTTGAATATATTTTTCGTAGTTTGATGAGTATTCTCCTTCTGCTTGCATGCATCCAACTTGAAAAGCTATTGCTATCGATTTTGTAATTCTTTTGAATCTTAAAATTAAGCCTTCTTGAACAGGGCCAACGTTAATTTCTTGGATCAAATTCTTCAAAAAGGTAATTTCACTGTTTGCTTAATGCTTTCCACTCTTGTAAGTATATTAGAAGGGTTTTGTTTATTCTTTGCTCCTGTTTTAGGTAATATTTTCATGCAATGACGGGAAGGCCTATGGACGGCTCATTGGTAAAATTTCTTTCCATGTTTGTCTGGAATATGTGTTTCTGCACTTTCACAAGTCCTGATTTTGGTGAAGATATGTGTGTGTCTGTTAAAATTTACATTGCTTCTTTACTTGTTTCCTACTTATTAGCCCGATCTTAGAAAATATTCATCCTTGCTAGTGACATTTTTTTATGGATATTGGAACAATCCAGGTGGACCTGCATTGGCCACATTTGCCAATTCTTTTGCACCTCTGTATTTCACGGTGAGACCTCTCAAGGAAGTGATGTCAACCGAGCAGCCCTGTGATTTAGCATATGAATTTGGAGATGGACTATATGATATTAAAGAACTCCCCCAAGGCTTTCCAAGACCAGGTGAGGGTGCATTTTATTTGTTTCTACATGCATTGTTAATCATAATATTTATGCTAGCAGTTTCTTATTTAATATTCAAAGTATTGATTATCTATTAATCCTCATAGACATGTATTCTTATCGTTGTAGTATGACTATCCTGACTATACATTGCTGTACATGAAGCCATCAAGTTGTGAAGTTTCATAATTTTTAACCAAGGATGTGTACATGTTGAAAAATCGACTTCGTTGAAGAAAATTTCTTTGTAATAGATCTAAGTCTCATATCTGTTTAATGTGTTAGTGGCATTATGTTCTTATAGGCCCTCTGATTTTATTGTGCTCCTTTGGGCTTCTTTTTCTTAGACTATACTACCTCCAATCGTTAATAGTACTATAAGATTTAGTTTGTAGTGCAATTATATTACAAACTAGATCTTATATTAAGAACTAGATGTAGTACTAGATAAGTGAATGTTCACGTAGTTGCCTTTGTATTTGCAGTTAAACATCCTTACCCATTCGATGATGAAGTTGTGATATATGTCCGCCATCTAGGACCAGGGGTTTCAGTAGGGCAAGCATGGCAAGAAGGGAACAAGTTGGAGCAAATACCACAAAAATTATGTGGTGAGATTTTAATGGTGAAGGATTACACTTCCTGATGCCAGGATTACAGCATAGAAGTTGCAACTGAGCTTTCCCCTAAGAGAAAATTGACATCTTTTTTTTTAAAAAAAAAATGTAAAATGCATAAATGATTTTAAGTCTTGAAGTCACTAGACGATGGTATGTCTGATGTATTATTATGTAGGTATAAAGAAGCTTTAAAATATTTATTTATTAATTTTTGTCAGGATACTTTAAAATACTTATATTTATCATTTTTTCTGAATTAATTTATTTGATTTATAAACTTTTATATATATATATATATAGTAATGAAAGAGGACATATAGTATAATTAAATAATTTATTTAGCCTCCTTTCTCTAACAAAAGTCAATTATGTAATATATTTATGAACAAAGGGAATAGATGAGTTACTCCTCTAGATCTATTTATAAGATATTTTTAGCATTTTCAGATAAATCAAAAAAAAATCTTAAACTTTCATAAAATTTAACAATTTTTTAACAAAAATTATTCTTCTCTCTAATATGGTTAGGCTGGTCGGAAGGAGCTTCTCTCATTTATCTTCCCATCCATTTCCTCTCTTTTACCTCCAATTTGAAGCAGCTCCTAAATGTTTTTTTTGTGTGGTTCTTTTATGACTAGATTCTACATAAAATGAGTGACGTTTTGATATATTATGGGTAAAAAACATATATGTTTTTAATTTTTTATGATTTTTTAAAGATTTACATGTAAAAAATCAGAGGCGTGTAGTAGAGCAGTAGGGGCTTTTCCACCCTTAACCTTGATTAGGGGTTCGATTCCTGGTCTTGGGTATAGAGCAACGTTAAATCTCCTG
>JBAGKO010000012.1:12407677-12424519 GCA_037177275.1 Acacia concinna
TACTACGTATTTACAACTCACAGTGTAAATACGTAGTACCTGGTGTTGTTAATTTAGATACCCGTGTTGTGAATTACGAAACTGGTATTGTGAAAAATTTAGTGGCATTTTCGTAATTACCAAAAAAGTACAAAACAAACTGATTTGGGATTTTCAGATTTCATTGTATTGAATTGTCTTTTCCCTATTTCACTGGTCTTTTTTTACAATTTTCCCAAAAACAAATGATGATCAGGGAGGATGGGGAAAACCGGAAAAGAATTACCAACGAGGCTAAATAGAAACTAGTTTTAATATGGAAATGACACAATGGCTCTAATAATTTTTTATATCTTAATAAAATGAGAAAAATACTTAAAATTCCACATGGTAGAGTGATGTGGCATATTACTCAAGTAAAAAAAAAAAAAAGCACTAACTGTTAAATCTAATGGCAACTTTGATGGAATAGAGGTTGTTGATAAAAGTGTGAAAGTTCAATGTCTTAAATTTAAACTTCTAAAAATTAGTGAGGTTATGTACAACACACTAAAAGTTTAGAGAGGTTTTGTGTATCCCAACCTATAATATTTAGGATTAAGGTATATATTTAGTAACTAACTATTTTCTTACGAGCACCTAAAACAAATAACTATGTGTAAAAGTGGGTATAAACAATTTATTTAAAAACAAATATAAGTAATGTCACTAATTCAGGTTAACTTCATTTACTTTTTATACCATGGGTCCCTTCAATCTTCTCATTTTCTATTATTTTAATATATTATAAATATAAATTAGGATTATGAACTCGAATATTAAACTCATAAAGTTTACTTTTATTAATAAATAATTGTTGATAGTATATGTAATAAGATAATAAAAATATAAAACTGAAAATACGTTAATTTGAATATATTTTAAATACAAATTATTGAAAATAATTCATCAACATTTATAAATTATCATATCCAAAAAAAGAAAGAAATTTCTATGTAGCTCTTATATAAAATCATTGACCATTATCAAAACGAACAAACTATACGAGCTTGAAAATAAGTTGGCACAATTTTACAAGATAAAAATGTTAAAATTAATGTGTAAAATTATAAATTTAACAAAATTGATGGCCAGCTCGAATTGAAAAAGGGTGTTTCCACTAAATATTTTCTCCACTTTCTTTTCACTTAATCTCTCAATCATTATATTATATTTTAATGGTTGAGATTTAATGTTAGGTAAATAGTATTATTGGTAAATTACATATAATAAAAATCCACCATTATAAATTTGTTACCTAGTATTAAATGTTAATAATTAAAATATGATTCAATAATTTAAATATAGATGGATATAATTTATAAGTCAAAAAAGTAAAATCGAAAAATTTAGAGAGTCCCTAAGTTTAACAACAATAATCTTGCCTAAATTTTTCATATTGTTTGTCTTTTATATGTAAATTTTTTATTTCATCTAATCAAGTTGTGAGAGACTCTAATTCATATGTAAATTTTTCATATCTTTCTTTTGGTCGAATATGTACATTTTTTTTATATCACCTAATCGAGTTGTGAGAGACTAATTTATATTGAAGATCATCTAACTCACTTCCATTTAAATTTGACTTTTGTTATGTCTGAATTTAGGATTGGAGGGCTCAGGCCCAAAAAAAAAGGGCTTGGAGGGAGTATTATACATCTAGCTTGGTGGGGCCGGCTGTATCTTCCCCTTTCTCTGCATTACGACAGAATACAAGTAATGCTAAATCAGTAAATTTTTGTACAGATAAAATAATTTTGTGAGCATCCATACTTTCGTCCTAACATAATTCACACAAAATACTCAGGTGTTTACAGAAGTTTTCACACAACAGTTTATATTGACATCTTACATTGTTTAATCCAATAAGAAAGTATATAGGGAAAATTGTAACAAAATATTATTTGAATTTACAAAACTCTAAAAAATTTATTAAAACATGAAAATGACAGAAAGGTGGAAGATGGACCAATTTGGGATGTTAAAGTGTTGATAATTTTACAATAATGCCCCACAATGAAAAAAAAAAAGAAGAAATAATCGCGCCAGTGCTTTGACACCATCGGTCGTTTCTTCGGGGTTTTTCCTTTATATATGTATATATAAAGTAGAGCCAAGGTTCTAAATGTGAGATTTGAACCCACCCCATTTTGGTTTGTGTGTGTAATATAAATAAAGGCATAATGACATGTTAAATGAGTAATAGCAATAACTAAAAGTATAATGGTATTAATTAAATGGGTAAATGTATTAACTAACTAAATAATGAAAATAATTACATGAGTAATGACATTGACTAAAAATATATTCACTAAATGAGTAATGATATGAGCATATTGAATAAATGCGTAATGACATTGACTAAATAGATAATAATATTGATTAAATAAATAATGATATTAATTAAAAGCATAAATGTATTGACTAAATGTGTAAATCTATTAACATTGTTATATTTTTAATCAATGTCTTTATTCATTTAGCCATAGATTACGTCTTCAGTCAATAACATTACTTATTTAATCAATATCATTACACTTTTAATCAATAAATTTACGCATTTAGTTAATATCGTTATTCATTTAGTGAATACAGTAGCACCTTTTGTCAATACCATTATTTATTTAGTCATTTCAATTACTTAATTAGTCAATATGCTTAGGCTTTTAGTTAATACTACATCCGGTCTTAATTATAAAACGCAGTTGACTTCTTTTATAGAGGTTAAAGAATCAAAATAAGTTATTTAATCAGATTATATGTTATATTTTATTATATTATATATTAGTTGATAAGTTAAACAAAATAATTTGAAGAAAAATGGTAAATTTAAATATTTTAAAGTAATATAATTATATTTATTAGAATTCTAAAAAAAATCAGTTAAGTCTTATAATTAGAACTGGATGGAGTATTATTATTCATTTAGTCAATACTATTATGCCTTTAATTATTTTGATTACTCATTTAATCAAATGTTATTACACCTTTGTTTGTATAATATATATTCTTCTGAAAAAAAAAAAACATATTCTTATGCATATATCAAAGAACCTAAGCAGCCTAACGGCGAGCCATTAGAATAGTGCTGCTCTAATGAGGGTGCCCTTTTTTTCTTTTTAAATTAAATATTATGGGGATTATTGTAAAATCACAAAAACATTAAAAATCCAATTCCACCATGGTGATGCTATGGTGATGGTGCATTTTTTCCCTTTTTAAAATTAAAAATATTAGCAGGATTATTGTAAAACTCTTAAGAAAAACTTTAAATTCCTCAATCACCTCTCTATTATTTCCATGTGTTAACAAATTTCTTAAATTTTTATAAATTCAAATGATATTTAAGTATTTTTTATAAATAGAAAATAGGAAAATAATATAACTAAGTCATAATCAAGTTATTAAATAACACAGTACCATGACTTGATACGAAGAGTCTTTAAATTCTTCAAAATAATTGTAGCCAAAATTAAAAATGTAGTATAGTGAATGGTAGACTAGGAAGTAAAATTTATTTACATATAAACGTTCATTAAAAAAAAATCTTTTTGGAGTATTCTTAAATGAAATTAATGGTTTGAATTTTAACTCATGTTTTAAAATTGGAGAAGAAAGTCATGTTTAAGACTTAAAAAGTAAATAGAAAAATGATAGTAAAAAAAAACTTGCAAATTAAAAAGAAAAAATTTAATTCAGGTATTTTTTTTAGAATTGATAAGCTAATTACTATACTACTCCTTATTAGAAAATGCACGAGAAATATTTAGAATTTTCAATTTTGCAATTTATAGATTTTTTCCTTCTTCCATCATTTCTCCAAAATAAAGTGAATTAATTTGAGCCCAAACTGCATAGCCATCTCGCTGGTTTAGGGTTTTACTAGGCGAGTGGTGCCGGAGGGTTTCAATTACGCTCTCAGAAAGCACTCCTTCACCTTCTCAGGATCGAAACCAGCAGCAACCGCAGCCATGGCGAGCACCAAGGTCCAGAGGATTATGACCCAACCCATCGTAAGTTCATTTACTCTTTGCTCTGTTTTCAAAAATTTTTGTCGTTTATATTTTCTCATTCACCACTAATTTCCTCTATTTTGGTTTCCTTTTTCTTCAGAATCTGATCTTCAGGTTTCTTCAAAGTGTAAGTGAAATTCCCTTTCGGTTTCCGTTTTTGGTTTGTTGTGAGGTCTTCCGCGTGTTTCTGATTCTTTTTTCCCGCCGCTGAAGTGAGAAAATTTGCGTTAATCGTGTTTTTGTGTGATTTTCTGTGTTGCAGAAAGCGCGCATTCAAATTTGGCTATTTGAGCAGAAAGATTTGCGAATTGAAGGCCGTATAATTGTAAGTTCGCTTTCATTATACTGCGCATAGCATTTATTCGTTCTTGGGATCATTTGGTTTATGTTTATGTATGATAGTATGTTCTTATCTTTGTTTTGAAGCCTTATTTGTGTTTCAGATTAAGAATATAAAAAACGGTTTATTTACTGCGGTGTGATTGATATATCGAAAGGAAACTGTACCATAGTTGAATCCTGATTTTGAGTGTTTTATCCTTAGCTTTACAACAGTAGACTGCTTCCGCTGACAGATATTGCAAACAACGGAATGCAGGGTTATTTTCTTATTTTTCTACTATTTCAACTATCCATGCAAACCCTATAAACTGTCTTGGAAGTTTCAGTGCGTTTGCTGTGGTTTAAAAACATGTTGACTTTAGCTTGGAGATAAGTAGACAACTTGCACATATCCTAGCTGTTTATTTATTTATTTTTTTTTTGTGGAGCATAATTAGGGAGTGAGATTATGTATGTGTTCCTGTTGTTGCTGCAGCTGCGGGTGTAATAATTCAAGCCCTTTCAAAATATCCTTGACCAAATCGCCCCAATTTTCACAATGCCCTGCTTCAGCACTTCCTATTAGTTCTTTGACTGTCTAAAATGATCTTTCGGTGGTTTCCTGAGCTAACTGATTTTTTCCGAATATTACAACTTTATTCATGTGTGCATGGCATGTGTGTGTTGGATCGTTATTGTGCCTTAAACCTAATATTTTGAACAATATGACTATTCGGCTATGCACCATCTATGATTGAAGGCCAAATTAAATTGTACTTTCGATTTGCTGATCAGGGCTTTGATGAGTACATGAACTTGGTGCTGGATGATGCTGAAGAGGTTAACGTTAAGAAGAAGAGCAGAAAGTCCCTAGGTTAGTTGTGAGACAGTAAGACATGGTTCTGTGTTTTTAAGTCATGGATTTTTCTAAATAGTCCCATATTTCTCCAAAATTTCAGGTAGGATTTTATTGAAAGGGGACAACATCACTCTGATGATGAACACGTAAGCAATACTCTTTCTTTCCTGCCTGCACATGTGTTTGTTGATGGCAGCTTAATAAACTAGTTTCTGATTAACTACTTGTATTATCTTGTTCAGGGGGCGATGATGGGCGAGCAGCATCCTTTAGAATCACATTTTGGGGGTGTCTTTTTTGTGAGGTCAACCAAAGAGATTCCTTCGAGACATATAGCCTTTAATATCTTTGATGACATTTCACCATTTCAGTAGAAGAATTGTGTTAATTGAACTTCTGCTTTCTGTAAACCCTTGTATGTTTTTCTAGTTCATAATGTCATGTAATATCCTCGGGATTATCCTACACCGCTTGTTATTCCCTTTCGTTTCCTTGTTCTTGATGCAAAGGGGAGTTGTATTAAGAAACCGGACGCGTACAATAGATATTATAGCTTTGCAGCAAACCTCCTCATACATATTACTTCAACTGTTTAACAGTATGGTGAAGCATGATCAACAATTTGAACAAGCATATGTCCTAGCTAGGGCAACCAAAAGCAATAGCGTGGAATTTTTGTTTTTCTAACGTCTTCCTTCTTAGTATGAGTTTTACCAGGTCCATGGAAAGTGTTTTATCTGGTTAGATTCTTATCCCAACCCGCGAAGCCCACACCGTCCAACCCGCGGGTTGGTGCAGGTGAGCCCGCGGGTTCAGGTTGGCCCGCATATATATGTTTTTTTTTAAAAAATATTTATACTATAAACTCTATAAATTTTACACTTCCACCTTGATAGCAAAACTTCATTGTTAAAATTGCAACTTGAAAAAAAAATGCTGACCAGACCAGATGTAAAGCTATATTGAGCAATGATCTCCTCCATTCCAAGTTAACCTTCTCTAGTTTTTCTTTTCTTTTCTTTTTTCCTTTAATAATCTAAGTCGTCAGATTTTTGTGCAGCCCTTTATATGGATGCATCAGTCATTTGACTCTTCTCACCATTCGCAATTATGTCATATGAAACCATATTTACACGCTACAATGCCACATTGTCTGTATCCACAATTATTGGAAAATCCCATGTGCATAAAACTTAACAGGACACTTTGCCATCATGAGCTTTCATGTCCACTTTGAAAGGACACCAACCTACCTTCGATTTTTTCATATTATGTATATTATTTTGCTATTAGTCTTCAATAAAGAATGATCTTAAGTGATGTTACTTCCTCTGCTCCTTAATTTAATGATTATTTATCTAATTTAATTATATTTAAAGAGTTAGTTGATTAGCTTACGTGATATTTTATTCTAAAACACTATGATCATCCTTCTTTAATTCCCTTCATCTTTCTTTTAATTATTATTGATGGAGCTTCAATAGCGATTAATTAGAAAAATATTACATAAGGAGGGTGGGGGGACATTCACAAGGGTTGCTTGCAGTTCAGCTAAGCTTTATTCCCACCTTATACAATACCAAACACCTTATGATCCAAATCATACTTTCTATAACTCTCTAAAGTACCTTGTGTTATTGTATGAACTATAGGTCAAGAAACACAAACTCTTCAATAGCAGGCACAGATCCTATCTTGTTAAGAGTTTCAGGGTTTGGTTCTTCATCAACACCAATAGCCATAATGGCCTTCCTTCCCCTTGAAGTTCTTCCCACACTCATGAAGCTCACATTCACATTCTGATCACCTAATATGTTCCCAACTTGGCCAATCATGCCTGGTTGATCTATCTGGCGACACAATATTAAGTTTCCCTCCAAGCTCACATCCACATCAAATGACCCAACCTTTATGAGATGGGGTATCCCATATTTTGCCTTCCCCTCAATGCTTATCTCTCCATTCTCATATACAGCACTTGCAAACTTGGATCCCACGTTTGATATCAGTACCTGAATTGAGTGCACTGGGAGCTCTGGAGATGAGTTGACCACAACTCTCTCCTCACTGATCCGTAGACCCTTCTGTTTTGCTATGAAATCTGCATTCACAAGGTTGATGATTGAGTCTGATATTGGTTCAATGATGCCTTTTGTGATCATGGCTCGCAGAAGCCTCGTGTCCAAGTCATCTGGGTCTCTGGTGGTTCGATAAACCACTTTTACAGATTGAATTCCGCTTCCTCCAGACACCAACTGTACAGCTAACCTGCCTAGCTTCTCGGCTAACTCGACAAAAGGAGCCAGTTCAGATATCACCTGATGACAGGAGCACTTGTTTCAGTTCAGTTGCTTCAACAATATAGTAATACAAGGTCATAGGTTGTGATCAGTCTCATTGTTTTACCTCAGGAGCAACCATAGGAGCATTAACAGCAGTTGCAGAGAGTTCCCCATTCAATGCTCCAAGCACAGCTTCTGCTATTTCAATGGCTACACCCTCCTGGTGAGCGAGAATCAAAACGCAGATGACCAAGTCAGCCTTAAAGAAGGGAATTGAAACAGGAAGCTGAAGGAATAAAAAACTGTAAGTCAGAAAGTAAACCAAGACAAACCTGTGCCTCTTTCGTGCTAGCTCCAAGATGAGGCGTGACAGTGACATTCGCATGTTGAACTAACTTACTGTCTGGGGATGGAGGCTCCTCAGTGAAGACATCAAGTGCAGCCTATTCCACATCATACCAATATAGATATAATAAAATTTATAACAACTCATACACCATATAGTAAACTGGGGAAAAAACGAAGCAATCAGGTAAATCAAAAGGGGTTGTTCATGTTCATACCTGAGCGACAATTCCACTATCAAGGGCTCTGACTAATGCATCTTCGTCTATAACACCACCTCTAGCGACATTGATGATGCGGACTCCTTTCTTCATATTGGAGAAAGTATCGTCATTGAAGATCTTGTTAGTGGCAGGGGTGAGAGGCATGTGGAGGGAGATAAAATCTGCAGTTGAAATGGCCTGTTCAAATGACACCAGATCGACCCCAATTGCACGAGCCCTGTCTGCTGGTGCATAAGGGTCATGAGCAATCACGTTCATACCCAAACCTTTTGCACGCCTAGCCACTTCAGATCCTACTTTCCCAAATCCCATTATTGCTATTGTCTTCCCCACCAGTGAAACCCCAACATATTTGCTTCTTTCCCATTTTCCTGCAAATTTGTAGTGTACCTCGTCATATCCTCAGTCAATATATCTCTCCATCTATATAGTATTTGGGTAAAAAGACTTTGAAGCATAAATGTTTTTGGCTTTTCAGGTGAGCTTTTGGTTTCTTGGCCTTGCAGTGGATTTACCAAAAATTGAGCCAGCAAAAAATGAAATTAGACATACCTCTTGGTAGATCTACAAATATTAATCGTCAAATTGAGCTATTGCAGCGTTTGATTAGCCAAAAAATGCAAACAAGTTTAGAAGGAGCTGTACTTGCTGTCTGTTTGGCGTTTTCTCCTCTGTTTTTGGGTCGTTTGATTTTTCTTTAGTGGCAAAAACAGAAAGGTTTTGCTTCTTTCTTTAACAAAGTCAACGATAAAGGTACGACCGAGAATCGATTTCTTACCAGCTTTCATGGAGGCGTCAGCCTGAGCAACATTTCTTGCCATGGCAGTGAGCAGAGCGATCCCATGCTCCGCCGCAGCAATAGTATTCGCCGTCGGCGCATTAACGACGAGACACCCAAACTCCGTCGCAGCTTGCAGATCAACATTATCAATACCCACTCCAGCTCTACCGACAACCTTCAACTTCCCCTTGGCAGCCTCAAACACTTGCCTCGTCACCTTCGTACCGCTCCGTACAATCAAAGCGTCAAAAGATGCGATCTTCCAGCAGAGCTCTTCCGGCGAGAGATTGTACGCACATTCAACGTGTCCAAGCTCTCTCAGCACCTGAAGACCGGAGTCTCCGAGCTTCTCGGAGACCAAAATCGTGGGTTTGGGACTCAAGGAGGAAGATTCTAGACCGAGGTTGGGAGTTAAAACAGAGGACTGAGAAGGGTCAAGCGTCTTCAGAACATTGTTGACGAGGAGGGAGAAGCGTCGAGAATGGCGAGAGAGCTTGATGGAGGTGATGGGAATGGATGAAGCAGAGGTGCTGTAGAGGAAGGAAAGAGCAGAGGATTTTGAGTTCGACTGGGAAGAAGAAGAAGAAGAAGAGATTAAGGCGGGCTTGGCAAAAGAAACAGAGGAGGAAGCCATTGAAGATGAGAGAGAGAGAGAGAGAGAGAGAGAGAAATGGTTCAGTTATTTTAAGAGGTGTGCTTCAATGAGAGAGAGAGAGAAGTGCATATCGTTTGTTTTTGGAGGAGGGGCCTTTTATGGACGAAGGAAGAAAGAGGGAAGCAGCAGAATTCAACTCTTCCTTTCCTACTCTCATTCATTGATGGTGATTTTTTGTGATGAGGACACTGTTTAGAATTCTGAACTTTATAATAAAATTATACTCCTTCACTTCCTATTCATAAGACTTAATTAATTTTTTTTTAAGAATCTTAAAAAAATCTTAAAAAAGATAATTATATTAATTAATCATATTATATATCATATTTTATTACATTATATATTAGTTCATAAGTCAAACAACATAATTTGAATAAAAACAATAAATTTTAATGTTTTAAAATAATGTAATTAGCTATTTTAGAATTTTCTTAGAATTCTTCAAAAAAGTTAATTAGGTCTTATAAATATGAATGTAGGTAGTATTATTTTATTTTCAAGTAGGCTTTGACTCTGAATGTTTTTTTCAATTTTATTTTTTGCCAAATTTTTTTTCAATTGGACCATACATAATTACATGCTAAAGTGCGACTATTATGATATTAAACTTAATAACAGTTTTAAATATAAGGTTTAGTTAAAATAAGGTTTAGTTAATTTTTATTAGTGATATTAAAATAATAAAATAAATCTTTTAATTCTAACATATGTTGTATAGGATTAAATGATATATTAATTTATAAAATAAATTAATATTAAGACAAACAAATTAATTTTATAAAAAATAACAAATACAATTATTTTAAAGTAATTTAATTAATTTTTTCGATAGTTAATTGAATTTTATATTTAAGATAAAATAGAGTATCAATAAGTTTTTAGTTAAAAGTACTTGTTAGAATTTAAATATTTATGTGAACTCATTCAAACTTCTTGTGCTTTTTGTTAAGATTGTCAAACTTGCGAATTTAAACAAACTCTCGTGATTGTTAAACTCATGCCATGAACTCGAGTTATAAACCTCTGAACTTATACATTAAATAGGTATTAAAAGTATATAATTAGATAATTAAAAATTAAAAAAATTGATTTAAATATATTTTGAAGGGCAGATGTGCAATTCTGCTTATAAACATTTTTCGAAAGAGCTACAGGCACAACAAATATTTTTTTGGCTGGAAAAGTATCCATAAACATTAAAAAGTAGCTGAATAATGTCATTTCTATTTAGTAGGGGGACGTTGATCGTTAAAATGAAACGTTTGACCGTTTATGGCGGTTGGCAGAAGGGGTTTGAAATAGTGACCGTTGACAGTGAAGTGTACAATATAATGGCACCAGTCACCAAGATCCTTCGAACTGTAAAAAGCAAAGGCACCAAGGCTCTCACCGGTGGCGTGACCAGAGACATGCCACTTATTATGTACACAGTGAGAATCTGACAAGACCTTGAGTTGAGGTCGTAAGGATGAGTCGGCACGGTGGTGGTGGTCAAGTAGTAAGTTTCTGTGTTTTTCTTTTTTTGTTGAAATATACCATTTCAATTTTTATTGTACATGTCAACATAACTAGTCAACTTTTTTTTAAACCCCTTTCTCCAACTTGCCATGCTCGTTAGCACAAACGATCAAAGGTTTCATGCAACGATCAATGTCCACCCACTTAACGGAAACTGTATTATTGGGCTACTTTTTATGGTTATTATTACTTTTATACTTTTACTGGCAATTTATGGGTCAATTGCACATTTTTTTTATTTTAAATCTAAATAATTGAAATTAAATTCACTAACATTTATAATATATCATACTAAATAAAGAAGTTTCTATAAAATTTATATATAAAGCCACAAAACATAATCAAATCAAAAAAGTTAATACAAGTTTAATGATAAATTAATACGGATTTGTAAGTCAAAAACATAAAAACAATAAATTTAGTGTATATACTGACAAATTTAACTAACTTTACAATTAAAAGAGATTAAGAGTCAATTCGCGAGTTTAACAACAATACTTTATATTAATGAAAGCCTATAAAGTCTTTTTGTATTAATAAGATTTTTAAGCAAAGACTTTAAAACGATTTTTTTTTTTAGTTTTCCTGAAATGGTAGGAAAAATTTGAAGAAACGTGATGCTATATGACTATCCTTATTCACTTCTGGTATTTGAGTTTAGATAATTAGTGTTAGTAGTACTTTTCAAGATTTCCTTAAGATTTTACCCAAAGTTACTCAGTCTAAGGGTGAACTAGCTAGGTTATAAAAGGGGAGTGCGGCTTCCCTCCCTATGCCATCCATAACATTTCTATTGCATTAAAATGAGGGGGTTCTCCCTTTTTTTAAAAAACACATTTAAGTCCAAGAATTTTTTAAAAATAACATTTAATATTTTAAAATAATTTTTTTTTGTTCATCATGTGCTATAAAATATTTTTTAGTATCATCCAATATCTGACAAGCGACATCTTAAATGTTTTTTTAGTAACATTTTGTATCTTACACTAAACTTTAGAGGCTTCTTGTTACAACTAGAAAACTAATTTAGGTTAAAATATGAAATGTTACTAAAAAAAATTATAAAATATTTTTTAGCAGCATCCAATATCTAACAGATTGCACCTGAAATATTTTTTTTAGTAACATTTCATATCATAAAATAATTTTTAGCAACACCTAAAATCTGACAGACTATATCTAAAATATTTTTCTAGTAATATTTCATATCTTAAACTAAATTAGTTTTTTTTATGTGGCTAAATTAGTTTTCTTTTTTTTCGATATGACTAAATTAGTTTTCTAGTTGTGACAAGAAGCCTTTAAAATTTAGTTTAAGATATAAAATGTTACTGAAAAATATTTCAGGTGCAGTCTGTCAAATATTTTATGGCACATAGTGAACAAAAAAATATTTTATGGCACATAGTGAACAAAAAAAGTTATTTTAGGATATTAGGTGCTACTTAAAAAAAATGTTTAGAGTTGAATGTGTGTTTTTTTTATTATTATTATTAAGAAAAGGGGGGAACCCTCCCAAATGACACTAAAACGGTATTATTTTAATACAAGAGAGATACTAAATATGACATCTGGTAGAGAGAGAAGCAGCGCCCATAAAAGGGGTGAACTGAATTTGAATCCTATGGTTTTTTCCTCCCTTATTGTTGCTCTAATATTTAGTAATAACATCTAAAAAAACGTAGGTAAGGGTTATAAAAAAATCCACATAATATGAATTACATAATTTAGTTAACAAACATGATTTTTGAGCCAAGTTACACAAATTTCCAAAGTTTTTTAATTCATGTGCAATTAACTCTCATACCTTCCAAAACTTGACAAAAAATATTCCTAAATTTTAATTCTGTAAGTACCTACGCAGCTCAACTTTTTTTAAGGCAAATAATCCCCTTCAATCTTGTATATATAATTACACACACACAAACACACACACACTTGTGTGTAGACAGAAACCTCGAGTTAGAGCTGGTTAACTAGATAAATTAATTATTAATTATTTATACAAGACGGGTATTAACATTTTAAAATATTTCTCATTTTAATAATTTGCAGTGAAGTACATTTACAGAGTTTACATTATACAAAAACAGAAAATCTAATAATAAACCTTGTTTTTTTGGGCATAAATTTTGAACGGAATATCCAATGATAATATAAAAATACATACTAATAGAGATAATTTGAAATAAGATAATAAATATGAGAAATAAAAAAAATAGGATCTTATATTTATAATTAAAATAACTAAATTATATTTTTAATCCTTTTAAGTTTTACATGAGGTATATGTTTAGTCTCTTAATTTTATAAAGTATATTTTACTATAATTCTAACACTATTAATATTCTTAATGAAAAATGCTGACCTGACGAAATTAAGTAATGATTTATAGCATTTAATTACATAAATTTTATATATTTTTCAATTTACCCATATTTAAAATTTAATACCCACAGCATTTGATTACATAGTCATCATTAAGATTTACATGATCATTACTGGAGTTTACTATTAACAGAATTAGAATTATATTATAAAAATTATATTTTATAAAATTAAATGACTAAAAGTATACTCAAACTAAAAGTATACATTAACGTAATTAAAACAAATCTTTGAACCAGTTCTTACTTTATTTTTTTTAACCACAGATAATATCACCACTAAAATTTAACATTAGATGAATCTAGTAATTATTTATACAGTACCTTCCTTCTCTTATTAACACACAAATTTTTATATATTCATTAAATTAATTGAAAGAATCCGCATCTATGGATAGCCGCCGCTCATATTTGGCATCCAAATCATGAACATATGCACTTAGATCTATTTCTGTCCCCACATTCTTACTAGAGTGAGAATAAACGTTTGTTCTGTTTAGATAGTTGATTAACAACGAAAAGTTAATTTCATTATATGTAATAAACAAGTGGATTGGAAAAAGAACAATTATAGAGTGGTTAACTTTTGTTTGCCTAAACAATTATTGATATGACACAAAGTAACCAATAAATAAGTGGGAATATAAAGAGCATCATGTGGGTCCAGCTCATAACCTCAAAAGCGTGCATAACCAGAAGTAATCTATTTACTTTTGACATACTGTAACAATTATCATTATCATGTTGTAAACAAATTGTAAACAACACATTATTTTTCAAATTTTCATAAAGAGCAATGTGCAACTCTTCAAACTGTCCAAACGCAGAATGATGGCGTAAGATCATCCGGTGTACTCCGCATTGTAAACTTGTAAGAGTTTTTTTATCAATTAATATTGGATAATTAAATAATTAAAATGTAAAAAAGACTACAATTTGATTTAAATATAAATTATTGAAATTAAATTCATCAACATTCATAATTTATTATACTCAAGAGGACAATTTTATATATAAAGTCACTGAACATGATTATATCTAAAACGCTCACACAAGTGTACAGGTAAGTTAATATAATTTTGAAAGTAACGTAAAATGGTAAAATAGGTAAAATCTCAAGTTTGACTGAGTTTAAAAGTGATTCAACACAATTTTGTAAGGTGAAAATGTAAGAACGGAAAATTCAAAAATCAACTCACAAGTTTAACAACAATTTATAACTAATGAAACACCTCTATATGTGAATAATTTTCAATTTAATGAGTGGGGCTTAAAATTTACTGGGTCTAATTTGAGATAGGTCTTCTAATAACATTTTTAACATTCACATAGACTCAAATGTGAGGCATTTTTGCCAAATGGGGCTTAAGTACCGTGAAAGGAGTTAAACCCTCACAATGTAATGAATTACTCTATCTACTCTAAAATATCAGAGATATTTAAGGAATATTTTGTACTTTAATTCTTTTTTCCAGTTTTATCCTTATTCAATACCAATTTATTAATATTTGTATTGACCATAAAAATCGTCATTCTTTAGGAGAGGAGAGAAGGGTAGGGAGAGAGAGTGGTGGACTTTAATAAGGGTATTCTTTCTTTTATTTTATATCTCCTCGTTAATAGAGGTATTTTAATTAAAAAAATAGTAACAATTTTAACATATTTATTATTCTTAATGTTAGAAATTTAATACATATTGAGTATATTTATTATATTTATTTAGATATACTATACTATATATTTTATATTATTGTTTTAATATATATAAATATATCACCGGATGCGTCCCGCATGATTATTTGGATTACATATTAAAGAGTTGCGTTCAGAGAGTTGTGACTGGTCAGTAAATCCTTGAAGAGTCTTGATGGGAGGCTATATAAGGAGAAAGCCAAACTTAGAATTGACACGTAATAAAAGTTGTTTGTTCAATCACAAATTCTCTTATAGGTAACGATATACAACATTCTATCACTGTGCCAAATATTCTCATCCAAAAGAATTCAAAAAAATATCAGAGAACACAACATTCAGATACACTATGTCAAGGGGTACACAAGACTTCCGCTGTGAAACTCATAATCTAGATTTATGTATTATGTATAACATGTGGCATCAGAGCTGTGTTTTTCCTCTTCCTGGTATTTTAATACATGTTTTATCTTTGAGAAAATTTGAAGCATTGACGAATTTGGGCGATCTGTGATAAATGATTCTGGGAAATTCTTTTGCGATTAAAACAAGAGAGAGAGAGAGATATATATATATATATATATATATGCATGTAAGTAATTGTGTTGGCTGATACTCATACTATGTGTTCTCTAGTTTCTGATTCTCCTTTGCATGATTTATGATTTACTGTAGCATATTTTAAGTATTATGCTCTCATATGTTCATGCATTCATGATTCTGTTTTTTCTTGATTTTGAATCTATGAGATAAATTATCATTGATGTGTTTAAGAGACCAGTGATTCTGTTAAAACAATTTTGATGACTAAATCTCTTTTAAAGAGTAATCAAGAGAGTCACAGAAGTTCATCTTTGTTAGTTTTGAATATTTTCTTTGAGAGTTTTTTTTATTCAAATCTTTCAAACAGTCTGCAAGATTTGCCTATATATTTTTTGTTTTATTTCCCTCTGTTTTCACTGTGAACATGACAATAATGGTGCCCAAAACTGTCAGTTTTTCTCTCGCTGGTTACAACCCATGACAGAGTGAAGTTCAAGATTTTGGCATTGAGATTTTATACTTTTTTGGTGTTTTCATTCATTGGATTATTTCTCCCATGATTTCGGTTTGAGAGGACAAGGAAAATGATGTTAGAAGTGCCGAAAAACATCACCAGAAATGTTTGGAAAATGAACCAGAATCGTGGATCTGACGAGTCTAAAAGTCAAGTTTCTGAGCCAGGTCACGGGGGTCCATCGGGTGAGGAAGAAAGGGAAAATGCGCTTCTGTAGAGAAGCGTGTTTGACTTCGGGTGCGTTTGATTCCACGTTGAACGAAAATCACGTTTATGAACAATGATTTAAAAAAAAAGTTTTGTAGACTAGGCCTTGGTTTTGGGCCTATATACATATATTTTTATTTTGTTTTTGGCTCCTAGGCTTATTTTATGTGGGCTGAGACATTTTATTATTATTGCTAATTTCTTCTAAACCTTTTCTACTGGGCTTGAAAATTTTTTGGCTTTTGGGTTACTGATTTTTTTAAAAAAATTAAGATGGTCTTGACAGAATTTTATTTTGTGTTTGCTCTCACTAATTTTATTATTTTTTTATTTTATAAAGAGAATTCATGCTTTTATATATTTATTAGAGCTAAATAGATATTATTCTATGGATTTTTATGATGACTTTTATTAGCTCTACATTTGTTTATTTATTTAATTCTACAAATTTCTTGTATGGATTATTTAAATTGTCTATGAATT
>JBAGKO010000012.1:12433907-12448883 GCA_037177275.1 Acacia concinna
TTGGGTTGGCCAAATGTCAGCCCATATAAATGTAGGTCTTTTAAGCCCGAACCCATATAGGCCTAACCCGTGGCGGGCTGGCCCGAACCCGGTGAGTTGACCCTATTACTAACTCTACACATGCAAATTCATCAGGTGAACGATTTTAAAAATCGTTCACGTGAGTATAGCATTGTAGTAATTACTTTTTTTTTTCATTTGATAAAAATAAATTACGTATTTTAATAAAAAAAAAGCCACTGATGTGTGCTTAATGTTTTTTCCACGTCATCATTGTTGGTTTGACAACCTGGGCATTTTGTTTTGCCCGTCAAAATGGTCAAAATCACCTAGTAAGATAGAAAACGAATCTCTCCCCCATTACCGTAATTTGCGATAAAATCTTCAAGCCGGCCTACCATCGTCGACTACGTCTTCGTATCGCGGACTCGCGGTAGCGTTCACTTTATCCAGAAAGGAGGTGAGTGTCCCTCAATTCTCTATCATCAATTCTGTAAATTCAGCTGGATACATCTTTCTTCGCCAGAAAAGCTTTTGATTATGAGGTTTTGAGATTTCGCGGAGGATTTTGTTGTTAGATTGAACTGGCTGTTTAGAATTCATCAGCTCCTCAAACAAAGATATTGAATATCCGCGGCGGAAATTTTTTTCTCGAATTTGATGTTCTACGTTATGGCATAAGACTATAAGCTTACTGATTCTTAACATTGTAGTCCCTTTCATTTATCAAATTTACACTATGGGTTAAATTTTAGTGGGTTGAACTCTGACAAGCTGTTAAGGTTTAATACTTGATATTGTTTGTATAGGACTTTTAAGTATTCTTTTTCATTATTTATAGTTCGATTTAATGAAGCACCTGATTTTCTGACAGGGTTAAGAATAAAAAAGAACCATATTGTGTCTAACATATAGCTAACACTGACATTATACATGACCTAACTAGATCCTATCTCTTGTATCATGTCTAATGTCCCAATATGTATTGTTGCTTCTTAGATCTCTATAGCTACCTCATGTTCCTACGACCTGAGCTGCATGTTTGATTAAATGAAAATGTGGTTTTAGGTTTGGTGGTGTATTAGTTTACACTTTAGAGCTGAGGTTGTTGTTTCACATTAATTTAATTAGAGTTTATGATTCACGTTTTTGGTGATTGATGCTGAAGCAGGATTAAGAACCTTTCGTTACTAGTTAGCATGGATCTTAATGATCTTAACAAGGTTTGGGAAATCAAGCCCCTAAAGAGAATTGGGGAAGATGAAGCAAGGAAGATTCTTGACAAGGTAGCTAAACAGGTGCAACCTATAATGAGGAAAAGAAAATGGAAAGTCAAAGTTCTTTCCGAATTCTGGTACCCTCGTATTCACCTACCTTCATTGTTCTTTTAAAGTAAAAATTACACTTGCATATTGCTTCATGCTGTCTAATCTAAAACCGAAGCATGCAGTCCTGCCAATCCATCACTTCAAGGACTGAATATCGGACCAGGTGCAGAGATAAAGCTAAGATTGCGAAGGCCTGATCGCGAATGGGATTTCTACCCTTATGAACAGATTCTTGACACTATGTTACATGAACTCTGCCATAATGAACATGGTCCTCACAATGCTCAGTTTTATAACCTTTTGGACGAAATCAGGAAGGTAACCACTGCCTTGTACTCTTTCTAAAAAATTTGTTCCCTGAGCTTTTTATAGTGTAGTAGAAGCCCTCTTCCTTGGGCAGAGATGACAGGGGGTGGGAGGATGTTGCTCATTGATTTACAAAGGGAATGCAGAGGTTTTTGAGCAGAAGAGTCTTGTTTCCTCTTTCGAGGAGGATCTCTTGTCTTCTGTTTTTTTCCTCCTCTCTTCTCATCAATAAGATTAATTTTCTTTTTAAAAAATTAATAAAATAAAAAATAGTTAGAATCCATAAATTAATAGTACATATGACCTTCATATTACATGTGCATTGCAAGGATATGTTTTTAACCTTTATTAAGATATGAAGTATTTATGGCAATACATTTTTGGCTGTCGTACATGTATAAGATTTTGGCTGCCTTTATGCATCCACAAACCAAAGCAACAAAAGAAGTTGGGGAAGGCATAGTGGTGCTGAGCTTGTTGTTACTTTGTGTCATAAAATATTGTATTTAGTTGACGTTGTCAAAAAAGTGCTTAGTTTAACAAATTATTGGTAACCAGCACAATCACCGGGCACCCATATGCTTGTCTCTAAATATTTGGCACTAGATACATATGTCAGTGTGCGTACTTAATGAGGATTCCACTTGCCTGTAGGAATGCGAAGAACTGATGGCCAAAGGGATTAGTGGTACTGGGCAAGGATTTGACCTCCCTGGGAGACGGTTGGGTGGATTCTCCCGTCAAGCACCTCTACCATCACTTCGCCAGGCTGCACTGGCTGCAGCTGAAAGCCGAGCACGCCATGGAGGTTTATTACCTTCTGGACCTCAGCGTTTAGGTGGCAATCATAGCATTAAGTTGGCTTTGAGTCCAGTTCAAGCTGCTGCTATGGCCGCAGAAAGGAGACTGCATGACGACACGTGGTGTGGATCAAACTCTGCCAACGATGACATACATATCCATGAGGGTACAAGTTTGATTGGACCTTCCGGGAGGCAAGGAATGTCCTGGATTTCTAATGATAGATCCATTCAGTCTACAACAGCCAGGGAAACGGAAGATGGTGGGGCAAAATGGCAGTGCAATACCTGCACCTTGTTAAATGAGGTACAGTTTGTTTATATGCATGTATTCTTTAAATTTTTTGGAATTCATATAGTATTGATGGTTTTAAGCTGTTTTGCCAATTGATTTTTGTGCTAAATCTCACATTTCTTCTGTGCTGTTGTGTGCTAAGTAATAATGTAGCACATGGATTTTTTACACCTGCACTCTCTAACTAATTTAAGTACATAAAAAGGGATCATGCAAATAAACAGCTCGTGCTTAGCTCTTGGTCACCAACAGCATATGGTAAATCTGTCTGGTACTTGTAAAACTTGAGTACATATATTTGTGATGGGATACAGGCAAAAGATGTATGCTGTTTAATGGTGGGAAACAAGTGAACAGATGCAGGTTTTCTCTTGGGATCTATCACTTGATTAGCCCTTTTTGGTAGAATGAATGAAATGAAAATAATTGATTATAAGAACTTAGAACCAGAACTGCTAAGGTAGCTTTTGTGGTTGGATGTGACATGTTTTGTATGTTGCTTTTATAAACCCTGCATCAGAATTCATACTTCTGATGTGATGTGACATGTTTTGTATGTTGCGATTGGGTCTCAACATTATTTAAAAAACTCTTTCCACAACTTTATTTCTGTAAGATTATCTCTTTCTTTTCAATGTGTTACGTAAATAACAATAAACATATGAATTAGTTTTGGGTTAGTTATTTTAGTTCTAGGTTGGTTAAGTTCAGTGTGTGTTGATGACCGTTAACCTAGGTTGTATATAGGATTCAGAATATGTTATGTTGTTGATTATGCTTGAACTACTTCAATTCTAATTTCTCTATTTCTGTCTCTTTCTCCCTGTCTCTTGTCTCTCTCTGCCTCATTCTCTCTTCTCTTCCCTCTCTCCTCCCACTCCATCATATTGACCAAATCAGTTGTAACTCAAGTTGCTTCGTCAAAGTTTGTTCAACGCTAATCATAAATTACCCATCTTTTGAGCTTTACCTCAGGAATTTCATTCCATAAAGCATTAGATTTGTGTGATTAGTAACAGTTCCTATGTTGGAATATGTCTAGAAATCATCTTATGCATATTCATGAATGCTGGGACTCTCTATATACTTTCATTGCATCATCATTTACAGAACTTAAGTAACAACAGTCTTGGTTTGTTGCAGTCAATTGCTCTGGAATGTGAAGCCTGTGGAACACAAAGGCAGAAAAATATCTCCAAGATGTGGTCTTGCAAATTTTGTACCCTTGAAAACAGGGCTGACGTAGATAGATGCTTAGCTTGTGGAGAATGGAGATATTCGTATGGCCCACCTGCCTCTGTTCGCGGGCCATATGTCGGCACCTGAGTCTGACTGGACATAAGGAAAGAAAGTCTAAAAGGAACCTATGTGAATTGATTGGCAACTTAATCACATATGTCTTTCATATATGTACATAATTCTAGCAATGAAACTCTAGTATATTGAAGTAACACTGAATACAAAGATGTTAATAGTGAGTGAAGCTGTTGGTAGAACATGAAAATACAGTAAATGCAAGTTGTCAAATTGAAATGTGTTTGAGTTGCTTAAGTGGATTTAAGAGGATAATTTATTGGGATATTACCTTCTTGGTTTTTTTGTCTTCATCTCAGGGATTTGGAGTTCATACAGTTCAAGGGATTTCGGTATTTCTGGTCTAAGATTTTTTTTGGGCCAAACCTGTCTATGATTTCAGTCATCTATTTGAAATATAAGTATTGTCTCACTATTTTAATAAATGGTATAAAATTGTTTGAACTGATTTAGAGTTCAAACATGTAAGAAAGACATTAGAGGCACATTTGAGAAGGTAAATCAAGCAATATAGAGTCTTTTAAAAAAGATAGAGGAAGATTCGGAGAAAAAAAAACAATTAAGTTCTTTTGGTTAACAATTGTTTTTCTCCTTCAAAATTTTATGTTTGTACCTTCAAAATCTTCACTTCTTTACCGATATGATCTTGGTTAAGTTCCGATTCAACTTTGATCCAATCAACTAACCCTTAACTCCATTACCTCAACCTATTCAAATGTCAATATGAGTTTAAGAATCTTGATTCTTATTATTATTGTTTTGGTCTTTGAATAGGACATAGATTATTGAAACCCTTGAATTATGTGGAATTTCAACCTCGTCTAAGTCACTAGATTTATCAGAAGGCTCAGATTGAAGTCCATTATGAAATTCACCGTTTCATTGAAATTGAACATACTATAATGCACTTTTGAATCTTGGAGGACAGGACCAACGAAAGGAATGAAAATGAAGCTGGAAAAAAAAAACTGAGTCATTGAACTGAATATGTAAAAGTCATACCCTTTGAAATGGTATTCTGTACGATCTTTCAAATGGAATCAGAAATGTGAACGCAGAGGAAAGGACGAACAAAGTTGACTTGAGTTTCCCCCCTCCTTTTTTTGCCTAAAAGTTGACTCAATCAAGTTAAAGAAAAGCAAAATCAGAGAATAATTTAAAAAATAGAAGTTGAAAGCAAGGTTTCAACGATTTGAATATTTTATGTAAGTATTGTCTCTCTCTTTTGGAATGTATATGACATGAACTGTCAGATTTTACATAGCAAAATATTAAAAAATCCCTTGAGATTTACGTAATTCACTTCAAACCTCATCTTAGCCATTACATTTATCTTATGGTACACACGGAAAGCCATTATGTCATTGAAGACGCATTTATGTATTTATTTTATTTTATTAGAATTACAAAACTATAATGAAAAAAAAAACGTGAGAGAAAACAGAATTATCTCGTATGAAAACTAAGAAAAAGAGAGAATTTTGCTTATTAATCCTTTGTTGTAAAAGTTATTGTCCAAGGATGTTTAAGGACTCAGATGTTTGAACTTGTGTAACTTTTATTCAACTGTGCAATGTATATCTTTAGATATTGTGCCAATATCTTCTATTTTCATCATTAAAAAAGTTATACATAATTAAGGATATATTATACATGGCTAAAAAAGAGTCTCACGTGCTAAAGACATGTAGTACATCAATCCTTAAAGAAATTTTAAATACATTTAAACAATAAATTTTGAAAACTGAGGATTTTTTAGCAATTTTTCTAACCAAAAAAAATCGTAAATCTAATGAGTAAGTCACTTGAAGTCCTAATATCAAAATTCTAACATAATGCCAAGCAAGTCAATCCCCAAAATTATTAACTTTTTTTAAGGGACATGATAAAAAAATGATAATATAATATAATATAATATATATATATATATAGCATGACAATTTTATTTTTGATAAACCTGATAAATGAACAACACTCTTCATTCACCCAAACAAAGCCTTAGTGTTTGTTTTAATTGAGCACCCTAAAAAATACACAAAGAATTCAGATGAAGAAGCATCACTTCATGGAATATAGAGAGAAGCATCAATGCAATTTTGAGACTCTTTGGCAACCGTTAGATTAAAGCTGAAGGGGAAAAACTGTCATTGTGAACGCAAAAGTCAACTATCTTTGAAATGGGATTTTCAGGTGTGAACGCAGAGGAAAAATGACGAAGACAGTTGACTTGGGGAGGAAGCAAAGTAAAACAAGAGAATTAAAAATAATAATATGGACAAAAAGTTATTTGGGCAATTTACACTTTGGACCAAATACGAACAACAATACTTCTTTTGATTATAATTACTATTTTATTTAATGACTTATACTAAAGACCATCCAATCTACAAATCTTTAGAAGTAATTAATATTAATATTTTTCTAAAAAAACACTGACGGTTAATTAATAAAAAGACCTTCTACCTTAGAATAAAGGTTGAAAAATAATGAGCATTAATTGAGGGAAAAGGTGCAAAGATGAAGAAAATTTTACAGGCATCGGTTAGAAAAATCTTATTATTAACGTGTCCTATTAAAAATGAAGGGAAATGCTTTAAAATATTGAAATGTTAATTGAGAATCTTTATCCTTTATTAACATTTTGAAAAAAAAAAAAAAGTCAATTAATAAAAATGCCCTTATTTAGATAGAATTGAAAATCCTAAAATTCTCAATTGGAGTAATTTTAATTAAATATTTTTCTTTTCATTCATCAATTTATTAAGGTCAAATATGTGTTTTAAAGACCAATGGGTCAAAGTGTATACTTCATACTCTAAATTTGTATCAAATTTTAATTTAGTTCCGTACATTTACAAAAAAAATGGTTAAATTAAAATACCGGCTAAAAAAGGATATAAAACTTGAACCTGCGCAAAGAGTTGAAAAACTTGCTACTCATAATACCAACCTGAATTGATAAATTGTGATTATCTTTTTTTTATTAAAAAAAGTAGTAAAATTTCTTTCCCTTTTTTCATAACATTTGCGTCTCCACCAGTAAATGTGTACTTTCTCCTGTTCTAATTATAAGAATCAGTTAGCTTTTTTTAAAAATTTTAAGAAAATCTTAAAAAAGCTAATTATATTACTTTAAGATATTAAAATTTGTCGTTTTTCTTTAAATTATGTTATTTGACTTATGAAATAATATATAATGTAATAAAACACAATATTTGATATGATTAAATAATGTAATTAACTTTTTTAGAATTGTTCTAGTATTTTTTAAAAACGTCAACATGCTCTTGTAATTAAGATCGGAAAGAGTATAAATCATGGTGGGAGGAAGATGCAAGGAAACAAACCAAATAAAAAGGGGGAAATATTAGAGAAGAAAGCTTCCATTTTGGTGGGCTTAAATATGAACACATAAGAAGGTTCCAATTGAGAGATTGACTCTTAGAATGATTCAATTCAAATTAATTAATTAAAAATCAAACAAAAGGGAATGAAATTTAAAGGAAAAGAATGAAAGGTACACTCTTGTCATGTAGTAAGAAAAAGAAGAATGAAACATTCAAAGCTTCCCCAACCAAATTCAGAAACCAAACATTGACAATTACTTGTGAAAAAAGCATTTTAGTTGAATCACTCCTTTATACGTATTTTGTAATATATCTCACTATATCTTCTCATAAAATATTGAGTAAATTATAAGAGTACGGTGTTTCGAATTTGTAACATTGCACCTTTGAATGAATTATTAGAATAAATTCTTTCAATTTTTTCCACTGGATATGATTGATAAAATTCAGAGTAATACAAATGTTTTTCAATTACTATTGACATTGTGTGTGTGTGTGTCTTACGGAGTATTATTTTTTAAAAAACTTGTAGATTTGTATTTCAAAATTTTAAAATAAATTTAATGGATTTTTATTTTTTCTATTAAGATTGACTTAATTTTTATTTTATTTTTCAACTTGGACCGAAATCTCTAATAAATATGAAGTAACATACACTATCTTTTTTGAATGATTATCGTTGAAATTATAAAAGTAAGGAGATACTTTTGTAATTTTGACAAGACTCTAAAGGTTTTCATGTTTTCTTATTTATTATATAGGATGTATATTTTGTAAATATAAATAATTATATTATTTTTAATATTGATAAATCAATAATTTCTTCTTTTTTGAAAATTAAATTTTTTAATAATGTATATAACTCATCCAGTATTTTGTGTCATCGATTGGTTTTATACTATTTGATTTGAGATGTGAAAGGTCTCAAACTGATAAAGTCCTAACAAGTGATTTATCTTATTATCAAGAGTCAAATTTAATATTTTATTTTAAATGGTGAAACCCACTTGAACCGATAAAAATTACTAGTTTGAAATATTTTTAATTCAAAATTATTTTTTAATAATAAATATATGAGAAATTGCCTAAGGCAAAATCGGTGATAAGTTTATATTTAGGAAATTTTTAATCAAGATTACTTTAGATATATTTTTATGGCTGAAATCTATAAAAAAAAATCCTTTAAACTTTAAGCTAGTTGCATATAACCTTTATAATATTTTAAAATTTAAATTCATCCTTAACGTTTTAATTTTTGACAATAAGATCCCGTTAGTTTCACTATTAAGTCATTGACTGTGAGGATAATGTGGTGGCATCATCCTATACCTCTAAGTTAATAATTCTATCATAATTATATGTCTGTTGAAATGTGATTTTAGTTTTAGGATTAAAAAAACAAACCCTAATCTCCATCTCCTTGCACCACGCATGGCTTCCAATTCTGAATTTTTCAAAAGCCAATAAATTTCTGCGCTTACTGCAGATTCCCGTAAACACCTTCCCCATGGATTCAAACAAAAAAAACCAAAGCTTTTTTTTTTTTAACCATTACGAAGCTTCCATTTCTTTTCTTTCTTTCTTTTTTTCAATGGAAGAAGTTTCCATTTCTTATACGTGTATTTTAATCTAGTCACGCCAAGAGCTTCTTATTCTTCTTTTTAGTGAAAGATAGGGCTTGTTTGGTAATTTCAAATAAGTCATTTATAAGTGACTTATCACGTAATACGAGAAAAACCTCTCTCACATACTTATTTTGTATTTCGCAATAAGTTACTTATAACTCATTTCAAACACACACAATAGCCCTCACCGTAAAATAGACAAAGCTGCAAATAATCTTTCTTGACTTTTGAAGATTTCTGGAGCAATGTGCTTCTTCATAATTGAAAATCCCATGTGCCAGGAGATGGAATTAGATTTTTTTTTTATTTTTTACTCATAAAATGATATTTCAACAAATACATAATTATCATAAAATTATTAATGTTAAGAAACATCATATAGGATGTATTACAGGATGTCATATCATCCTCATTAATATGACATCACAATTTTCGTTAAGAGAAATTCTTGTGTGAATTTAGTCTATAATATCATTTATGGTCTAATAAATTGAAACACAACAACTAGGATAATATTAATTCTAGTTGGCAGCTAATGTAATTCATATTATGTGTTTCTCTTAAAAAAATAAATCCCTTAATTAAGGTTTCACAAATAATAAAAAAGTTGATCTTGTAAAATCTTTTGATTTTATTAATATGCTAGCTAATGTTAAAAAGATGCTTAATCAGCTCATGAATTATTATATTTTAATTGGTTAAATCACAAATGATATAGTGAATCAAGTACACACAAGAATTTCTCTTTTCGTCAATGACTTAACAACAGAACTAACAACATGGGTCTTAATGTCAAAAATTAAAATATTAAGGAGGTTAAATTTAAACTTCAAAATGTTGAGGAGTTTATGTGCAATTGACTTGAAATTTAAGAGAGTTTTATAGAATTTAGTCTATTTTTATATACGGAAAGTACAAATAATTTACAAGATTTTATTTACAGAAATTAAAGTAACACTCCAATTCAAGTCATCATAGACAACAAAATTTTCTGCAAACTTTTTAACTTTATCTTGAGAAAAACAATCAATGAGATATGCAAAAACTTTTTACGTTTTAAGTCTGGGAAAAGAATCCATGATAAAAAAAATTAAAAAAAAATATTTTACTTTGAACATCTTTATTCATAACGTGTAATAGTTGGGTTTAATGGATTTTTATTTTTAAATTATTCTCTCAAGAATTCTAGGTATCCTAAATTATGAAGTTGTGCAGGCAAAAGTCAATACTAGGGCTAAGCAATGGACACGTTGAGCAGTTGATGCCCTAACCCATAGTCCATCTATTTACCTATAGTCCATCTATTTAATATTACATAGGTATGAGCTAACTTATACACATGCCTCAACTAATTTAACTTATGTTAAATGGATTGTGATATAAATGAGGGGGTTAAAACAGGTTTTGAGGAACTCATTTAGATTTTAAATTTATCTGTTATGTAATAAAAAATATCATACTCATCATACATAATTTAAATATCAATTTATAATTTTAAATTTATAATCTTTAAAGTTAAATCATGGTTAAATACAAGTCTTATTAAATGTAAAAAACACAATTATTAGGACCAGTGTTAAAAACACACAAATTAAGAATTACTCTATCCGGTCCTAATTATGAGAGCTTTAGAGAATCCTAGAAAAATCCTAAGAAAGTAAATTACATTACTTTAAAATATTAAAATTTGTCGTTTTTCTTCAAATTATGTTGTTTGGCTTATGAACTAATATATAATGTAATAAAATACAATATATGATATGATTAAATAATGTAATTAGCTTTCTTAGAATTTTCCTATAATTCTTTAAAAGGCCGTTATAATTAGGATCGGATGGAGTATATAGGTAGGTGTGTTATCACTCTATGTCACCCCAAATTTAAAGATAGTTAATATAGGACATCTATGATATTAGTATAGACTCAATAAGAATTAGAGACTCGGGATTGTTAGTATTATGCAATATAGACTTTGAGACTTAAAACCATTTGAGTTTTACGTTAATTTCTTCTTTTGATATGGTTTGTACTCAGTTGTATTTTATTTAAACATATCATATATGAGAATCAATGAATCATACACAAGACAAACAAATAATGTTACCGTTGTGGAATATTATTTTACTTTCAGTTGTGAAATATTATTTTACTTTCAGCCTCATATATTCCTTATGTGTACATATTTGTTATTGAGAAAAGAGCCACTAGTTCATGATATACATTGGAAATTTAGAATAGGGTGGGACTGAGGGAGGGAGTGAGAATAATTATTATTAATAATAAAATAATACATATAAATTAGCATATATGGGTAGCTTAAAGGTGTGCCCAAAGCCAATCCATTAAAGTCTTAAATGGGCTGGTTTTAAATTGCCCGATAATAGGCTCCTTTTGTGCAATCTCAAAACGGGCTATTTTCTTGTTGGTGCGGGGCGGGCTCACCAGGTTGCGGACTCTTTGCTCATCCCTAGTCAAGACAACACATTTTAAGGAAAGGACAAAATTGTGTTCTTTTTTTATTATTATTACATGAGGCCGGGATCGAACCCAGATTAGGTGTCACATAGGGCACTAAACATACCACATGGCCTTTAAGCCGTTGGTATAAAATTTTGGTCTTTCTAATACTTTTGTGACAATATTACACCACTTGATAATTTATAATATCTAATACTTTTGCACAAAAACAGATTTAAGTCAAAATATCACAAAAATTAATAGTTTTTAATATGCAAATGTCATAAGTTAAATGTTACTCCCTTGGTTTCATAGGATAAGAAACAATTGTCACACATGCTCTCTTTTATATCATAAGAAACATTCTGAAGATGTTTTATTTTTTTTTCATTTTGCCCTTATTTAATCATCTCATTTAATGTCAATAATATTAACATCACAAATTATTTCTCTTATACAATTATATTTATTACTATTACTTCTACTATATTTATTATTCTCTTTCTTCTATAACACTATTTATTGTTATAATTTCTTTATTATCTATTATATTCCTTATCTCCTCATAAATAAGGATATTTTCATAAAAAAAGTTATAATTTTGACACACTTATTATTTTAACAGTCACTTCAAACAGTGAGATGTTATTAAATGCTTCTTATAATATGAAATAGAGAGGCAATATATTATATTATATTATATTTAGGACATTTTTAATGAGTGTATTTTCTATTTATTATCTCTCTTACTCTTTTTCATAAATAGGGACATGTTTAAAAAAATGACATTTTTTACATATTTATTGTTTTTAATCGATATTAACTACTAATTTAGTTTCCACAATTATAAAAAAAATTGCTTATAAAAAATATCAGAAGGGGTAAGCAAACAACAGCAACTTACCTCATTAATTGGCATTAACAATACGGATAGTATGACGTTATTATGTTTTATTGAGAATCAAATCTTTTGATGGATTGCTAACAAAAAAAATCTCAGTTTAATAAATTTATTGAGTTCTATCTTCAGTTTTTCACTGCTTTTTCAGATAATTTTGTATTGTTTAATACTTTGATCTACCTTTCTCACCTTCATATTGCCTTTTAAAAAAAAAACAAAAAACAAAAAACATGGCATAAACATGCATGGAGACTAGGGGAAAAAATCCATAACTTTTTTGCCCATTTTTGGGTTGAGGCTAATAGCAAAATGTTTTCTTTTCTTTTTTTAATACATTTGTTGCTTTGTATGAAAAAAAAGAAAGAAAAACGTGCCCCAAAAAGAAAAGATAAAAAGGACCAGAACTGAGAAATTCCTTGGCTGACTCTATGGTTGGGGTTTCATGATAGTTCAGTCTCACAGTCACCTTTTTGCCAAGATAAATTCAACGACTTTGGGGATGTCCACAATTTTAAAGAAACATGTTCTTCTTTTTATATATTAAAAGAAAGCATTGAATTGAACATATATTGTATTTTGAAATTAGGGAAAATGATACTAAAATACCATTTGAATTTTTAAAATTCAAGAAGGTCTTTTAGCATTTATAAAAAACACCAAAGTATCATGTACCAAATTGAGTTTTTTTATATTTTTGAAGGAAAAGTTGTATAGATACTAGCGAATTCTATTACTCTTATGAGTAATCTCATTACTTTTATAGCGAAAAATCCTCTCTCTCCTTTGTTTTCCAAATTTGCTGAAGTGAAAAATGTTTCGAAAATTAGCGAATTCCATTACTCTTTTGAGTGATCACATTACTCTTATAGCGAAAATCCTCTCTCTCCTATGTCATGAGCATATTTCTCTCTCATCTGTCATTATGCGTCAGTGTCAGTGTCAGTATCAGTGTCAGATGAATAGTGACAGAAGGAGAGAGAGAAACAGAGATCAGAAAATTGTAGCAAATTCCATTACTCTTATGGGTAATCCTATTACTATTATAGCGAAAATCATGCTACTGTTCACATCCGAAATTTAAAAATTCAAATTCCTTCTTTGAGTTTTTGATATTCTAACAGACATTTTGGAGTTTTGGAAATTCAAATGATATTTAAATTGGATTTTCTCTTTAAATTAACATAATGTTTTCTTTTTCTTTTTGAAATCGCCCAAGTTTTTCTTGTTTATCTACAACTATTTAATACTACTATTAGATACTATCAGGTTAAATTCAAATATTAATAGGCTCAATTATAAGGAACTTATTTTGCTAATAACGGCATTGACCTTAATATATATTTATATAAAAGACTACAACTACTTAAACATTAAATCTCAAATTGGAGTCCATTGTGAAAGTTTAAAATGTTTGTGTCGAGAATATGGTGATACTCAAATTTTGATTAAAATGATATTGAATATGATGTAACCATATCAAATAAAGGGGTGGCTTTTTCTAACTTTTTTTTTTCATTTACAAAACTCAAATTCTTAACCTTATCAAATAAAAATAAGTTAGTTTTGCTCGTCCCTGTCACCATTGATAATTGAAAAAGTTTTACTTCAACTTAACTAAAATTACAATGTGTCATTTTTTTTATTTTAAGCTATAAATAATTTTTCTCAAAAAATGAAAAAATCTGATTTAAAGTAAAATTTATGTAGATTTCATGAATAAAATAAAAAATATATTTAATTTTAAAAAAATAAATCAAAGAGATTCATGTACTTTATTTTTTTTATTTAAAAAGGTGTGTAATATATTTTAAATCAAAATTTTAAAAAGAAAGATAGAAAAGCCATTTCAACTTGGACGCATCTCCAATTAAATTATACATTATACATACCCCACAGCAGGCCATAGTGTCTCTCTTTTGTAGCGTCTATAAAAAGCAACAGACAGTTTTTTTGGAAAGATTAAAAGAAAATTATAAAGCTCATAACTTTGGACACACCCATATTTACATCATTTGCTTTTCTTTATTCTTCTTTCCCATTTTGTGGTCTTTAAATTATACGCCTTTAATAATACTTAATAAATTAGTGATAATCGCCATCATAATCATAAAATTCAGATTGCGATGGAACCAACCACCCAATTAACAGATGGCAAAAAAAAAATGATTAAGATCACGTTGGGTTTTTTTAATAAAATAATATGAACAGTAAGATTTATTAAATAAATGCAATAAAAAAGTATTTAATAAGATATGACACTGTAAATCGGGGTGAGAAAAAACCATTTGTGCAAATCATTCTCAATAAGAATGATTTGCATTAAAATGAGTCAACTTTTATTAAATAGTGTTAAGTTCCTTAGACCGCATGGGATGGATAATGAATGATCTCAGATTGTCAACCAACAATCTGAGATGATGCATGAACAGTTAAGATCACAACCATGATAAACAACTTCTTATACATAAAAAGTCCAGAACTTTGATGTTATTGAAATCAGATAAAACATTCATAATCAATCCAATACTTAAAACATGAATTACAACCGTAAATCATAATCTTTCTTAAATCTAAAGCAAGATTCCTAGACCTAGGAAATAATA
>JBAGKO010000012.1:12454602-12465095 GCA_037177275.1 Acacia concinna
AAAAATAAAATAAAAAAGAGCTGTACCTACTCACTGTTAAGTACTTTGGTCCTCAAGTTCCTTTGGAAAATAAATTGATGAATTTATGATTATATTTTATTCCCTTCCATTTTACTTCTCATGTCTTTGATATAAGATATATTTAGAGACCTAAACTTATTTTTAAATATAAGATGCACTTTTTATATTTATCAATCTATTTATAATTTTTCTCTAGATTAATGCTCCCAACCATATTTAAGGAGGAGAGGTAAGGAGGAAATTATGGGAGATGACATGGTATTCATATTATATGTCATATACCCTCTTTATAAATAATGACATAATTGGAAAGAAATATATATAAATTTTCATATTTGCTACTTTTGACCGATGGACTTGAGTGATTTTGATAGTTGCGAAATAGAGAAAGTATTAAATTGGAAAAGACTAGTAATTAATTACATTCACAAACACTCATAATTAGATTCATAGTTGTATTTTTTTCTTTTATTATAAGGTACTAATTAACAATTTTTTAAAATTTATAAAAACAGTTAAAAGTATTAAATATGTCATAAAATGTAAGTACTTTTTAATATTGTATTAATTACACTAAATTCTAATACTCCTCTAGTCCTATATATATGGCAGGGAGAGAAAAAAAATTTGATTATATTTATAAGGCATGGAGAGAAAATTTTTGTATAAATGTACAAGTTTACCTTTAATTTATAGTTATGTTTATTTTATTATCATGTGGTATAATAAATACTCCTTCCGGTCTTAATTATAAAGGCCTTTTAAAAATTTGATTTGATTATAAATATAAGGGCTTTATCCACATTGTCTCCCATATTTTACTACTTTTTCCCAAACTATGGGCCCATTTGGTTCAAATCCATTGCACCTTGCAGTGCAGTATAATGCAATGTAATGGTAATACAATGCAATACTAATTACATGGTAAGTGTTTGGTTAGATTTTTAAGCAAGGTGCAATGAGTTATTTTTTTAATAATTATTTAAAATTAATATATTACACAAAGTCTATTTTACCCTTAATATAATCTTTGTAGAAATATCGTTAAGATTTATTGTACAAGGGCAGCGTTAGTGATAATGGTGAAGGCGAAGGTGGTGGTGACAACGAGGGTGGAGAAAGAGCAGCTGGCAGTGACGGTGGTGGATGAGAAATAGGTGGTGGCAATGGAGGAGGAGCAGGTGGCGACGATAGTGGTAGATGAGGAGGAGGAGGCTGCGGTGGAGGAGGAGGTGCAGGGGGCGGCGAAGGAGGAGTAGGTGGCGGCGTTGGTGGAGGAGGTGGGGTCGACAACGGTGAGGGGCGGCGATGACAGTGGAGGAGGAGCAGGCGGCAGCGCTGGAGGTGGAGCAGGAGGCGGCGGCGGTGGCGTTAGAGGTGGAGGAGGTGGGGTTGACGGTGGTGGAGGAGGAGCAGGTGGTAGTGAGGTGGAAGAAGCAATGGTGGCTGTGATGTGGTTTGGCAAGTGGTATGAGACAAGTGAAAGAAAGACAGATGAAGTTAAAGGGTAAATTAGACTTTTGGAAGTATGCAATGTGATGGTAATGATGATTCATAGGGGGGAGCTATGAATGTGGATTACCATTTTTTTGATAATCAATATTACTATGGTAAACTCTATTACCATGCTAAAGAACAATCAAACACTCTTATCTCAGTAATGCAATCATGATTACCATTGCAGCATGCAATGTGATTGAACCAAACGGACTCTATATATAGAGTTGGTGATTAGGTTGAGGGAGTATGGGGAAAATAGTGAAAATTAAGAGTATTTTTAGAAGATTATATTATATTTTAATAATGACTGCTATCCTTAATCCTTCCCAAAAAGTCAATGAGCTCTAAAAAAACCACTTATTAGTTGATATTTGATAATTAAAACCAGATGAAGCTCAACCAAACGGGCCCTAAGATCCCATATGCACAATCCACACCGTGATACTCAAGCGGAGCTGCTGCATCCTGATTGGTCCACGCTCTTCACAGGCCATTGAGGCGCGTGGATCTTCTCTACCTTTTCAAATATCGATTCCCTGGTTTAATAGCAACCTCTTTTAACCAAGTGATCTCTCTCTCTCTCTCTCTCTAACCTGTTATGAGTGTTATTGCAACTTACACAGAGCGCATCCCTTTTCTATATATCTTCTTGTTGCTGTATTTTCCGTTTCCGTCTTCTCGGAACCTTCTCCTTCCTCTATTTCATGGACTGTTTGCATGAAATCCAGCGCCGAATTAGTTTCATCTCTCTATCGAGTAAGCCTATTTGATATTTAAAGGGCTTTCTCCTTTTCGTTCTCTCTTAATCTCATCGTACATCGATTGGATTTCCGATACTCCTTCATCTTGAAATTATGAGGCCAGGTCAGTCACCTCCGGGCCCCGGAGCTCCCAATCGTGACCGTAAGGGTTTTGGCCGTAAACCACTGACCTTGCCGTTGCCGCCGCGTGACCCTTCAAGACCGGTGCCTCTTCCTCTTCCGCCATCCACCTCGGGGCCCTCGACGAGTCACCTTGCCGGCCCGATTCACCAGCTCATCCCCTTCACGGAGCTGGAACGGCTCAACCGAATCGGCAGCGGTGCCGGCGGGACTGTCTACAAGGTCGTCCACCGACCCACCAGTCGGGTCTTCGCGCTTAAGGTTATATACGGCCATCACGAGGACGCCGTGCGCCGACAGATCCTTCGCGAAGTCCAGATCCTTCGGGACGTCGATGACCTGAACGTGGTCAAGTGTTATGATATGTATGATCACAACGCTGAAATCCAAGTACTTCTCGAGTTCATGGACGGGGGGTCCTTGGAAGGGAAACATATCCCCGAAGAGCAGCGCCTTGCAGATCTAGCTCGTCAGATTCTCCGTGGCCTCGCCTACCTCCATCGCCGCCACATCGTTCACAGAGACATCAAGCCATCGAATCTTCTGATCAACTCGCGCAACCAAGTCAAGATTGCAGACTTCGGGGTGGGTCGGATTCTTGCGCAAACCATGGATCCGTGTAATTCATCGGTGGGGACGATCGCTTATATGAGCCCCGAGAGAATCAATACAGACATCAACGACGGACAATACGATGCGTATGCTGGCGATATATGGAGCCTTGGAGTGAGTATACTGGAATTTTACATGGGCAGATTTCCCTTTGCGGTGGGAAGGCAAGGGGATTGGGCCAGTTTGATGTGTGCGATTTGTATGTCTCAGCCGCCGGAGGCGCCAGCTACGGCATCAAGTGAGTTTAGGGATTTCATATCGCGCTGTTTGCAGAGAGATCCGTCGCGGAGGTGGACGGCGTCGAGATTGTTAGGGCATCCTTTTATAAATCCGGGAATTCGTCAACAGAACCCAGTTCATCAGAATCTTCATCAGCTGCTACCTCCTCCTCGCCCACTTTCTTCCTAGTTTCCTTTGTTTTCTTTTCTTTTATTTCTTAATCATAAAATGACTTCCTGTAATTTTCGAAAAGATGGGTTGGGATTTGATTCCTAGGGGAAAAAAAAAATTGTAGAATGGGTTTTAGACTCAAATCAAATCAATCTTGTCTTGATAAGGTTTACCAGGAAAGGAAAAATCTGTCACATTGGGTAGCTCAGGTCCTCATTGCATTCTTTCAGCTCTACATATTAAATGACAGATCAAACTCAAACAGAATGTTATGCAATTGGCATTTTGAAGCCCCTCAATTCTTCTGTTGTTGCCTTTTCTGTTCATATAAATTTGGTAATTTCGGGATAGACCTTGAATAAATCTCTGATCCATTTGATGTTCTGATTTTGCTCTTCCTTTTACATCAGCCTCCATGAATCCTGCATCTGATATCTCCTTTTGGCCCTTCATTTTTATGTGACGACAATGTTATTGATGGCAATATCTGTTTTGTTTGCTTCATCTTGTTCTGATATCAAGCAGGGATGGAAGGGATAAGCATATGATAATTTTACATTGTAGGTGAAGAAGCTCAAGTCTCTTCATCAGTGGATATATGCAATAATTTTGATAAGATGGGCCGAATAATAGTGGAGAGAGGAATATTTGTGAGGTCCCATTTGGGTTCAGTCCTTGCGTCTTTACATCCGCAAAAGATAAACTCTTTTTTGGTCTCAATCTCAAACTTTAGCATCATTAATTGATTGTTACTTGTAAGAATCATTGGTGGTGAAAACTGGAAAGTTGGAGCAGTGAAATTCTTTTTTATTTTTTATTTTTTAAAAAAGTGAGGCAAATCCATTGAATTCTTACTGTCCTAAGTTATTCTGATTGCCTTTCCCTCATTGTGGAGTGAAATGACTAAGCAGGGGTAAAAAAAAAACAAATATCACTTTGACCCAATGACTTGTTTGGGGATCTTGCCTTTTCTATTTGGAAATAGAAATATGGTTATAGAATCGGCATATCAGGATCATCCTCTAGTGTACATTCTCTGGAACAGTAAGTTTGTGAAAGTTTTGTTTGTGCTCTCTTTTTCAGGATATGTGGGATTTGATTAGATCCAGTTATGGAAGTTGGAAAAGCTAGAGCAGAGCATATGCATTACTGCGTGTGCCAATTTCTTGAAATGGAATGTGGAGGGCTTATATTTGAGATTTGTGAGTGGGGCGTTATGTTAGAGCTTTGCGTGATACATTCACATATTCAAATCAAGCCATTGCTCAAAATTTCACCTATACAAGTGTGTACCAAAAAGCAGCTGAATTAATAACCAAGACTCATCAAGTTTAGATCCTATCAGTGTGATGACTCAAAAGATCTTGTTGATAGGTGATCTACTATAAATGTTCTATGAGTTTGGAGGCATAGCTTGGTTCTATATCATTGGCGTTGGGGAATCCGACACTCAACTCATTTAAACTTCAATTTAAAAAATGGAAAGTCTCTGAATTGAATGGCCAAGTTGGGCGAGTTCTTTGAGCTATTTGAATTTGTGGGGTTTTTATTTGTTGTTTGAAGCATGAGTTGTGTTCTTACCTGCTCAAGTTCAATTATTTGAAGAGTTGTCATATATGGTTACCTTTTCTTTCTTTTCTTTTTTTTTGGGGGGGTGGGGGGCGGTTTATCATTTTCGTAAATGAACTAAGACACTGTCACGAGTGAGTAGTAGTTACGCAACATTCAAGAACAAGAAATTGTCACAAGGGGCTCTCTCTTTTTGTTCAAATATGAAATATTGAACCTGTGTTTCTGTGTGTAAATGAAAGAGGGTGACGATGTCTATCATTATGTAACTAGAGGATTCATGATCATGATTCACCATTAATTCTATATAACTATTGGACCATTGGTGTACCTATGTTTGGCAGAAACAAAAAGGCCATGTTGTAAAGGAAGCTTGTTGAAGCCCCAAGAAGATATTTTGGCCAGTTGTGGGGCAAAATGACTTGCTGCTCAACAACCACATCTAACCTGTTTTTAACTCTAGGTTTCTATATTCTCTTTATATTCAAATTTTCTGAAATTGATTTTTCATTATGTTATCCAAACAAATTTCAGTCAAACTATCCTTTTAAATAAGAGAACAATTTAAGGGTATGTTAGTATGGGTGTAAAATTGCATCCTTTTTAACAAACCAGGGACAAAATTGTGCCACCAAATACTTTAGTGTTGTATACATTTAAAAAAATAGTTTAATGCTCACTGTACCTTAACTCAATAATACATTATAGTAAAAGTTTAGTATAACCACATTACATCAATTGGTTTTTAACCCAACTTAACTTGCAAAAAGTTACTATTAAAGTTACTTTTACAAACTTAAATCCAGACAAGCCCCTTACTTGAGGTTCCAATTATAAGCCCTTTTTTTTGGGGGACATTTTTTTTTAAAGTGGCACCCCTGCCACGGTACCAGGTACCACTTAACGCTGCTATGTTTGCAAGTCTTGAATTCAATACATTTGATGAAGTTAGAACAACTCTTGACAATTAATGTGTTTGGTGGTTGGTCATTCGGTTTCTTCAAGATAAACCAAATGCATTTGCTAAATTAGTGAATTTGGTTGCATTTATAGCTCCTTTTTTTCCTATATTAGAACGAGCCTTACTTAGTCTGCCATGAACAAGCTTTGAATATATGGCTCTACTAAAAATTGAAGAATGTGACAATATGCTGATATATTAATATTCAGTGCTTATTTGAAATAACTTATTTAGGGGTAATAAGATTTTATTTGCGGAATACGAAGTAAGTATGTGAGAGTCGTCTTTCTCATACTTTGTGTATAAATTTTTTTTTAGCTTAAATAAGTCATACCAAACAAGCCATCAAACTTTTAAAAGACAAATATGTACGGCACGATCATGTTATATTCTGAATTGACAGAGCTTCCTTGTTGAAATGGCGGTGTCAGATAAAAATTCAAACATCTGAGAAATTGACATATCAATCTGTGATCTTTTTCATGCAGATGGGTTCTGTAGTACTAAAAGAAAACATGATAAAAAAGCACCACTTGATTCTGATTCTGATTCTCTCCCCTCAGTTTGTCACCAACCTTGAGACCAATCATTTTTCATTTACACAATTATAATATTTAATTTCTACTTCTTCGATCACTACAAACTATATTCTACATTTAATATCGGAAATAGTGTAATGTATGTTAAGGGTTTTGTTTTGAGGTGATGTTGGAAATATCTGTCTTGGCTGAAATTATTTTGATTCCAATGAGGGTCTGTTGTACACTTAGGTTATAAGATAACAAAGAAGAAGATATTAGCTTATTAGTTGGATTAATTGGGAATCATGACTAGGTTCCTGCTCTATTAGTGATTAAACCTATAAATGATTACCTGGTAAACTAGTGTTAGGGATATGTGTTTCTTTTTATCATAATTAGTACTCCCTCCCGTCTTAATTTTAAGAATCAATTGACTTTTTTTAAAAAAATCTTAAAAACACAAATTATATTACTTTAAAACATTAAAATTTTATTGTTGTTCTTCAAAATATATTGTGTGACTTATGAATTAATATATCATATAATAAAACACAACATATGATATAATTAAATAATGTAATTAGCTTTCTTAAAATTTTTTCAAAAAAAGTCACCTAATTTTTATAATTAGGATGGAGGAGTATTTTACTATTATATAATTATATTCCTATGGCGCAAAGTTTTAACTTTGATATTTCATATAAATGCGCACACATGAAAAATGGACTCTAATTCATGCTATCATTGGAGTTAATTTGGAAGTTACCTAGGAGTAAAAAATGGCTCTAATTTATTCCTTTGAAGCACTTTTTTTTTTTTTTTTTGAAAAAAAAGTTCAATTGAGTCAAGTGTTAGAAAGCTCGTTTATCTAGTGCATGCATTCAGATTCATACTAATTATAACTTTTTAGAGAACTAACAAATTTGTTTATCAATAAAGTCTTATATCGGTCAAATTTAAATTTACAACTTTATGATTATGAGTCAATTCCTTTAATAATTAGACTAATTTTTATTGACATTTTTTAAACTATTGTATAACAACACAGTACCAAATAAATAATTAGGGCCAAAAGTTTATTTCGGCCTGTGGGAAGTGAGTTTGAACCCCCAAATGTGATTTAAAACACAACCTTAATAATTTCAGTTGGCTTTACTTAATAGGTTTAAAATGTTAGAATTCTAGAAAACAACTTGCTTTGAAATGTTCCAAGCTAGGTTTAACCACAATTTTGACTCGCCTTAAAAGACCAACTCAAGCCTTGATTCCTTTTTGGGTTTTGTTTTGATAAAAAGAGCAAACAAGTCAAATTTTCTTCAATCAACCCAGAATTAAGACCTTAATTTTTTAAATTCTTCAATTAAAGTTATATTTACAAAATAAATATCAAATTATGAGCACAAAAAATCTTAATCAAAAGTTAGTCAGTTCTATGGTAGATGCCATATAATGAATCCAAATAAAATTTATTTATTTTAATTATGCACTTGGGCATTTGGACTACCTTATGTTGGTTTAACACAATTTTGTCATTGTATACGTATAAAAAATATTAATTTTGATTATTCCTCCATTTATATTTGCATACAATCAAATGTTAAAAAAGAATAAATTACTTCAATATAGAAACAAATCCCTAAATATTTATAAAAATGACATCAATCTTGCATTGTTATATTAATATTTGTACATTAGTACATGGAAAAGCACTAAATCAGGATGCATTTAAGTTGTTTAAAATGAAAAGTGCTATTAACTAAATATGTAGGGACATGTCGTACCTAATATACTCAAATAAAAAAAAAAGTGGTATTGACCTTTATTAGTTGATAATATAATCTTGCTCTTAATTATAAAAACCAGTTAACTTTTTTAGAGAATTCTAAATAAGCTAATTATATTACTTTAAAGTATTAAAATTTATTATTTTTCTTTAAACTCTTTTATTTGACTTATAATCTAATATATAATATAATATAACGCAATATATGATATTATTATGTAACTTATTTTGCTTTCTTAACTTCTCTAAAAAAAAAAGTTAACTGAGTCTTATAATTAGAATTGAAGAAAGTATTAATTAATTAATATGTTCAAAACCACTGCTAAATTTTTGTCAACTTCTCTGAATTATCATATTCTCTTCCTAATGTTGCTATGTACAGTATTTCTGTACATACTTGACTTGTATATAGAGTTTTGAGTAGGTGAGTCGCCCTATTTAATTATAAATGTTTTCTTTCTATAATTTCATCATGTGCTGTATATAAATTACAATTAGCCAGATTATGTCACTAAAATGTTGGCTAAAATTAATTAGAAACAATAAATGTACAAGAGAAGAGATATATGTAACTAATAGCTTTAATTATTAACAAATATTATTTTTTAATCTATATTTAATAATTGCGGGCCTAATTGGGTAGCTCTTCTAAATAATTTTCTTTTTTCTTTTTTTTTCAATTCATACAAATTTGAATTTCAGCCCGTACTTAAATGGCCGAAACTCATTACATTAGGACAAACACTTGTCGATACGTACGTACATTCATATATATTAGGAAAAATTAGATTGAAGTTTTAAATAAAATAATATATAATAAAGAGGTCTCAAAATAAAAAAATATTACTGTCAGGTCTTCAAGATAAAAAAAATATTAATATCAGCTCTCATTAATGAGGCCTTTAGGGTTATTAATGACAACCTCATGGGGTTGTCATTAACAACCTTAAAGTGACATTAGCAACTTTGAGATTTGATAGTAATTTATTTATATCTGAGAATCTTTTAAATGTATATTTTTTGTTTGGGACCTCAAGTTAATTTTCTCTATATATTATTGTCTTTTTCTTGGGTTTTTCGCAATGTGTCTTGAATTTGCCTACTTTCAACTGGGTCCAGCTATTCCAATCACACTATGGGCCAACCCTTGATTGCATGCCAATGATGAAAAAGAATCACCTATATGTAGATTGATGTATTTTTGGAAAAATTTTATAAACCTACCATTTAAATTTTAAAAACTCAAAAAAGTCAGTTGAATTTAGAAAATGACATATTCCTATCTAGTACTAATCTGATTTTTTGTAATTCGAATAAAAGATCATGAGTGTTGTTATTTCCGTTACAATTATAATTATTTCATTTATGAATCATGTCAAATTATATTAAGACATATCAACATTGAGTTTTGTCATTTTTGTTATGAGTTTTGTTATTTAAAGAGCAAATGTACAAATTTAACAATGAACAATTACCTTACCTATTTTTAGGTGCAAAACTAGACATAAACAATTTTCTTGGAGCATATTTAGCAACGCCATTAACACTGTTAGTTTTTTTTTATATGTGGGTCCCACTATCTATTATTTTAATATATTTTTAAAAGATGAATGTGCAAATTTAGCAACAAACTATTTTTTTAGGGGCAAACAATATAATTATTTTTCATAAGAGCATTTACAAGGTAAATATAGATATTTAGATAAGAGTATTTATATTAACGCTCTTACTTTATTCTTTTCATAAGAGCATTTATAAGGAAAATATTGACATTTACATTACAACTAAAGCGATGTAAAATAATCTAAGAGGTTAAAAAATTTTGGGTATTCACATATTCGTCTTCTAAATGCACATATTTGTCTTTCTATTGACAAAACTTAATTTTATTTTAGGAAAAATTTCATATAAAGACGGTTAAAATACCCAAATTAAGTTTGGGCTGCTAAATTTAAGAAATTATGAATTATGTTATATGACACAATTATGAATTTAGAAATTAAGCCAAATGACCTCTTTACCCTTTAGTTATTAAAACACAAAATTAGAGACAAAACTATATTATTTACACATTATGTAAGACCCTAAAGGTAGAAGATTCATTGGAGGCCATGACATAGTAAGAAAATCAATAAAAAAAGGTCACAATAAGTTTATTATAAAGTTAAATATTCATTCCTTAATCTATTTGTGTTAATACATGTCATTCTAACACTAGAAAATAAATATAAACCATAATTATATTTAATATTTAA
>JBAGKO010000012.1:12474978-12492069 GCA_037177275.1 Acacia concinna
ATCGGAACGGGAAAAATATGAACACCCCTACATACCGTGTATAGAGAGCATGCAGTGACTCTACCTGTATCACATAGCCAAGACATATAAACAAAGAGTCATATATCTCATACATATCATGTTCAATCAACCAGAACATAGTAAACAAGCAATCAACATACTGCAGACAAACAGAGCAATCAATGCACCCTTCTACTGTCCACCCTATGTAGTCTTCAGGTCCCTGCTGCTAGCCCGTCCCCACTGCCCTTGCTGGGACAGTTGGGCAGCATCTCCCCTTAGATGTGCCCACTAGACCTCCCAACAGTTGGGCAGCATCTCCCCTTAGATGTGCCCACTAGACCTCCCAACAATTGGGTAGCATCTCCCCTAAGAAATCCTACCTCTATCCGATACAATTGGACAACACCTCTCCCTAGGAAATGCTATCTTAGTTCAGGACCATTAGACATCACCTCCCCCTAAGAAATGCTATCTTAGTCTGGGACAGTCAGACAACACCTCCCCTTAAGAAATGATATCCTGGTCCGAAACAATTGGGCAACACTTCCCCTTAGAAAGGCTTGTTTTGGCCTAGATAGTTGGACAAAACTCCCTTTAGATTCACTATCTAGGCCTACCCAATTGGATAGAACCTCCCTGTAACTACTCTAATAATTTTTGTAAAATAAAGGTATTTAAAAGAGGGAGGGAATTTGAACTTACTTGGATAGAAGACCGAGTTGGGACAGCTCGAATTTCCACTGGAAGGGGCTTACTTTAAGAGAGAGATGGAAGAACTACAAGAGGGGGAGAGGAGCACTTTCTTGGTGTGAAGGAAGGGGGAGAAGAGGTCTATTTATAGGTGAAGGAGAGGGGTCAAAATGCAAATATTTATTGGGTTTTTAGGTATAATTTTCTCAAAAAGTTTTTGCCTTTTTTGACAAGTGTCCTCTTCTCCATAATTCTTAAATTTCACATGGCAAAAACTACTTCCTTCTCCAAGCCAAGAGTGGGCCATGTCCATGTGGGCCCAAGGGCCCTCTTAGCCTACTTTCATCCGACAATTTCCTCTGAATTGACCTGAAAACTAGAAAATTCTGGAAAATTATATGGTTCTCCAAAAATTCCAAAAAATTCACCAAAATTCTCTAAAAATACCAAGAGGTTACCATTAAAACTTCAAAATTTTAGGATCTCTACAACTCCTAGAATAAATTTCTCAAAAAGTCTATTTTTTCGGCGATTAGCTGATTTCATCAATTTTAGCTAATATCTCTAGACTTTTTTTGGGCCTCCAACCAACTTTATAAATCCTCCAAAATAACTCTCCTAATCCCTAAATATCTGCTATGGCCAAGGACCCGGTCCAGCCAAAATATTTGCATATCTCATAAATTTTTCTTGGACCTCTAAAAATTATTATGATCACTCTATATTGTTTTAGACGCTATATACTATGAGCGGGACCATTATGGGAGTTTATGGGGACCTCAAACCTATTCGCATTTTAACCCAAAATTTTGCAAAACTTTTTCTCTTTGCACATAGGTCTTTCCTTGGGTCTTACTACTAATGTTGTGAGACCTCTCAGTCCTTTACAGATTAAGGCCCTCTGCTCATTAGGAATACCTCATCTAGGCTTAAAAAAAATATCAAGGTACGACACTCAGTCTACCCCAACAACACTATTTTGGCCTAAAATGCCCTTTTTCGGCCTAATTTTTTTTTTGAGATGTTACATACCTCCTATGTGCAAATTGCCTAGTAGACCCACAAAGAAGAGGAAAAGGATTGGAGAAATCGAAAGGAGAAAGGTGTCTATGGCTCAGCAACAAGAACAAAGTGTTGGTGATGACACAAATGCAGATCTCCCTCCACCTCCTCATCATAAGCTATCAAAGAAAGGATCAACTAGTAAGTGCACAATTTGTCACCAAGAAGGCCACAACAGAGCCACATGCAAAGATGTCAGTAACCCTATAACTAATATTATTTTTCATTTTTCATATGTTATCTTACTAATCAAATTCCATGTCTAAATTGCAGTGACCACAACCAAGTGCCCCAAGACCAAAGATGAAAAGGCAAAAGGCTGCTTATTTTGACCAATCGAATATCAGCACTTAAGAATCTCAAAACACTACAAGACCATATGGTGGACGAGCATTTTAGAAGAGCAGAGTTCAAAGTAGGATGGGAGTTTGTATTGATGAGGACACTAGACACATTGTGTACAATGTATGCCATCAATCTATGTAATCATGCTACAATATTTTATATCACCTCATAACATTAATTTTGTCCTTTGTGTAGCCTGGCCTGACTTCTCATATTGTTGTGTATGAGGGGATAGCTGAAAAATACATTCAACAACATGAAGACCTTGAAACTGGATTCCCAATCCCTAATGAGACAACAGTTAAGACCATAAGAAGCATGCCTGCATCCTCAAAAGGCCAAGGGTCTCAGAAAATCCAAATTCAAATAAGTGATATAGCAAGTGTTTCTACCCTTTCTAACTTGACATTTGATCCTCCAAGGGTTATGTGGAGAGGACAAAAATCAATGACTACCTCACAACTTATAGTAAAAAGGGATAGCAAGATAATTAGTTGTGGAAGTAAGAAGAAGTCAGGTGCAAAAAGAGGAAGCACTAACTAATGATTTAACTAATGAGAGTTCATTTTGGCATATTTTGGCTTCTGTTGTACATACTAGGTTAATTTATCATGTACTTAATGTGTGTCTTGGAGCAACTCCATTTTGGTGAAAACTCATGTTGAGACTAAGATGTTGTCTTATGTGCTAGAAACTGTATTTTGTTCAAAACTCATATTCAATTAGGTGTTAAGCTGACAGCTATTGACACTCATGTTTAATTAGGTGTTAAGACTAAACTAATAGTCACCGAGAATGTTAACTTGTATTAGCTTGTATATGCTTTATTCTCAAGGCTTTGTTTTATCATATGCATATTTTTGGTGTTACCTTTTAATGCGGTATAGGAACTGATTTTCCATGCATTTTTTATATCAAGTGTTAATTTATTCTTCTTCAGGTTAATAGAACATATAAATTCATATACTCCTCTGATCTTATACATAGGACACTTCCGACATTTTTCACACATACCAAGAAAAACCTTAAATCTCATTAACTCTACCATGAAATTCCACAATTTTCCAACTATATCCCTATTTAATATACATAATACCAAATGAAAATAAAATCAACGTAATAATAAGTAAAGGGTAAAATTGTACATTTATATTAAAACTTTAATAAAGTGCCTTATAAATAGGACCAAAATAAACCTTCTCTCTCTACCCTATATAGAGGACTAGAGGAGTATTAATTAGGACCTAACTATGATCAATCCATGGTCATAAATTCTCTCTAAAGCCAAAAAGTAGTAACAAGACATTAAAAACCATTTCTTAACCTCATATAACTAAGAAAGTATTAAATTTCATGTCGCAATTATTACTAAAAAGTATTCAATTCAATTATTACTAAGAAGTATTCAGTTCCATCACAAAATTTTTACTCACAAGTGAAATGCTATTACTCCCCCTAGTCATAATTATAAGGCTCAGTTGATTTTTTTAGATAATTCTAAAAAGGCTAATTACATTGGCTTAAAGCATTAAAATTTATCATTTTTGTTCAAACTATTTTGTTGACAAATGAACTAATATATAATACAATAAAACAAAACAAATGATATGATTAATTAACTTATTTTGCTTCCTTAACTTCTCTAAAAAAAAAGTCAACTGGCCTTTATAATTAGGACTGGAGGAAGTATATGGCACCCCTCAAAATATCATTCATAATAAATTACTAGTACAAGGTAAGCTTCTTGAGACAATCATCCTTCCCAATAAGTACACTTGATTTAAAATCTCCTTAACTCATGCATCAATCCTTCCAATTAAACTTATACACAAATCTTTAAAGCACATGAGACTGGATCCAAAATCAATTACTACTTAAAAAATAATATAAATAACTAAGTCAGTGACAATATAGCCACAACTAGCCTCAATCTTCTTTCATTTTTCTTTAGACTGGCATAAATGCCAACAATATCATCTTCAAAATATCCACCTATTCCTTCCTCACCCTTCTTTCCCTCAGCTTCAAATTCCTACCATACTTGTTATCAACATGACGAAGGAGCTCGTTGATGACATCCTTATATCTATCTCTCACTTCATTATCGAGCTACTAGAAAAAAACCACAACCCCCTCCCTATACATTTAAATCACATCGATTAAAGCTATCCAACCATGGTAAAAAAAAAGTGCAAAGCTTCCTTAATGGATTTACTAATATTAACCAATGTTTTATACATACATATAAATAATTTTTGCATTCGAAAAATCTCTTGTCTGGGTTATGCTCTGTGCATGAGGTACAGATCGGAGCAACCACTCCACAAGGACAGAACCTCGTCAGCAACTCATTTTTACCCTCTCCATGAAGACCCACGAGCATCTTCACTCTCCTTCTCCTAGTCACCATTAAAGATGTTGTCGAGTTCCCCATTCTTTAGCTTCTCTATTTCGTGCGATGCTCTTTTTTGTTTGCTTCACTAAACAAACCCTTGCACATTTATTTATAGAAGATAGGATTGATGGGGGTATAAAGGCACGTCTTCATTAATACTTCCCAACCCAATTAGAGCATTTTATTAAGTCTCATATCCAACATGGATGGCCAACGTGGCCAGAAATCCTAGGTGGCAGCATTAGTTGGCCTCACCATTAGTCAAGGTTGAAAATGCTACATTTAAATACTTCCAGGGCATAATTGAAACAAAAAAAAACTTCTAGAGCTACATTGAGACTTAACGAATACTTCTATGGTGGATTTGCACCTTAACTCAAAAATCTTTAACTCCATACTGCTGCCGTTGGAGCTCTATTGACTATGATTGGAGGCAACGACAGTCCCTGGAGCTCTAGTGACCTTGCTATCGATCAGCTGTCGAAGCTTTGGAGTTGGCAAAAATCGTTAATATAGATAATAGAGTTGTCAATATAGATGCTCAAGTTATTAATATAGATACTTAAGTTGCTAATATGCTTTATTGAAGCTCCGACAGTCTCATATTTTTTTGAATTTCACATGCAAGATTCGTTAATATAGATACTTTAGTTATAAATTTGGATACTAAAGTTGTAAACATATGAGAATGCCGGAACTCTTATCAACCTTATTTAATACTTTAGTATCAATATTAACAATTTGAATATCTATATTACCATCTTTTACCTGAGAAGTTTAAAACAAATATATAAGACTGCTAGAGTTTCGGTGAACCTTATTTACAACTTTAGTATCCATATTAACAACTTGAATATATATTAATAAACACTTTTACTTAAGAAATTAAAAAAAAATGAGACCACCAGAGCTGCAGTGAACATTATTTACAACTTTATTAGCTATATTAACAATTAGAATATATATATATTAACGACTTTTACTTGTGAAGTTCTAAAAAATAAAAGGAGAGACGGCCCGAGTTTCGATGAACCATATTAATAACTTAAATATCTACGTTAACAATTGCAGTACTATACTAACGACTTTTGAGGGCACTAGCACTCCAATGACAATCACCGCCTCTGTCCACTAGCTCCAAAGCTTTGGTTGCCAATAGGGGTTGGGATTTTTTTTATTAAAATAAAATCTAAGGGCATTTAAAAAATTTTTCAGCATTTCAAAATTCTAAACAAGTCTTTTTGGAATTATTGAAGTTCAACGTAATTATTTATTTTTCACCAATTTCAATGGTATCTTTCTGTCTTCATAAAAGGGTTTTAAAACTTCGAAAATGAATTTCCCAACATTGTAAAGGGTTTTCAAACTTCCTATATTAATTTCCTAACTTGCCAACGTGAATTTACCAACTTGCCAACCTTAGTTAAGTACAACGAACCATGTAACCCCTTTCTCCCTCAATAAAAAACAAATAAAACAGCAAATAGGATTTGGATAGCAAGCAGATCCTCTGCCTCACCACATGAAGTAATCTCATGGTAGCTCCTAAATCCCTTTCTTTTGTAAAAAAAAAATGACACATAGGGATAATTTGATAAGTTCAAATATTAAATTTTGAAAAGGATAATTCGAGCCCTAACACCTGGAATTATTGATATTCAGAATATCTTTTTGTCTTTTGTTATTTTTCAAAGTTCTTTTTAAGGGGTTTTCCTTAAAATTAACGTGTAAACAAAAAATTGAATCTAAAATAGATATTTTCAAGTCTTTTAATACACAAAAATTCAGAATCAAAGACAATAGCCTTCGATTGTCTAACTTAATTTTGATAACGCAATTCTGGCAACCAAAAAAAAAAAGATAATGCAAAATAAATTTAACTTTTGTTAATTGTCCTCAAATCGTATAACTTAAAACTTAATTTTCTTTTTCATACTAGCAAAACAAGTAAAGGTTAAAACTTTATATACCAAGCAAGGATCAAGTTTTTGACCGAGAAAAACAAAAGGTCTAAGTGATATTTGTGGGTCAAATTGTAGTCTTAATGATGAGACGAAATATAATTGAAATTCTCCAACCTCACCGAATGGAGTCAATAATGGCTTTCTGAGTAACTAATTAATGAGAAAAGAATCATATAAACGTATAAATACATTAAATTGCTACTCCAATATGACAAGAATTCACAAGAGCAGGAAATTGAAATACATCAAGAGGCGCTCTTTCGTGGAACCTTCGTTTTGTGTGACTTTCCTCCATTTGCCGGCTATCTACGTCACGAGTGTTACCCTCGCCTCTGTCTCTTTTCTATCTCTTCACCTTCTTCTTCTGCTACTTCTTCTCAGAACTCTATCTTTCTTCCTGAATCACTGCCCCTACGTAAGATATAGATGCCAACAAGTCCAAGAAGATATTTAGATACTCTGTGTGGATCCCACCTGCTTGGATTTCTTCTTTTTCTTTAATCGGATTTTTTTTTTTTCCTGTTTGTTTTTTAGCAGAGCCGGATCCATCTTGAAGATATTGGTACTCTTCAATTCAAATCCAGTGACTTTCTCAGGCAATTTTCTTTATCCGCTATCTTTTGCGATTGATCTGTTTATTTGGTGGGCTTCCCGGATTGCTGCCACTTTTTACTTGGTTGACGAGTTGTAACTTTTGAACTTATCTGTTGTACGTCAATTACGATGCAATAGTACTGATTTTTGGTTCAACTTTGACCCTATTGTTTGGGTTTTTCTCAAATCTGAAGCCTCTAGACTTGCCCATGGCTTATGTTTTACTGATCTCGTTGTTATTATCGGAGATGCACGCAGTTGCATTTCAAATTCTAGAACGAGCCAACATAGTAAACTGAAGCTTTGAACATGTGGCGCTGGATGAAGGCTACATAGAAATATATTGCTTCGCAGAACAGGTTGACAGAATAGCTGCAAATTATTGTAAAGACTAATGGATCGCAGTAATCTTCATTTGGGGGATACATTTATTTATTCGTTGTGCTGCACAATACTAACAAATACACTCTGAGTTCCTGCTTTTATATAAATTTGTATACAGCTCGGCAAGATCATGTCATTTATGATTTTGTGAAATAGGCATGGCCTTATTCTTGGTTTGTTCGTGTCTGATAATATTCAACACTTCCCTTGGCTGAAAAATTGACGTATTTGTTATCTCTGGATTCAGATGGGTTCTGCAGAGGATAACATAGACCTTGACTCAGATGAGGAGATTGCTTTTAGACCATCACCATCTGCAGGAAAAATTCACAGTTTTGATTTTGAGACAGCACATGCACTATCTCCTGTAAATTTGTCCAGCCCATCCTTCTTTAAGCGATCACAGATCCGACCTTTCAGGAGCATATATATTGTCTTAATTAAAGCAAAGATCAACATGTTGCTACCTTTTGGTCCCTTGGCAATATTGCTACATTATCTAACACAAAAGCATGTATGAATCTTCTCCTCCATTATCCATGTTGCCATTGGGTTTAAAACTTTGAATGAGATAAAAGTGGGTGTGAGAAATGGGAAAATAGTTCAAAATTTTGTAGCAGTCTCTTCATCACTGAAAACTTGATTCTTAGGTTCTTTTGAATTTCAATTGGGACTAGTAAAAGACAACCTTGTGATATACTCATTGATAGTAACAGCCGGATACTTACATATAGTTCGCATTTTAAACCTGCTCAAATTTAAAACCCTTCGACATCTATCAATTGTTGGTTTGTGGCCTCTTCTAAGTTTTTAATTTATTAATAATTACCTCATATTTGTTAGGGATGGGTATTCTTTTTGAGCTTATTGGGTATTACTCCTTTGGCAGAACGTTTGGGATATGCTACCGAGTAAGTATTGACTAGTCCTACAAAATTGGATATTTACTTGTTTTATTTATTTTATCTTCATCACAGTCTAGTTCTAATAGATGAGTTTGCTTTCATTTGGTACAGGCAGCTTGCATTTTATACTGGACCAACAGGTATAGTTGTAGTTCATGGTGCAAATCTTTGTTAGGTATAAAAAGGAATGTATTATATTTTATAATTGTATATGGATGATAATTCTATGAGGAGCTATTTTTTCTTGAGTTTATCGTCTGCAGTTTCAGCCTTTTTGTCTTTCATTTTAAAGTCATTAAATAAAACGTGTGAATCAGGAGAGAGTTAGCTTGAGCAATGGTTGACAGTTTTATTGACAGATATCATGCATGGTGTATTAATTGTTTTTTTCCTACTAATAGTTTTGGATGTTCCACATTGTAAGGCCTGTTAACGTGGAATTATTTAGCTAAAATCTTTTTAAATAATTTGAGCAACTTCATGCCACCTTTCAACATTAAATTCATCATCCGAAAGATGATTGAAATTTTTTTGTTTGTTTTTTGAATTGAAAGGGGCTAAATGTGGATCACAACCTACCTGATACTAGGGGACTGCTTTGCCACTAAGGCAACACACCAAGTGTGAAATTTATTATGATGATTTAAGATTATAAAGAGACTGGAGGTGGCTGTTTTGTAATGGAATTTGAATGTATAAATTTATTCCAAGTATTATTTAATTGCTGCTTGCCTGCTTTAGCCAATGCTGATAGAAGTATGTTGATATGTTCTATTCCCCGTGCTATGTAACTTTAGCCTTGTGATGTGGCGTCTAGGCCTATATAGTTACAGAGGTTGTGTTATTACACAACATTGAACTTTTGAGAATGAATAGCACCTCAAGTCTTATAGCCTAATGCTTTGTTAAGTCTTATGCTTAAGTGCACCTGATCTATGCCTGCTGACTTTACAATGGCTAATGCAGTGGGAGGTCTGCTAAATGCCACATTTGGCAACGCCACTGAAATGATTATATCAATTTATGCTTTGAAAAATGGGATGATTAGAGTTGTTCAGCAGTCTCTATTGGGCTCAATTTTATCAAATATGCTTCTGGTTCTTGGATGTGCCTTCTTTACTGGAGGGATTGTTCACCACGATAAGATTCAGCATTTCAACCAGGTAGCTGAAATATGGTTTGGAATGTTTCTTTACATTCTGGTCCTCTTTATGTTCCATAGCATCACACTGAAAAGTAAATGAATAGATACTCACATTGACATTGGCCTTTGTTCCAGGCATCTGCTGTTGTAAATTCAGGATTGCTCTTGATGGCTGTGATGGGAATACTGTTTCCTGCTGTGCTTCACTTTACTCACTCTGAAGTTCATGTTGGAAAATCAGAGTTATCACTATCCAGATTTAGTAGCTGTATAATGCTAGTGGCATATGCAAGCTACCTTTTCTTTCAATTAAGTCAGCAAAAGCATTATACCCCTATCGAACAGGTTAGCAACTTTTGTTCCGGCTATATTGCTTGATAGTTGTGTCTAAAGCCCTTAGGACTTGTAAGTTGTAATTATTTTGTTAGACGCCTCACGACTTTGGGTGAGGCCTAATATAACTTTTTTTGAAAGCAAGTCTAATTTTTTTTTTTTTGATAATTCATGCTGCATTATGTTTTCAATTTTCTCACATCTTTGAAGATGAATGTATGCTAATGCTATAAGTTCATGAATTAATATGATGCCTGCTCTTTATGCAGTCGTTTTATTTTTAGTCTCTTTCTGTATTAACTCATTTTATATATTTGCTGCATACCATATTTCTTGTAAGGACCCATATATTATGGTACATAGCTTTAGAGACTGAAAAATATACCAATAATAAAAATCTCTGCATTAGCGCTCAGCAATGTAAAGAGTGGCTACTTCAAAGTCTCTCTTCCTTTTCCTTGAAGATAAAAAAGGAATGAATTCTTAATTATAGGATTTACTAATACTTTTATGATGTTCTCCTTGATTCAAATATTTAATTAATACTGCTACCACTAGAAGAAGGAAACTGTATTCGAAAAGGTAAAAAAAAAAAAACATGGTAGAAGTGATTAAGTAGATAGTCACGGTAGGTGGTATCTGGGTTGAATTGATGTGATTCTCAAAGAGAATGTTATCCTGTAAGATAAGAATATTGCTTCATTTTGCTGGAAATTCTTTGGTATGAGCAGAACTTCTTTCCCGCCTTTTTCTATGTATTTCCTCCAGAAGGGAAAGGATTGTGTTCTTTTTCTTCCTACCCTTAGCAGGGCTGCTTTTAATTTTTTTTTTTGGGGGGGGGGGGGGGTTTGATTTGATGGAAAGGTTCTCATTGTGATTAAAATAGTATATTAAATATTTGTTTGAAAGTGCTAGAGAGTATTGTTCTTATACAACTTTTTTGTTTGCATTAGGTGCTTATTTTATGGTATTATCCTTGTTTTATATTGTAGGAGGATGGTAATTGTGAAAATAATGATGAGGAAGAAGTTGAATTAACTCAATGGGAAGCAATAAGCTGGCTCACTATTTTGACAGTATGGGTATCTGTATTATCTGGATACCTCGTGGATGCCATAGAGGTATAATCTATTTCTTAAATGCTTGATGACTATGCTTATAATGCTTTTATGACTTTGTAATGTTGAATGTTTGCTTTTATGACTTGTTAATTCTTTTAATCTTTATTCTGTCAGGGTTGAACATGTATCTGCCTCTAGCAGTAGAAACTTAGGAAACTTTGGTCATGTCCTTGTAATTTTATGGCTGGTATCATGAAGGATCTTGTGCAGAGAATTATGTTTGAGCAACTCTAAGTAGTTGCAATCATATATTAGTTTTCATTTCTTTTATCCTCAAAGATATAGAGTTTAATTTTAAGTGATAAATATGATCTCAGTTCTTATTTCATAAGATAAAATTCGTGGTAAGCTACCTTTTCTTAGAATAGCAATTAGGCTACCTTTGGGTTTTTCTTAATGGTACTGTAGTTGTATCTAGGACTAGGAAATTTTGAATTCAAATCTTAGATTTCACTGCCATAGATTGTCTATACCCTAGTTGGTTTTCCCTGTTTGTTGTCACTGAAGAATTATTGCATCCCTTGTTGTTTGAGTCATTTTCTTACGGGTTTGTAAATACATATTGCTTATTGCAGGGGGCATCTGAGTCATTGCATATGCCTGTGGCTTTTATAAGTGTCATATTGCTTCCAATTGTGGGAAATGCTGCTGAACATGCAAGTGCCATTATGTTTGCCATGAAGGATAAGCTTGTGAGTCACTTTCAAACCCTACATTATATTCTATTTGGTGCTGCCTACTTGACTGATGGAATCATTTTCTCTGAAGGATATCACCCTTGGAGTTGCCATTGGATCTTCTACTCAGATATCTATGTTTGTGGTATGCTCTTGAACTATGTTATAGACCGGTCATTCGAGATTTTTGTCTGACCAGATCACTTTGTGAATAAGTTACATTGATTTCACCATAGCATAGAAAGAATTTGATTCGAGTTTTTCAATGCTTTGATAATTGTAGATCCCTTTCTGTGTTGTTATTGGGTGGTGCATGGGAAAAGAAATGGACTTGAATTTTCAACTCTTTGAGACCGCCTCGCTATTTATCACGGTGCTAGTAGTTGCATTTATGTTGCAGGTACGTGATCTCCTATTCCTTCCTGCATGTTGTGTTATCAGTGATATATTTTGTTTATGATATAATGTTTTCCATACTTCAAGTGATGACCTAAGAGATGCAACTCGATGAGAATTCATGGAAGCATTTTCAAAATATTTAATTGGAGTTACCAAAAAATCCAGTAATCCCCGCTAAATCCTGAATAGATCTTTTATTTTACAAAAGTCATGAAGATTCACAACATTTCCAAAATGATCAGATTGCTAACAAAGTATATGGCCTTCACAAGACTTAAATGTCTTCTTCTACTTAAATGTCTTCTGATCTTATGGCCAAAGAAAGCCTTCTGATCTGGAATTATATAAACAATTGACAAGAAGGGGCAAAATATAGGGGGGGAAACACAGAAATTCACACAAGTAATGGCTTGTAGAAAGACCTTTCATACAGAAAAATGTTGTGTTAGAACACTTGAATTTATCAATTTTGAGAAACATTTGATAAAAATACTTCTGACAGAAAAATCCATCATATCATCATCCTTAAGCTACCAATGGCTATGAAATTCTTACATTGATTCCCAGAATAATAATTTTAGTGAAAATCACCATCTGAAACACATTTTTCAGCAAGTATATATAAAATAACGTTCAATCACATTTGTTAGTCTGAGTGCTGAAACTGGTCTCATCATTTAACTAAACAGCATGTTCATTTTATTACTTTCTTGATCAACTGTGTTTAATTAAATATTTGAATAACTTCTACAACCACTGGTTCTATAAAGTGCAGCTTCCTCCTTGATACCATTAGTCTTCTTGATCCCATCCTCATCAGGATACGTCGATACACCCCTGCTAGGGGCAGATTTCAGACCTTGACCCCACATGACCAAATATTTACAAACCAAAAAAAAAAAAGACTTTGTCCTACTAGGTAGGGTCGATTACATGGATTGCACAATGCTATTATGTTGAGTCAAGCTTTACACCCTAGAGGGGGGAAAATTAGGTGTTATAAAAATTTTCCCGAAGGCTCAAACACAACCTGTATACTGGTTCAGTCAAAACTCACGACCTACGTCCAATTCTCAGTATCCACTGAGTTCCACTATCCTCCAAGATTTCAACGGGCTCTTGGCGCCACAGTACAAACTTGATTGACACTTTAAGACATCACTCCCCCTTACAATGTGCAATCCAAATCCCCACTTAAAGTCCCTCTACTTTGAGTAACTTGCGATGAATTTCAAAATGTAATAAATACTCTCTCAAAAGAGTTGAATGATAAACACTGAAAAACAATAATGAATTTAAGACAATAATGAATGCAGCACCCTTAATAAATTTTCACTTTGATCATTAATTGTTGCCGTCATAAATGATTGAGCATTTATATTGTTCGAGGATATGATGACTGTTGTGGTTCAGCTTGTTGCCGTTAGATTTTCATCATTCCTTTAGGTTGTTTCCGTTGAGAGATAATGGTTTTCTTCTCTAAGTAATAATAGCCGTTGAAGCAAGAGAAGGTTGGTAGGTTGAAACTTTGCCAATTTTGGTTCAGCATTAAATGCTTCTGATGCAATGGTTGTTCTTTGATGATTTGAGCTCGTGTGGTATTTGAGACTATTGCAACATGTTCTAATACATAATAAAAGTCATTTATGAAAATTAGAAACAAGTGGGTATCAAGAAAACAGTTATAGAATCAATATAGATTTTACATTATGATGCTCTATTTTCTGGAAAACTAGAATTTTTAAATAACCTCGAGGTTTCATGGTTTTCTGGAGATAACCTTTAGATATCTGAAGAAATCAATAATCTCGAGGTTTTTATTCAATAATTAACACATGAAACTTGAGAAGAATATGCGCTCGAGGATTTCACAAACTGGAATTACCTTGAAGTTTAGAAATAACCTTGAGGTTTAAGTATATTAGTTCATACCCTTGAGGTTTAAACCTTAACTTAAAGTTTGTACAAAAAAATTGTAGTTCAGATGTATGCTTGAACCTTGAGGTTTCTATCCAAACCTTGAGGTATCGGATTTTCACAAATAAGTAAGTCGGAGCATGTATGTAGGGACTATGTTAGAAGTACTTACCAACCTCGAGGTCAATGCCTAACCTTGAGGGTTGTCTGATATTAACCCAACGGCAAGGGTTTCAAATGCAAGGGAAGGTTTCAGAGAAACTTTGTTGGGTTGCTAAGGTTTGGTCAAATCTCGAGATTATAAACTACCCTCGAGGTTTGCCTCATTTCCTCAAGACAGCAAGGTTTTACTCAAACCTCACCAAACCTTGTTGTTGGAAGTGTCCCAAAACCTTGAGATTTATACCAACCCTTGAGGTTTGGGTTGCACCTTGCCCAACAGTAAGGTTTTGGTCAAAACTTGCAGTATTAGCGAAGGGCCCAAAACCTCGAGGTTTTCACCCAACTTCAAGATTTGGTTCAACCTTGCCAACAGCAAGGTTTTGAACAAATCTTGCACCGAACAAACCTTGCCTTTGAGAGGAGGAGACTTGAAACCTCGAGGTTACTGTCTAGCCTTGAGGTGCAGTCAATCCTCGCTCACAACAAGGTTTGATGCAAAACCTTGCTGTTATGGCAAGATTTGACTTAAACCTCACCGTTGTGGCAAGGTTGTCAAACCTTGAAACCTCGAGGTTTGACTGCAAACCTTCTGCAATCAAACCAACTTCAAATGTTTCAAAACTTTTAATCAAATTTACTAAATGCACATTACTCAATATTACTTTTTCAAGTAATTTCTCTTTAGCTCAAGGCAATTTAAACTCATTTTCAAAACATACTAGGTTTAGTTATCATCAAAATATAGGATCTAACATATTATGCTCTATTAAAAGCTAGATTTTTAGATAGATTATTAACCAAAAGATTTTGTTCTGTAACCTCGTTGAGCATGATAGAAACTGCAGATTTCCTCCTTACATGCCTTTTAACCACACTGACCCTCATCCCGTCCCCCACCCCGATCATATCCGACAGCAAATCCTACTATAAGTTTATGGCCCAATCTATGGATCTCATGCACAAGTCTAATATAACAGTAGGGGAGATCATGGGAGTGCAGGGGATGAGAGCGAAAGTGATGGCAAGGGGATTGCTAACGGGTAGAGGCAGTGAGAAAGGGGTGTGAAGAATCATTTTGGAGGGTTTGCTGTCCTTCTGTTGTTAGTCCTTCCTCAGTGTCATCAATATCTAAGAATGTTAATTGTCAAAAATTAATGGTGAAGGATGTTATTGTCAATGCTGTGTTGGTCTTATTTCTCTTTTGTCCAGTATATATATCTTGCAGTGAATCAACATTTCAGTCTTCTGTTTGGTGTTGAATTTTGCTAATATCTTTTATCTAAGCTCCACAACTTTTTCCCATTGTGGCCGCTATCATTCATGTTTATGACAACTGTCTCAACATTATTTGCTTTGACTCTTGCAGGATGGGACCTCAAATTATTTTAAGGGCTTGATGCTTATTCTTTGCTACCTCATTGTTGCAGCCAGTTTTTTTGTACATGTAGACCCTACAGAAGGTGAGTTACTTTTAGTTTATTCTCGTTGAATCATAATAAACTTCTGAGAGCCTGAAAGCTCAATGAATCTCCAGTACCTAACAATTATGCCTTATTTTTTTCATTCATCAAACTGATGGGCATTAGAATTAGGTCCTCTTCTGGAATCATGTGTCACATTTGAGTTCCAATTGACTTAATCACAGGGGCTTGTTATATTTAATCTGATTGTGCATTTTGGTGCAGGTGATGATTGAATATTGTGGTTATGGTAGCCATTCTTGTAGCCATGCTTGTGCACGAAAGTTTCCCAGAAAAAGTGGAAAGCATTGTGCTAGAGGTTGAAGGGTGTCCCTTTCAGAAAATTCCTGAGCTGAACTCTAATCCAACATGATCCTGAGTGTTGCACTGAGCTAAATCAGGACGAAATTGTATGTATATTGTTGAGGTTTTTTCATTTTCCAACCAAAGGATTACTGATGTATTTGGGCTCTATAGTTCATATTCATTTAACATAATTTTTTTGGAGTATGTCATCAGGTTCTTTATTGAGTCAGATGAAAATTATGAGGATCAATGGATAGTATTTTAATTTAGGGGTAAGGTCCAATTTTAGCCTAGAAGATTTAGTGTAGGAGTTGTAGATATTTGGAAGTTTTTGTTGGATTAATATTGCCCTACAAGGTCTTAGAGGGGGAATAATGTTGCCCCAACCGTTGAAAATATCAATAACATTAGTTTTTTAATAGGCCAGCATTAGTTTTCAATTGGCTAAGGCAATTTATGAATTTAGCTTCTTTTTTTTTCAAACATTTTAGGGCTAATATTGATCCAACAAAACTTCTGAATACATAGTTCCTGCAGGGTGAATTTGGACTTTAGCCCATTAATTTAAGTCTTCCCTTGAATACGCCATAGCAGTTTTTTTTTCTTTACAAAAAATTATGTGAATATATTTGTGTTATACTCCATCTAGTCTTGTATATAAGCAACTTTGTCTTTTATAGGGTTGGCCCCCTTTATAAAAAACTTGACTTTGGGCCTGATTGGTTTGAAGAGAGGGGATAGAGCCATAGATAGGAGGGGATTGATAGGGTGATATCTTATTTGTTTTGGTTGGGAGGGAGGGGAGGTAGAGAATTTTTAATGATATCTTATTTAGTTTAGGAGGGGAAAATTTATAACAATTTACCATTTTATTCTAACTATAAAAGTGTTTTTTGTAGGAATATAATATCTATCTTTAGACCCCTTTTGACGTAAATTCTTTTGAAAAATTATATATTTTTTAAATAAAAAATATTAGTTTATTTTAATTATATTTTTTATTTAAAATTAAAATTATACAATTTTTTATTTATGAATATATATTTTCATTTTAAATCATTTTATAATAATATTTTAATATGAAAAATAGAATTTTTTAAAAATATATGTTAACATTATTTTTTAATGATAAAAATTTATGTTTATTTAAATAATTTTAATATTAATATTAATAATATATTTTAGTTATAATAATAATTTTTTATTTAAATTATTTTTAATAATATATTT
>JBAGKO010000012.1:12492169-12509035 GCA_037177275.1 Acacia concinna
CTACCCAAACTTTTCTGGTTTACCCCAACATTCCCCACTTGTCCGACTGTTGCTGAGCAGTTTTTGGATATCAAACGAACATCTCCATAAGGTAATTTTAATGTGGCCGATTTCCCCTCTTTTGCAATCAGTTTCGCTACAGCACTCGCTGCTCTAGCTAATTGTCCACCCTTTCGAGTGTGATTTATCATTTGACCCTTATATGTTATATTATACTCCCTTCAGTCTTAATTATAAGGGCATGTTGACTTTTTTGAAGGATCATAGGAAAATCCTAAGAAAGTTAACTACCTTACTTAATCATATCATATATTGTGTAATATTACATTATATATTAGTTCATAAGTTAAACAACATAATGTGAAGAAAAACGATAATTTAATATCTTAAAGTTATATAATTAGCTATTTTAGGATTTTTTTAGGATTCTCCAAAAAATTCAACAGGCCTTTATAATTAAGACTGGAAAGAATATTTTTTAACATATATAAGTTATATGAATTAGTTTACACCTTAACTTAAATAGCATAATTTATAAAAGTTCTCCCTTATATCAACTCATTATTAATATGTGTATAAAAGTAGCAGATATGTTGATCTTTTCTTTTAATCCCTGGTTGATATAATTAGGGGTATTCATGGGCAGGGCAAACCCCATTGCCCAATACCTTGCCCGATAGAAGCCCTAATAATTTCAGGCTAGGCATGGCGGGCTTTCTTGCCCAAGTTAGTGATGTCTGTCACACTTTATTTATAAAAAATAATCTTTAATCACATATGATAAATAATATTATAAACTTCAAATGTAATCCAAATTCTACACTATGAAATATTATAAACTAAGTTTACAACTTAAGTCTTTAAAATAAAAAATAAAATTACCATATGTCTTCTAGAGTCCAGATATTTTTTTTTTGCATAATAAAAACATAATATATTTATATATCAGGTAAAAAATATAATATATTTGCATATGATATGATATAATATAATATAATCAAAATCTATAATATAAAAAAATTTACATAAAATATATATACACATACAGGGCAGGGCCAAATAGGCAGGGCGGCATACTATGCTTGATGCCCAACCCTGCCCGTAAAAATGCCCAGCCCGAATGTGTCCAATTATTTTGGGCTTGTTATTTTTAGATTGGGTTGGGCGATTTTTTGATGGACTCAAGCAGGCATATTGAACATCTGAGCTTCATGAACACCCTAGATATGATAATATATTTTGAAAAAATCAAAGCAATAATTTTTATCTTTGAATCATAAATTTATTATTCTTTATGCCAAAAGAAACCTATTCCTTGGACATGTAGGATCATTATTCGCTGTAAGATGAAGGAATTTAGATGAGATAAAGGGATGAGAATGGATCTAGAAGTGAGAGAGAAAAGTTTTTGTCATGGAGTTAACAATAAATAAGGTAAAGCCAATTATAGACATAAAGGAAGACGACTTAGAACTATGCACATCTAAAAGAGAGAGAAAAATAAAGTCAAAAAGAAAAAGCTCAAAAAATCATAAGTAGTTGAAAAATCTTAAAAGAGAGAGAATGGGAGGCTTTGTTTCTTAGAGTTAAAAAAATTGATGGAGCAGCATCAGAGTTTGGAGAGAGCATTATAATGGGTTGATGCCCACGGCAGGCCTCATCTCCATCGATAATGGTTTGAGTGGTTCTTTTAATTTTTTTCATTCTGGTAAAGAAGAAATATCATAAAATAGAAGGGCTAAATTGGTCACATAATTTGGCTATCCTCTAAAAGAACCTTAATTCAGAGAGAGTCAAAATAAAGAGAGGGAAAGAGAGAGATATGCTCTTTTTTCCTCTCTTCCTTTCTAAAATTTTAAACTAAATGAAGGAATTGGCTCTTTCTTTCTTTTTTTTCTCCCCTCCCCTCCTCTCCAACCAAACATACAGAGGAGGAAAGAGGAGAGGGGTTCTTTTTTCCTCCCCTCCAACCAAACAGGCCCTAAAGAAACAAGTTGAAAGAAAAGGAGACATGTGTGGGTGGAGGTAAAAAAGTTTTCCATTTTTCCCCTCTTCTCCCCTGCATTGGCATTTTTGAAGGGGCAGATAAATAATCTACCACATCTTCATTAAATTGCCCTTGCCACTTTTTTTAAATATTCCAATTGTATATGCAATTAGTAGGAACTAAATAACTAATTTACAGGAAAAATTAGTTAATTTAATTATTTATAAAAAAAGTGCTTTATAGTTATAGAACAATATTTCTTTTAATCATTTGCAAAGGAAGACCTGAAAAACCCTTAAATCAATAGGAAGAGTTTAAAAAAAAAACTATTAATTCAGAAAATTTTGAGTATTACATTTATGATCAAATTTAACTCTTCTCCTAGTGGTGATTGGGTGGTGGTTGTGTAACAAGTAGTTTGGAGATAGCAAGGAGATTGTAAATTTTAAGTAGCTGATAAGCTGTTGCCAAACAAAATTTAAAGCCAATAGCTTTTTTTTTTTTTCTTTTTTCTTTTTTTCCAATCATTGTCTAAATAAACTACCTTAAATCAAAATTAAGCCATTGTCAAACAGCTGTAAAAAGCCTCTTTCGTGCTTTCCTGTCTTTTACTTTTACTCCTTTTCTTCTAGTGTTCTTGAATTAGACATGCACTTGATGAATAAGGGCATTGCGTTCCTGACTTACCCAGCCATAGCTAAATGATTTTTGTGTCTTTGTATAAAAGTAAATAAATATCAAAGAGCTTTTGATGTAAATGACTAAAATATATATGACAATTAACAAATTTAACTAATTTTTTTAATATATATATATATATAAATTAATTATCAAACGCCTTATTTATGACCAATGAGAGAAGGAGATGTTGAGAGAGAGGGGAGTTATAATTGAAAAAATATATGAAAACAATATGTATTGATATGGTGGGAGATACTAACAGGGTCCTTGTTTAGAACACATAGATGTGATTTGAAAAAAAAAAATTATAAAAATACAATAAGATCACACATAGATATGAAATATCCATAATGTGGAAAACTCTGAAAGCCTTTGCCCATACGAGGAGTAGTTGAAGGGTAGGAATGTAATTGTACATTAGAAACTTCAATTATTAGCAGCAGCAGCTAGTTTTGCTCTGAGATCCTTTCTTAAGATCTTGCCTGATGGTGACTTCGGAATTGCATCAATGAAGAACACTCTGCTTATTCTCTTGTAAAACACCACCTGCACCATCCATCATCATTCATAATTAAATAAAATTCACTGTAAAAAAAACACTAAAACATTACATAAATTTGTTTGCATTTTTTTAAAAAAAATATATACTCCATTTCTGAAAATCTATACATATCAAGTAAGTCACATGTGATTTCATTCCTTTAAAAAATTACTTCCAATCATTTATATAAAATTCACTTTATAGTTTAATTTCTTCATTATCAAATATCAGATCAAAGGAAGTTTTTTTTTTTTGTATTTTTTAAAGGGGAGAAAGTTTTGTTCTGAAGGCATTTTTTCAATCAAACTACTTTTCAATTTGATTTAAATTTAACATTCACAGAATATTGTTTTAATAAATATATAACTTTAAGCACTCAAGTTTTCTTCCTTAAAGAGAGAGTAAAATTCAAAGAATGGAGAAATTCACATAATATTTCTTCCTGGCTCAACAGAATTTTATATTTTTATTATTTTATGATTAGTTTATTTTATAAAATTAAGTAAAAAAACAAACAAACCTGTTTTGAGACAAACTGTTTGATGTCATCCTCGGTGGTTTGAGTGTGACCGTTAGATCTGACCACAAAAGCAACTGGCACCTCACCTGCTGCTTCATCCTTCATTCTGAAACCAAACCAGATCCACTTTCAGTCTTTCAGTATATAGTAACTATATCCTCGTAATAAAACAAACAGGATGGGAAGATATTGTGTAGGGTAAGGTGCAGGATGTTAAGTTACGTACGGGACCACAGCAGCGTCGGATATGTGAGGATGATTGAGAAGTAGGGCCTCGAGTTCAGCTGGGGCCACCTGGAAGCCCTTGTACTTGATCAGCTCCTTCAGCCTATCAACGATGAACAGCTCATCGTCCTCATCGATGAGGCCTATGTCTCCCGTATGCAACCACCCCTCCTCGTCTATAGTTCCCTTCGTTGCCTCTGGATCATTCAGATACCCTGTCCATTTTTGTCCCATCATCAGTTATAATTTTGTTTCATTTGCTTTAATTACTTCTTTTCTGGTCCACAATAATAATAACAATAATAATTATTATTATAAATACACACACAAACAAAACAGTAGAAACAAAAAATTGTTCTTATGCGCCACCAACTGTACAACAACTATACCACTGTGAATTTGTAGTGGTTTTAAGTTTCAGATATTAAAGTAATTTAATAAAAACTTCATATGTGTTTTTGCGAAAAATATAAGGCCGGTAAAATTACATTCGTTTGTATTATTTATTTATGATGGGTAAGTAATACTAGTACAATTTTCTAATTGATTGATGATTCATGATGTTGATATCAACTTTTTTTATATGAATGGTGTTTTATACACACATATATATATTTGTATGTGTACTGTTGTTATATGATAACTATTGATTAATGTTATCCTTACAATTTCTGCAGGAAAAAAAATTGATATGCAAAATAAATAAACATTCGATTCATTCAAGAAGCATAAGTTTCTTAAGTTATGATAAATATAACATAAATGAAATTCTTAAATTATTAAACAATATATATTTATGCTGGCCAAAAATATATATTTTTATCTATAATTTTTACAAAGATAGCGTAAGAAATACTCATATATATTCTGATGATGAAAGCATAAAACGTACGAACAACTATAGTCATATATAAGCATTTTGGAAATTAGTTTCCTAATAGTAATATTTAACAAAGCACATGCACACCTTTTATTTATTGGCTTAACATTATAAAGAAAACATTAAGATTATACTCTCTAAGTCTTAATTATAAGATTCATTTAATTTTTTTATTAAAATTTTAAAAAAGTTAATTACATTATTTTAATATATTAAAATTTATTATTTTTCTTTGCACTATATTACTTGATTTATGAATTAATATATAATAAAATAAAATATAACATATGATATGATTAAATAATATAATTAGCTTCAAATTTTATTAAAAAAATCTACAGAATTTAATAATTAAAACACGAGGAAGTTATAATTTTTTTTATGAACAAAGGTTTGCATAGGAAACATCATCAGAAGGGAGAAATTGGTTGACTTGTCAAAATCATTACAGTCAAAGGATGATCTGGACGGCGGAGAATTTTCAAAACAATCATAGGCACTAATTGAATGCGGGCAGTGTTTGGTGTGAGAGGGAGCGCCGTCCCAAGCCCCAACCAACTAATACGACACCGTAAGCCCCTTATTTAAAGCTTTTTTTTTTTTTTTTTGCCAAATTAGGCTGAAAGCTATATTTACCAACTTTTGAAGTTTGAAGCTTAAAGAAGTGTCGATCACAAGTAAACTCAGATCATGCGCTAATAAACTATCCAACACGTAATACTCTACATAGGTGGGGCCTTCAAGTAGAAAGAATATACTTATGGATAGTGTTAAAGAGACCTTTTTGTCATAACTATTAAATGTTCCATAAAAACTTAATCATGGATATTAATAAAATTAATTAAAAATAATTTAACTAATTAAATTGATATCAAAAGCACATATCTCTTTTTGAAAAAATATTCAGAAAAAGATTAAAAATATAGGTAAAAGATGAATCAAAACTATGTAACGCAGAAATTCTAAATCACACGTTTTTATACGTTTTTTGTAAAATAGTGGTACCTTTCATGATTTGGTCGCCCCTAATGCAGATCTCGCCCGACTGGTTACGAGGTAAAGACTTTAAGGTGTCGGGATCGACAATCTTCATTTCAGCATTTCTCACCACGGTTCCACACGCTCCTGCCTTCACTTCCATAGGTTCCTTTGCGAATGCTAAGCTCATTGTCAAAACTGGCCCTGCCTCTGTCATCCCATATCCCTGCATGTTCATTTCATTTCATCACATCATTCCTTTATTTTTATTTTCCCCCCTTATCAATACAATTACTATTCATTCACATTTAGTGCTCTCAATCTTTCTTATAAATTAAAACACTTACTAACATGTTTGATCTAAATCAAGAAAAATCGTAAATCTCATTACCCATGTTTCTAAAATTAATAACTTTCTCAACTTATTCTATTTATTATATGCATTTTTTAGAAGAAAAAAAATAATTATGTACTTCTCAAGTCTTATATATGAACAATTTTAGTTGCAATTACAAAGAACGAACATGTAGTTGATATTAGTTAAAAATCATGATTGTGTTAAAAATATAATATTCTTTTTAACTATATCCCTATATAAAGTACCATGAAAAAGAATGTGTAATAAATAACTGTAGGGAGTATATAGCAATTAATTAGGGATAAGTTATGTCGTCATATAATAAATTTAATGCGGTGACTTATATTATAGATAAAAAAAAAATACTATTTTTGTCCCATAAATGTAATGGTGTTCATCATCAAGCATTACTATAGTCAATGGGAGTTATAAGAATAAGAATATGAGTTGATATAAAAAAAAAAAAATCTAAACTTCACACTCGTTTGGTGTTAAAAAATAAAAAAACAACTAAGTTAATAAATTTTGAACTATTTTATATCTTGTCTGAATAATTTTAAATTTTAGAATTCAAAATTGGAAAAAGATAAACACATGCCGGCTTGAATTTGACGGCCATTGATTCGAATCTATCCATTAATGATTCAATTCACACCCTCCACAACTTCTCACCAACCATGTCTTTGCTTATTTTATATGTATGTATGTATGCATGCATGCATGCATTATTTCCAAGAATGCCCCCAAATCTACATACCCCTATACCTCCAATTCACCCCATATAAAAGTAACATAATACATAATACAAGTCCAAAGTAGGCCACAAAAATTCCAACATAGGCACATGTTCACACGTATAATCTATCAGTTTCAGAATATAATTCATTTGAAAAGTAATTAATATTTAAATAGATTTATTGTGTTTTTCTCTGAGAGTATATATTATATCAATAATCAATTAAATATATTAAAATTGAATGGAAGGTCATGGAAACGTAAGAGATTGAATGAATACCTGACCAAGTCTGGCCTTTGGGAACTTGGCTCTCACAGAGTCTTCAAGTTCTTTACCCAGAGGAGCCCCACCGGACTTCAATACTCTGATCGACGACAGGTCATACTTATCAATATCCGGCGACTTTGAGATGGCCAGAACGATCGGCGGCACCACCGGAGCGATGGACACCTTGTATTTCTGTATCAACCCCAGCAACGCATTGATCTCAAACTTGGGCATCAACATGATCGCCGCCTTGGCCCTCAATCCACACAGCAAAACAGAGTTCAACGAGTAGATATGAAACAGGGGAAGCACACAGAGAATCACATCTTCATGGTGGAAATACAGATTCGGATTCTCTCCGTCCACTTGTTGGGCTATGCTCGTCACTAATCCCTTGTGTGTTAGCATCACACCTTTTGGTAACCCGGTGGTGCCGGAGGAATACGGTAATGCAACAACGTCGTCCGGTTTGATCTTCACCTCGGGCATATCGCTCTCGTCTGCCTGAGATAGCTCTGAGAAATGTGAATGTCCGTCGGGAGGAGAATCGACGAAGATTAACTTCACGTCGAGGTCCTTAACTTTCTCGTAGTAGGATGATTGGGTTACAATGACCTTCGCGTTGGAGGCTTTGGCTTGTTTGGCTACCTCAGCGGCGGTGAAGAAGGGATTCGCGGCGGTTGTCATGGCCCCACGGAAGGAGGCACCGAGGAAGGAGAAGACGAATTCAGGGGAATTGGGGAGGAGGACCATGATGACATCACCCTGTCCAACGCCAAATTTGTTCAATCCGGAGGCGACACGCCGGGCGGTGAGCTCGACGTCGTAGTAAGTGTAGATATCGCCGGTGGGAGCATTGATCAAGCAAGGACGAGAGCCGAACTCGGAGAGATTGTCGAAGCAGAAAGAATGAAGAGGAAGGTGTTTTGGGATGTAGATGTCGGGAAGTTTGGACCGGAAGATGAACTCGGTTTGGGGCTTGGCGGTCTCTGTGGCAGCCATGGGAGGAGCTGAAGGAAGGTGAGGGAATGAGATGAAACGTAGGGGAAAGAGAAGCAGAGGAGGAGGAGAGAGATTGTGTTTGGAGATGAGGATGGTGTGTCTCAGTCTCCTGAGGGAGAATTTGGTAGCGAAGGATTGTAATAAAAGGAAGGAGGTGGTGGTTGGTGAAGGGGGGACTTAGTTGGCAATAAGGGAATTGTGTTGGGGCAGAATGGAAATGCAGAGGAGATGTCTTAGACATGGGGTTGGTGAAGGATTAGAAAAACTTTGGGATGTTCTTTTTGACCTGAAAAAAAAAATATTTGGAGGCTCTGAATATTATGACCTAATCCTTCCTTCGCATAAAATAAGAGATAGCAAAGAGATTACTCTTAAACTTAAATATAATATTTCTATTTATTTTATCTCTTTTCTGATAAAAAAAACATATTTATTTTTGTCCCTATATTTTGTTATTTTTTAAATTAATTTATTTAACTTATAAATTGATATATAATATAAAATTATTCAAGAATATTTTTATAGAGATCAAATCAAATTTATTATAATTTTATAGTTTGTCAACTTTTTTTAACTACCCAAATTAAATAAGTATCTCTTATATTAAAATTCGGGGTATTTCTCTGCAAGTGAAACTGAGCATGTGTGCTTTTTGAAAAACAAAAATTCATAAATTAATTCAAAATTATTGTATAGAAGTGACTTTAAAGTATAATTTTTGCTGATAATGCTTTAAAGTAAAAAATGGTAATAATACAAAAAATGAAATGCTGTGAAATATAAAGTACAGATATTGCAAAACTATATTCACTTTCCAATTTATTTTTATACTTTAATTTATAACATTTATTTGTTATTTTTTAATACATAAAAAAATCAAAGATCAAATATGAAATATAAACATATAAAGTCGCATATGTGGCATTACGTATAGTCTTGTAAGTGTTGACTTAAAATCGGATACATAAATGGACGGAAGAATGGGAAGTTGTCAACAAAGAGAGGAGGGGGGTTGGTGAGAGTGGTTTATTTAATTTATGAAAAAATTGCGATTTAGCATAAGAAAAAGAAATTTATAATCAAACAGTTTTGTAAAAAAGTGTAATTATAAAAAAGTTTTAATTGACACTTTCATAAATTTTTAAAAGTTGTCATTAACAATTTTATGAGCGTCATTGATAACTCAATGAAATTTTATTATACTTACACAATTTTAAAAGATTGTTTAATAGTAATTTTTTTTTTAGAACTAAATCGTAATTTTTCTTTTATTTATTTTTGGCCAACTGTGAGAGTGGTTTATTGGAGTGGGAGGAGGTGAGGGGGGGCCGCATGATCACATATGGTGAAGAAGGGCCCTATCTTTTCACAATAATAATTATTATCAATAATCACGAAACATGGGGATATAATAGCAGTAATAGTCATGGTCATGATAAAAGGATATATAAGTTATAAGTTATAACACTAATCCTCCTAAATTTTAAGTCTCACTTGACTTTATTAATGCAAAATCTATTACTTCTGGTTGTGTGTGTGTATATTCTAATTAACTTTTTTTTAAAAAAATTAATTAAATTATTTTAATATATTTAAATTTTTCATTTTTTCTTCAAACTATTTTATCTAACTTATGAACTGATATATAAGTAACTTATTTATTTTTTTTAATCTCTACAAAAGAATGTCAACTGAGTCTTATAATTAAGATTGAATGTAGTATTTTTTTTTAACTCTATTTTTAAATATAAAATTTAATTGACTTTTTTTTGGAGATACTTAATCATAAAATATGTCATATATCATTTAATTATATATTATTTTATAAGTCAAACAAATTAGTTTAATATAAAAAAATAGATATAAGCATTTTAAAGTAATTTATTTAATTTCTTTAATTTTTGTTAAAAAAGTCAGTGGGCTGGATGAAGTAATAATTATTTTTTCAAACCTTATATTTTTATTTAATTTGTGATTAGGCCTCCATGTTTATACTGGGTCATTACTTTTTATTCAGTTATAAATAATAAAACATTAGTCCATACGATCACAGTATGTTAACAGGGGTTGATGTGATGAATATCACAAAGTTGATACAAAATATAAAATAAGATGATGCAATAAAGCTTATTTATTATCATCTCAAAAAATTATTAAATTCATAACCACCTCCTTGCATTGCTATGATTTGTAATTTGATTGCTTCTGATTTTATTTATATCTATGTGGTAAAATTAATCCAAATGTATATTGTCTCAGTGTCATGTCATGGTCCATTAACACCATTCTCTTACAAATTAATAAAATAAATTATATACTTTTTATCTTTAATGTAAAACATATTACATAATTTGATTAAATTAAAAAAGTTAGTTAATATAACATATTCTTTTTAAAAGGTAAAAGGGGAAGCAAGGGAAAGTAGAATGAGGGAATTATTTTTGAATTAAATTTAAAAAGTTAGAAAAATAGAGTTAAAAAATTTTAATTAATGTTTCTTACTCTTTTATCTTATATCTTCTCTTTATTAAAATTTTGTAGTCCCACTTCACCATTTTTTTAAAAAAATCTAACTCTTAAATTTTTTCCTTCTTGTCCTTCTCTCTAAAACTCTCATATCAAACAAACTCTTATGCTATATTTGGATGAGAAAAAAAGTTGAGAAGAAAGAACATGAGATGTTAAAAAAAATGTAGAAAAGAGAAAATGAGTAAGTATATGAATGACTTAAACACCCTTCTACATAAAAATAATAAAAATATATCAATTTTAAAATCAAATTAAATATCACAATCCATCGTATTAAAATTGGCATCATCATGCCATTTAGGCTCGTATTGAACCCTCTTTTAGTAGATTACAGGCTTTGTAACCTAGTAATAATGGTGTCTTCTAAGTGGGAGGAGGTCATGGGTTCGATCCCGTCGTTGTAACTTCAGGCCGTTAGTGCCTGCCCAAGTCTATGAGCTCCATTTAAAAAAAATCAAATTATCTGGTAAGGTATATTTTCATGTTAAATATAATTTTTTGAATAATTTTATAATTTTTTAATTAAATATAATAACTGGAAAATAAATAAACTATGCATTCTCTACTTTATTAATAACAGTTGAAAGGGTTAAAATGGAATATAATATCTTGAGAAATTGATTTTATGGAAAAAGTTAGTTTTAAGGTAAAAAATAAGTGGATAATTTTTTTAATATTTTTAAATTTTTTAAAATTAAACATAATAAAAAGATACAAATAAATAAATAAATGGACAAAGTCGGAAAAAAGGAAAATGTGTTATTTAATGCATATGAGGTCAAATAATGGAAATGAGTTTTGCTCATATTTTCTCTTCATATGTGTGGAGAGATAAGTTGGAGAAAAAATTATGTGGATAAATATGAGAAATAGATTTTAAATTCATAAGTCATGACTAATATCAACTGGCCAATTATGTCATTGGTTAAGGAGAAGAGTACTAAGTATAAAAGATCGATGTAAGGAAATTAGAATGGATTATAACGATTACAAAAAAAAAAAAAAAAGCTACAAGAAAATACGAACTTGCGTTCTAATTTTGGCATGATAATATAACAAGTATTAAATTTTTTATTTTTTTTTAAAAAAAGGAGTTCACCTACCACAATCGCACCACAAAAAGCACGCATGGGACACACATTCCTATTGTTTGCTTTCCCACTCTACCTACACCTACTACGCTGTCACCTCATCGCAAAAAGTCAAAAACTCTGAGAAATGCCATGCTTGCGTCATTTTCCTCTTATAAGGCCCAATCTATTTCTTGGGCCCTTATTGGACTCCCTACTCTCAATTATTCTATTACGCAGCCTGGTTTGTCTTTTTTTGTTTTTGTTTTTTACCATATGAAATTTGGGGTTAAGTGTTTATTTGTATTAGCTTTTGAGAATAACTTTTATGAATTTCGAGATAAGCATGTGAGAGGAGTTTTGTCCTAGCTTGCATAAACTTAGGTTTCAAAATTGAAACCAAACAAGCCCTAAATCCTGATGCGGCAGAATCTTATTTGAGTGATGGTGTAATGGTTCTGATGAACTTTACATAAGTTTTGTTCACACACACATTATATGTGTGTATAAATAACTCTCATAATCATTATTGTCAAACTCGTGAGTTGAGTCTCCAATTTTATTGATTTTATATTCATACCTTACAAAATCGAATCACGTTTGTACTTAAACTCGTACTGGTTAGAAACTCGATAAAACTTGTGAGTTTACCTATCGCGTTTTTCGATTTTATGTTTTAACCTTATAAAATTGTGCCAACTCACTATTAAACTAGTGTTTTTTATCTAATTATGTTTAATGACTTTATATATGAATTTCATATAAGTTTTGTCTATACGTACGTACGTACATTATATATAATATGTGTGTGTAAATAACTCTCCTAATAAAGATAATTTCTATTTCATATGAATTTGGACTTGAGACCTTAGGCTTAAGAAGTAATTAAAAGGGTTAAGGGGTAAATTTACTTTAGAATTGTTAAAAGGGAACACTTTTTCTATTTATCATTAAAAAGTTAATTATTAATGTCAATTTTTATTAGTTAGTATTTATTTTTAACGGTATGAAGCAACATTACTAAGTTTTAAAATTTTCAGAGTAATATTGAAAGTAAAAGAACTTCTAAAATAACATCCCTTCTCAACAAGAACTTTGGGTATAAATTTATACAGTAACCTATGATTAAAACCCCTCGCATTGAAACTAATATGTTAGTTTCATACCACAATACTTTGGCTTCTTTTCTTTTTGGGGCCACATCTAAAAGCAATAAAAGTTGAATAAAATAAGATACGGCTCCAGTATATCAACAAGTAATAAAGTCAGTAAGAGGGAATAGGGCATGGCCGGGCCAAATTTGTTATCTCAAGCTTCTAGGCTCACTCTTACAAAAAGGAAAGTTAATCAATAATAGCCCCATTCGTCTTAACCACCATCTTTAATGGCCTATGCAGTAATGTCAGTCAATATCTATCATTGAACATCCAATAGGTTGCCGATCTTTTATTGCATGTCCCTTCAATGCAATTCATCCATATTATGCGGCATTTACTCACTTATTATTAATAAATGTTACATCCATTATTATCTCTTCATCCTCTTTTCGTTTTTAATCTACGGGGACTTGACAAATTGTATTGGCCTGACAATGGCTCTGGAATTCTCTTAACTGGAGTTGCTCATTTTCTTTGGTGTTCATCATAAAACAAAAATGATATACTACTCCTAATTACTACCTTCAATATTAAATATAAGACCTTATCAATACTTGTCCATACATCATGTTCTCAATAAACAAATTGAGCCAATTCCTCTCCTCTCCTCTCCTCTCCTATTGATGTTCATTGGAGAGCAGTGAAAAGAATTTCTTAGTACCTAAAAGGCACGACAACTCTCCTGATGATCGACGGTTGATTGGAGGCTATTGTGTTTATCTCGGTGAATCTCTAATTTCTTGGTTTGCCAAGAAACAATCGGTAGTAGCATTGTCTAACACGGAATTAGAGTATAGGGCGCCGTCGAAATTGGCCGCTGAACTTGCCTGGGTTTAGTTGTTGATCAACAAGCTGGGTGAGCGTCTCAAATAGCTACCCATCATATGGTGTGACAATCTCAGCACCACTGCCATAGCCATAAATCCAATCTTCCATGCAAGATCCAAGCATATCGAGTTAGATGTCTACTTTGTGAGAGATCGTGTATTATTACGCTGTCAACTAGTCATCCGTTATCTTCCTTCATCTGAGCAAATAGCAGATGTCTCCACCAAGGCTCTTTCCCATTCAAAGTTTTGGGCCTTTTGTCACAAACTAGGCTTGGTTTACTCACCTTATCCTAGTTTGAGGGGGACTGTAAGGACTAAGGCCAAATCAACTATCACCAAGTCCAACACTCTCAAGCTTCTGTCATACAATGACTCAGTCGTATAACATTTATTTAATGTAGTTCCACACTATTGTAACATACGGAGTCTCATGGACCTATTATTGTGTATCCATAGAGACATTATGATATTTGTAATCTGCCTATAAATAAAGTAATAGTGCACAGAAGGCAACAAGCCAATTACATCAGCAACTACTCTCTTCTAATTTTTATGTTTGGATTAATTTTTGGAAATATAGCTTTTGAAGAATAAGTGCCTGTTTGGGGATACAAAAAAAAGTAACTTTTCAACACATTTAAGTTACTTTTTCAAATATAGCTATTTTAGTATAAGGAGAAGTAGAAAGACTTTTACATGATTGATGAACTTATTTCAAAAGCTACAAATACTAGCTTATCCAACTTATCCAACACTTTTTTCTCTCCCCCCACATGAATCCTTCTCTAACATAGTACACTTTCCATTTCTGAAAGTGGGATTTTTTTTGTCTGCATGGAGGTGGGATTAATTGATATTTTTTTTGGATATGGTCTTAATGGAGGTGGATTTTTTTTTTCAGAACATGGGAAATTTTTTTTGTCTAAATGGATAATTATATGTGTATTTTACCATTTTTATCTCACTTCAAATATTACATAATTATCAATTTAAAAATTTATGATCAAGTTTTTTAATAAAAAGAAAAAGACCCAATAAAAAAATAATAAGTTACTTTTCTACTTATAACCCAAACACACCTCCATTTAAAAAAGTCACTTCTGTTACTTTCTTTCCAAATACAAATAACTTCTGATAAGTAACTTTTTTCTGAAGTCACTTCTCATAAGTTACTTATTATCAAAGTTATTTCTACCCAAACGGGCCCTAAGTGAAAAAAGTAATTTTACTAAACAACTAGCTTTAGGTAGGAATAACTAGCTTCTAAGAAAATGATGGTTTTAGGCCCCAAACCATAGTTGTCTGGTAAAAAAGTAGATCCTAAATAAAAACATAGTGTTTGGTAGGCTTACTATGAAGCCATGGTTTTGGAGGAAAAATTGATTATGAGAAAAATAAGAGTGTTTAGGTAATTTTTCTACAAACTATAATTTTAGGAGGTATCCAAACACACACGCAATGATCTATAATTCTAGATAATCAATTTTGGTGATTTAGCTTCATCTTAGGGCCTATTTGGATTTCATTTTCAGAAGCTGGTTTGGCCCCAAACCAGCTTCTACAAAAAAAATTATCCAAACACACCACAAAATTTTGAAAAACTAGTCTGGTTAGAGACTAGCTTTTTTAGCCCATAAACTAGCTTTTCATAGAAGTGACTGGCTCCTAGCTTTTTCTCTTACCTCTGTTGCATTTTTTGACTATTTCTCTCTTTCCTGTTGCACTTTCCTCTCTTCCTCACTCTCTTGCACCTCTAAGTAGCGAAGCTCTTCCCCGCTTGTTGTCAATCTTGAGCCTCCGTTGAAGCTTTTCCCCTCTCGCCCTCTTTCTTTCGCCGTTGGCACTTTAGATCAAAGGTCACATGTGGTCGTCGGCGTCACCCTCTCTCTTTCCGTTTCATCCTTGGTCCTTTGTTCTAGTTTTTCTCCAACGAAGAAGAGTGGGGTTCGGTTACATATCTATAACACTGGGGAAGTTGTGAGCTGCCAGCAAGAAAGAAGATCACAGCGGAGCATCGTGGTGGTTTCTGAAGCCAAGAACATGTTTGGGTTACCATTCAACATTTTTGCCGCACATGGTGGTTTGGGCTTCTCTTCAACTGTGGCTTTTTAGGTATGGTAGTTTGACTCTCTTATATATATGACTATCTTTATACCAATTGAAGTTGACTATCAAAAACCACTCTTCCTTAGTTTGTCGCATCTATGATTCCGATTGTGGTGGTTTCAGTTGTGAAATTCTTGTTGATTTTGCTACACCTACTCTATTATTATGCATTGCTTTGTTTGCATTTGGTTGTTTTGCCCTGAAATGAAGCATCGAAGACTTTAAATGAATCCCCTGTTTTCCTGAAGAAAACACAAGATAGAAGCACATATATGATCTAGATTTTATTATGGAGCCCTTGATTTTTTGATGATCATGGAGCCCCTGATGAGCCTGCCTACTTGATATGTAATTCTATTCAATCAACATAATCAAATGTTTGCTATTACTGAACATATGATAAATTTTGTGATCCTTTTCTGTTTGTATTGGATACCTAAAATGTAAACATAATATTTAGTGATTTTGGTAGTGCACTATGATAGCAGGGGTTCACTACTGTGCATCACATGAATTCATGGTTGCATTATCGACAAGGTGGTTTTTATTCATTATATTCTAGTCGCTAATATGATATAGCTATTGGTTTCATATACATCCAAAGGTGGTAGAATACTTGTGAATTTAGGCTATGCTTGATTGAACTCTTCAAAGAAATTAGACTATTTGTTGTTCATGCTTTGCATGGAATCATATTATTTTTAACATATGAAATTTCTCTAGATTTTATATACATAGATATGTAGGCATATAGATTTTCTCTCCCTTGGAAGAAGCAAGTCTCCTTTTTAATTTCATGCTTTCAACATCACATGAATTCATGCTTTGCTTGCAACTTTTACAACACATGCGTTGCTACAACTTTCCAACACAGGTTAAAATTGTGTGCGCTATGACTGTACATCATCATCAAAAGTACCCCTTGTAAGAACCGACTGTTCACCCAAGAGGGGGGTGAATTGGGTGTAAAATAAAACCTTATATATTTTGAAAATCTTT
>JBAGKO010000012.1:12536815-12548547 GCA_037177275.1 Acacia concinna
CTGGTTGGCCATGGCTTCCCAAGGACTTACTTGAAAGGCGGGAGAAGGCTCAAGCTCTATTTCTGCAAGTTCCCAAATTCTACTGTCCCTTTGAGGATTGTTCATATTTTAAATAACTGTTGAGTATTTCATATTTTATATTTTATAAAGCTATAAATATTTTATAATTTAATTTTTTAAAAATATATTTGTATTGAAATTATGAATAGTGTAGATTACATTTTAATACTTTAAAATTTATTTTTTATTTATGTTTAAAATAAAATTTTTATAAAATAAAAAATGATATTTTGACAGATTTTGAGAGAAAAGAAGGATTTGTAACTGCGGCACCTTCCTTCCTTTCGTCACGTTCTCATTGCGTATATTTGCACTGATCTTGTGAGGGATAAATAAAGTCATTATCATGATTTCTTATCATCTGCTTGTATCTCTATGGTGGTATTTTTTCTTAAAAGTCAATAATTAAATGGCATAACATCTCTTATATAATATGAGCACCTATAGCAGACCTTAAATAGACCACTTGTTAAAACAATGACATTTGTACTGATGGTGTGACAAGTTGAATGGCCACTTGAATCACACTTGGTAGATTAATAAATTAAACCATTTTTCAAATAACCTTATATTATTTTATTTTTTTTAAAAAAAATTATAGGATGGGATAAGGGAGAATATAATCATATAGGAGGAGGTCTAGGTGATGGGAATAGAAGGCTTGGAACCCTCTCCTAGAGCGGTCAAAACAGGCTAAGGCCTTCGGCTAGCCCGTTTAAACATTTTTAAGTTAAAGGTGGTTTTATATTTTATATGGTGTAAAAAAATTGGATTTAAAAGAGTCCTCTCTTTTAAACTCAAAAATAAAAGGGCCGCCCCTTTATGCCTAAGGCTAGCCCTGTTAAGTTCACAATAATTTTTTTGATAAATTTTTTTTAGATTTATAAATTATTTATATCATGGATATAAATAATTATCTTATATATTATATACACACAAATATGTATATGTGTGTGTTGAATCAAAAAATCAAAATATTTAACATTTTAAATCATTTTATTAGTATTTATTATTTTAATTCAAATTTTTCATACTTATTTCATTTTTTGATATTTCAATAATTAAATAATTTTATAGCATGTAGGCTTTTCAAACCGTACTATTTTAAGTTTTGGCCTTTCAAGGGATAGCCCTTTAAGGCTAGACTAGCTTTTATTGACAACTCTACCTTCTTCCCTTCCAATATTCTTTTATCTCCTCTTTAAACTATAAAATTAACATTTAAATGGTTCAAATTTAGTTTTCTACAAAATATTTTTTTACTTTTTAAATTATAGTGTTGAATTATTTATATCAAATTTTAGCAATATGTATTTAATTAATTATTTTTGTTTTATAATTTAACATTTTAATAATAATTTTATCAAAGATTAAATATATAAATCATTCACATGTTAATCTATCTATGGTTAAAAAGAAAGAAGAGAAAGGTTGGCAAAAAAGAAAAAAGAAAAAGAAAGAAAGAAAGAAGAGAAAGATGATTAAAAAAAAAGAGGATAGAAAGAGAAGACGACAGATGGAGGTGTTCCAAGGTCATGATAACTCCAATCTCCAAATTCTTAAATATCTCTCTTTACTCAATATTGACATTTGTTTTTGGTTTTTTAACTGTGTCCCCTACCCGTATCATTAATGCTTCCATACTCTTTAGTATTTACTTATTTTGATTGAGATTTCACAGGCTCACAGCTATCACACCTTGGCCTTTGTATTTGATGTTTTCAAAATTAATGAGTCCACTTATGTTTTTCATAGTATAAAAGTTTAGGCGGGTTTTGTTGGAGGACAAGACAAATTTTTAAGTGAACTCAATTTACTACGATATTTATGATCTATCATTTAAAACATAATAATTGATTGCTGATGTAATTCATATTATGTGTTTTTCTTAAAAAATGAATCTTTATTTGAAAGTACATAAATAATAAAAAAGTAAATCTTGTGGAATATTTTAATTTTATTAATATTCTAGCTAATGTTAAATATGTGCCAAATCAAAGTTGTTGAATTTTAATTGATTAAATTATAAATGATGTCGTAAAGTGGGTAAATACCCGTTATCATATATAATTATGGAAGTTTTTTAGTTATTGAAATTCAATTTTTACAAATTTAATCATCTATTAAACAATTCCGTTATTTTTTTTATCCTAAACAATTCCGTCGACCTTTATTATAGATTATTTCGAGCTTTTCTCCCCTAGTCGCAAGTTAGTTACCACCTATATTATTTGATTTTTTTTAATAAAACAATTATGTTATTTAGATTCGGAATAGCAAATCGCAAGCTGCACCTCAATATATTATTATTATCTATTATAGATTATTTAGATTATTTCAAATCTTTAATCCATAATTTAAAAATAATCCGAAGATAGATATCAAGATATATTAATATTTCGGGAAAAAGATATACTAATATTAATATATTAAGTAACAAATAAATTTAAAGACATGTATTCTCTCCCATGCCATGCCATAATTTTTCAAAAAAATTTATGAAATACTCAGTATTTATTTAAAATAATCAAATTGACTTAAATTTTAAACCAAGAACTAATTTTTAATAATTAATTGAAAAAATTATTTAATTAATTTTTATACCTTTTAATCAATAAATGAATGGTTAAGATTTTATATTTTGTAAAATTCTAATTACAGTATTTTAAAATTTAATTTTTAAAAAAATTATTCATATTGCAGTTATGAATATGGTAGATTAGATTTTAACACTCTAAAATTTATTTATTTAGGTTTAAAATAAAGATTTAATAAAATAGAAAATCTAATATAAATATAATGATAAAGATAATATTCTGATATATTTTGAGAAATCGGCCGACTTCCTCCTTTAACCTATGGGAATTACTTTTTCTCTTTCATATTCTAACTTAGGAACAGAGCATCTGAATTCTTCTAAAACTGACGAACCCATGGAAGTCATGTGTGAAATTTGCGCAGAAACCAAACAAATTACCCAGATGATCCAGAACGAGACATGCCACCATTCGTATTGCTCTGATTGTATGACAAAATATCTGGCCACCAAAATCCAAGAGGGCGTAACAGCAGTACCATGTCCAGGTTTGGATTGTAATAGTGTTTTTGAGGTCGAAGCCTGTCGGCCATGGCTTCCCAAGGACTTACTTGAAAGGTGGGAGAAGGCTCAATGCGAAGCTCTGTTTCTGCACGTTCCCAAATTTTACTGTCCCTTTGAGGATTGTTCAGCCATGATGCTGGTTGAGAATGAGAAAGATGAAAAGACTGCCGGGGAAACAAAGTGCCCTGCTTGCCGTAGAATGTTCTGTCCAAGGTGTAATGTTCCATGGCATAGTGGAGTTGACTGTAAGAAATACCAGAAACTGAATAAGAGTAAGAGACGGAAGGAAGATCGGCTTACGAGAAAGCTTGTTAAGCAAAGGAGATGGCGAAGGTGTCCAAAGTGCAAGTTTTATGTGGAGATGATAAGTGGATGCTTGCATATCACTTGCAGGTTAGTTTTCTGCCACACATTTATATGCAAGAATTGTGACTTCTTTTGAAGTAAGTAATCATGCTTCAAATATTATTTTATTTTTGAAAGGATTTTTTGAGTGGATTGCTTTATTCTTGTTATCTTCTTAATTGGCAGAGAAGAATTAGTAAGTAGTGAAACACGTTTAGGGATTATTTCACAAGACATGCCATATGAAAACAACTAATAACCGAAGTCATATGGAATTCTGATCTACAGCACGTTGAGCACTGTTATATGATTTTAATCCTATTACAATCTGAAATAGGAAGGGCTGAAAGATCGTGATATTCATATCTCAATTTAAATTAATAAGATATAATGACCCATAAGTGTTTTCCTATAAATTAACTGTATTAGAAATTTAGTCAATTCTTATATTCCTGTAGGCTGATTTGATATTTTTAAGTTTAAGTGATATTTAGCGGTCTTTCTCATTAATAAATATCCAGCATATATAAATTTAATTAGTTATTCGTGATTGCAGGTGTAAATATGAGTTTTGTTATGCTTGTGGAAGAGAATGGACTGATTTTCATTGGTGTACAAGCAACCAACTACTTCAGATTTTTTGTTTGTGCTCCCCTTCCCAATAATGGGGTCTCACATTCTTTATGTTGGTAAATTCAATAGGTTTTTAATATAAGAATAAATATGGATTCTGTGGTTCTTAATTAGCTTCATTTTGCCTTTGAGATAGGAAGGATTCGTCAAGATGGCTGAAACACCAATTAATTGGATTAGCACCCTTTTATTTCAAATATTTTAGATGGCTATATTGGGCATGCAAAGTTTAAGTAGCTTTAGTTGTAGTTTCAACCACGGCGTTTGGGGATACATCCTAATATCTGAATAAAGCGATATTTGTGCTTAACAAAATAGAGGCATCTGTACTTTCAATTCTAGATCACATAAGTTGTGGAGACTAAGTCAGTGCTCTATCCTTGGATCGCAGGTGAGCCCAACCCCCTTCCTAAAATTTCGTTACCAAAAAAATAAAACTCAAATAGTTTTGTGCAATAGTTGGTATGTATCTGTAATCATTTGAGCTTCGTTCCTAAGATAAAGAAAAAAAAAAGGGAAACGGACAGGAAAAAACAACCACTGAATCATGGTTGAAAGACACTTGAGTTAAAAATTGAACGATGAAAGGATTAATTTTCCAAACTATTTTATAAAACTATTTTTTCAAAAATTAAAAACATAAAATTCAAGTTTTTAGTGGGGAACCAAGCTTGGAATGTTTAGAATTAGTGCCCAAAAATATCTCAAATATGATTTGTCTCCAATAAAAAGATATATACCCTTAAAAACACTCTGGGGTTGGGTTGGAAGGAAGTACTTCAACTTTTAAAGCAATCGTGTGTTTTAATAATCCTTCCATCTTTTTTATAAACAATGCTTTAACTGCAAAAATGCCATAAGTGAGCGAAGAAGCACACTAGCATCCTTCTTCTATCACTCCCTCTTCGACCTCTTTTATAGTAATGTATAATGTATACACACACATGGCCGGAGAGTGAGAGAAAAGAGTGCCTGAGAGATTGCACTAATTACCAGGTGGGTGACTGAAATAGTGAAATGTAAGAGTTCAGAGTCGGGAGGAAGGAGAAGACCGTGAGGTGGGTTTTTTAGGGAGGAGAACACGTGGACACAACACTGGGACCCACAAGCTGACAAGCTAAATCAACGTCTGTTTGATTTGGTACTGTTAACGTCTTTGGCATTTTAGCAATGTTTTTAAAAGTTTCCAATAACTTAATTTGGTTAAGTAAGATTTTATATATAAAGTATGAGAAAAGTCACTCTCACATATTTATTTCGTATTTCATAAGTAAAATCTTATTACTCGTAAATAAAATCTTCTTTACATATTTTTGCACCCAAAAGATTTTATTTAGTGCTATATGCATATCTAAGAAAAGACTATAAGCATTTTCACACTTAAAAAGGTAATACATGTGTCAAAAATATGATGTATTTTTTAAACACACCCTATTTATAAAAAAAAGTATAGGAGAGAGAATGAATAAAATAAAATAAAGAATTAATAGAACACATGGGAGATAATGAATAATAAATTATTTAAATTATGGGAAATAAAGTGAGCCATGTTTTAAAAGGTAGACCGACAAGATAGAAAAGTGAGTGATTCATGATTCAAATGGTTGGATCAGTTAAACCGTCCAGTTGAACCGTTAACATAATTATTAAAGAAAAAAGAATATTAATACAATCTTCAATTTTACATATATGAGAATTTTTCTTTACTAAAAAACATATAAGGCATTTTTTTTATTTGAATGATTTATGTATGCTTACCCAGCCGCTCTATCAATAAAAAAGAAATTTTTAATATTTGCTTTGGATCGCCGTAAACTTTTTTCTTTCCTTAATATCATTTGTTCCTTTACTCAAAAAAAAAAAAAAACAACATTGAAGGCAAAAAAAGACAAAAGGCACATGAGAAATAAAGTGTTGAATAAATTAAAAAAATCAACTCATAAAATAAACACAACATATTAATTATTAACAAGTATAAAATTAAAATATAATAAAAATTTATAATTACATATTTAAAATTTTATAATAAATATTATCTTTCAAAATATCACAACAGTATAATGATATAAATATCTTTATTGCCTTTATATTATGGTAAATCTTTTAAGATTGGTGGTAGGCTTGTAGCATTAGCTATAATTTAAATCCTTTTTGACAAAAGAAAACATTTAATCTCATAATTAATTTAATTTTCCCCTAAGAAAACTAGCAAAAGAAATATAATATAAATATTTTTTTAACTAAAATGAGGTTTTGGTATATCCCCGAATTTAATTGTCTGTTTCATGATCTTCTCAAAGATTTTGGATTAATTTTTTTTTAAAGATATTATTAATTAATTACTGTTATTTTTCCCTTTTCAAATTTCAATTTCTTCAATCTCTCTAGTGCCTATAAAGCACATTCCATGCTTCTTCTCTCTCCACCAAGGTACATAAAATTGGACAAGGCAACCAACTAGTTATAGCATGAGTTTAGGGTTTAAAGAGTTCAACCGGATCAGATTGGGGTTGAATCAACTATATTAAAATATTATAATTTAATTAGAAATAATAAAATAATATTATATATAGACATAAAAATTAAAGAAACAGATAAGTATAATTTATAATAATAAAATAGATGACAATATATTGATATATTTTTAAAATTTCATAAATAAATGGGTAATATTCTTTTTTTTCTTATGTTTTTTCTTTTCTTTTTTTTTTTTTGCAAAAACCAGTTCAGCTTCTTGGTTTTCTTGGTTCGATCCCCCCTCTGGCTTTTTTTTTTTTTTCAGATGACCAAGTGCCGATTCCCAGTCCAATTGGCCAGTCAAGTTAGGTTTTTTGTACATTGCTCTCCATTGCCTTCTGTCATTCTTCACAGTTGTACTCTTTCTTCTTCATTTCAAGCTCCCTCTCTCTCCGTGCTCTTAGATCCACGAGTTGCCGGAGATGTTATTTGAATGGGTTCTTTTTCAGCGACACTCATGCTCTACTGTTCAAGGGATCAATAATAATGATAGAAAAGCTCTGCTCCATCTTCTTCTTTCTTCTTTTCTCTCCCCCCTTTCTCCTCCTTTTTTCCCCCTATTTGAACAATTGTTTAACCCGTCCGATTTTCAAATACCCACTCCGGTACTTGTTTCAACTTCGACTCCCGGCTTAAAAGACAGTTTTGAATGGTCTATTCTGGGCTAACTCATCATATGACTTAACTCTATAACTCGGACCATTAATGTCTCTGGTTGACAATCAGACCAGTTGGACCGTCCGGTCATCTCAGTTGACTTTTTGGAGATTAAAAAGTCTAATTAAATTATTATAAAATATTTATATTTATCTTTTTTCTTTAAACTAATTTATTTCACTCATAAACTAATATATATTATAGAATTATGATATAAAGAAGTAACTTATTTAATTTCCTCTATCTCTTTAAAAATATATAATAAATCTTATATTTAAGACATGAGCTAACATCTTCTTTATATGCTATCATAAAAAACTTCCCCGTCTTTACATTATTATGAAAAACAACACTGCAGTGAGAGAGATTTACAATTTGGGTTCTCTTAGAATCTACTTTCTCTATCTTTTTTGGGAGAATTCCAAAAAAATACAAGGAAAATCTGCAAAAGACATTTCTATGCCACGAAATTATAAAATCCTATATTAGTCCTTTTGTACTTAAAATGTTGTGAAATTATATATGAAAATGTCATTGGATTTTAACAAAAAGAGTATTTGAATTAACAACAAGAGTATCTCAGTTCACAATAACTCATAGCTTAAATACATATTACCTAAATGCCTCTCTTCCTCTTTGATTGAGATACTCCTATTATGAATTAAGATACTTTTGTTGTTAAAATTCAGGGACATTTTTACAATTTCACAACATTTCAAGTGCAAAAGGACTGATATGAGATTTTATGATTTAGTTGCAATAAAATGTTTTTTTTTAGATTTCCCTTGTATTTTTTTTTTGGAATTCTCCCTTCTTTTTCCTCGAAAACTCTTTTCCACCCTTAGCTTTAAAAAATAGATGTTCCAAATTTAATATTTTATAAAATTATTATTTTAAACACATTTATAAGTTTAGTTTTTTTCTTCAAAAGAAAAAGAAGAAGTCCTTACCTTGGATGCAATTTCTACATTTAATTTCCAAAATTTAAAAAATATTACTATATGATTTTTTTTAAGGAAAGCATTGATATAAAATAATATCCCCTTATGTCTTTTTTATAAGCAACTTTTTCTTTCTTTTTGGGCTTGTTTGGTATGACCGGAAGGAATGGGATGTGAGAGAAATTAAGAGATTTTGCTCATCTTCCCTTATTTGAATAAGTAAAACTTTTAGTAGGGGATAGGGAAATTTTTAAAATTTTCCCTCCTCCCCCATTTTAACCCTCCCTTCTAAAATTGGGGCAGTGTGGAGGGAAATGATAATATTTGACATACACTTATTAACATTATTGTGTATATTTATGGACTATAGAATTATAATTATTGATATTAATTATATATATTATTGTATATATAATAGCTATTAAGTACTTGGGTATGAATTATAATTATATTTATTTAATTTTAATAATTATAAAATTATAATTGCATGTAATAAATGGCATTTATAGTTATATTCTATTAAATATTTTAGAAAGTAAAAACAAATTCAATAAAACACGGCAAAATTGTCCATCCAAATAAAGTAATATTAAAATCCCCCTTACCCTCTATTTTTGTCCATCTAAATAAGATAAAATAAAATCATTCTCAAACCCTCCCCTCCCCTCCCCTCCATTGAGGCAAACATACCTTGATACAAGCAACTTTCTTTGTTTCCCAAAATTTAAATTGTATTTACCTTTTTTACGCTAATTAAATACATAACTTAGTTAATTTTTTTTCTTAGAAAGATTAAGGAAGTTAAATATATTCCCGGTTGTCATAAATATAAGACCCGTTTTGCACTACAAAGTGAGTCTTATAAGTTTTAGGAAAAATTACACTTAGGTCCCAAATAAAGAAATATACGTCAAATAGGTCCTGTGAAAAAAATATACTCTTCTCAGGTCCGAAGTTAAAAAATTTATTACTGTCAAGTCCCAATTAACAACCCCGGGATTGTTAAACAACCCCACATGGTTGTTATTAACAACCCCCAGGGGCTATATTAACAACCTTAGAATATGAAAGTAATAAGTTTCCTACACGGGACCTATTTGACGTAAAGTCTCTTATTTAAAACCTTAATGCAAATTTCCTTAAGTTTTATATTTAGGACCGAATGAAGTATTACTTAACCATACATGTTAGGTATATTTAGAATTTAGATTATACATTAGTTTATAAGTTAAAATAATTTGTTTAAAAGAAAATGATTAATATAAATAATTTATAACATTTAATTTAGCTTCTTTAATCTTTCTTAAAAATTTAACTAAATCTTATACTCCTTCCAGTTAAGGGCCTATTGACTTTTTTAGAGAATCCTAAAAAAATCGAAAGAAAGTTAATTACAGTGATAGCATATATTGTGTTTTATTATATTATATATTATTTCATAAGTTAAACAATATAATTCGAATAAAAAAAATATTTTAAAATAATGTAATTAAGTTTTTCTAAGATTTTTTAAAGATTCTCTAAAAAAATCAATACCCCTTTATAATTAAGAATGGGGAGAATATTTAATAACCTTGCTTTTTTAAGGATAATACTCCTATTGAGTATTCGGAATGTAGAGGGTTTTGTATTTTTCTTGTCTTTGACCGAAAGTGGATGGTTTTGTATGGATTATAATATAATATATGCCATCCTACTCGGATCCTGGCGCTTGGTCTCTGATAGTCTCCAAGTGTACAAGCGGGTAAAGTTGGAAAACTCAGTTGCACCACAAGGCGGTGATTGATGAAGGTTACTTGAGACTTCCAACTTTTTGATGTCTTTGGTTTTTGTATTGCTTTTGATAGATGATATACAGTATTTCATTGAGAAAAAAAAAACTCAATAACTACATATACAAATCTAAAATAAATATTATATTTTGGAACATATTCATTCATGTAAAAAAGCAAATTAAAATGAGTATTCACTTATACCTTTACTTCTTTTTTTACCCTTTAGCTAAAAACATGGGTAAAACTCCTAGAAACCTTAATTATTCACTTAATAAAGTTGTTGGAGTGAGACGCCAACAAAATTACAAAACAAAAGCTCAGAAAGTTGGACTATGAAAGAAGCACAGGTATTCACTACTTAGCTGGAGTTAACAAGTTAATTTGCGGCTGTATTTACTAGTGTGCGAGAAAGAAACTTGACGCTGGCCTTATAATTAAAATTGGAAGGAGTACCTTTTAAGAATCTATCTTCAATACAATGCATCCTATGGTACTTATAAAATCTTGTTCATAAGGATTTGTTTGGTATGAATGGAGATGAGGGAAAGTAAGGGGAGGGAATTTTGTTAGTTAAATTTACAATATATTTGAAAAGTGATATTAAAAGTTTTTATTTAATTTTTTTTACTCTTTTATATTCTCTATATTAAAATTGTTAACTACAATTCTCTAATTTTTTTTTTAAATTAAACTGACCAAAATTTTCCTGCCCCTCCTCTTCAAATCTCTCATAACCAACTACACCCTTAATTTTTAATGTGAACATTAAAATGTAACTAACATAATTAAGATGAACCGAACTACTAAAATAGAAAGACAGAAAAGGAGTAGAAAAGACAAATGGAGAGAAATGGATAATGGCCAAGATGAATAGTGACCGGCCAGAGGTGTTGTTATATAGAGCAATATGATATAGCTGTGATTGTGGTCCAAGCATATGCACAATCGTAACAGAATGTACGAATGCATTGGAGCCATACACGTATACAGATGACAGCCAATAAATAAAGTTACAACCTTTACAATATTAACAACATTAATCCTGATTATCTCTATATATTGTAACAAAAATAAATTGAAAAGATAATATAATACAATATAATAGAATGTTGAGGTAAGAAATCCCAATTCTCAACTCAGTGATATTTTTATGTGAACAATCAACTGAGGACTTATGAAACTAACTGTCCTCAGTTTAAGCAACAATATTTAAAATAAAATATTTGAACAAAAAATAATATTAACAAATTAAACTCAGATTGCTCCTAAATTGGTGCAGCACTTAGCTAACGATTAAAACTGATTAAAACTAATTAAAATAAATATTAATAATATAAAATAAAAGCGATTCAATTCTACAAATGTATTCGATGCCGGTACTTTATCACAACTTTTAGGGAGACCGCATTCTCAAAATTATCACTATCTAATCTATTTTACATTTTTACTCTTAGATTTAAATATTTTTGAAACTATTCATATATAAAAACTACTAATAAATTATATGTTGTGTATGATCCTTTAAAACAATTTAAAATCCTAAAAAGTGAACTGAATATTATATTAATGGTTAGAGATAGTATTTTGCAATGGTGTGGTTTCATAAGTCTGAGTTTATTTCCATCTGAAAAAAAAAAAAACACTCCTTCCAGTCTAAGTTAAAGAAACTAAATATTTTACTTATTTATAATATGCTATGTATTT
>JBAGKO010000012.1:12562203-12572488 GCA_037177275.1 Acacia concinna
CTTAATTATATCATATATCATATTTTATTACATTATATATTAGTTTATAAGTCAAACAATATAATTTGAAGAAAAATGAAAAATTTTAATATTTTAAAGTAATGTAATTAGCTTTCTTAGGATTTTTATAGGATTCTCTAAAAAAGTCAACGGGGTTTTATAAATAGGAACGGAGGGAGTATTAAACAAAGACAAAGAGTCCTTCAGTATACTCTGAAAGTATAAGGGTACGTTTTCAAGCAATTGGTTTAAGAGTCACTTGTAATTTCATTTTTTCAGGTATTTGGGGAGGCAAAGGGCAGGGCAAATCATTTCAAACAGAACTCATATTTCAGGCGATGGGAGTTGAACCTGTAATAATGTCTGCTGGGGAATTAGAGTCAGAAAGAGCCGGTATGTTGGAATTTGGATTCCTTCCATCAATGCTGTTGCTTCAAAGCAATAAAAATAACAACACTGAAAGAGAAACAAAGGAATGCCTATTTATTATGATATACTAACTTGTCAATGATTGTAATGCCTCACATACAAACTATTTAGAAAATGATTAATTGCACTCTTCAAAAATTGTTTTAACTGTTTCTTTCTCTTGCAAATTTTTACCAATTTTGATCTGTGATTTAGATATGCACCTCTGTATTTTTTTAAATGTTTTTTAAAGTCTTGTCCCCTATTTACATGCCTATATGGTTTTTCGCTGACCAGATTTGCATCTATGGATGTAACTTATCCTGTGATTTGTTTTAAGGCACTGCTTCTTGTAAACCTGTTCACATCACACCATTTATTAAATTTCATGTGCAGGAGAGCCAGGAAGATTAATTCGTGACCGCTATAGAACAGCATCTCAAGTGGTCCAGAATCAAGTTAGGAGTTTTAACATTTTCTTTCCTAATATGTATGTCTTGGTTGGAAGTTAAAAGTGTCACTTTATGTGAGTAGTTTCTAGACATTTTTCTTTGATAAAGACCATATGAGAGTACAAAAGGTTCACTTATCTATTAAAAGAAGACTTAGTAAGTCTACTGTATCTTTAAAAGACTGTTGCTGTGTAAAAATATGATGTCACGCTGAAGGCTGATTTTCCTAGTGTTCACCTTCTACTCATCTTCTGTTGAGTATTTAGAGACACTCATTAGCTAGCTGCAATATGTGTTTCTTGACTAATGTCATTGCTTTAGCAGCATCAGCTAACATACTATAATTGTTTCCTGCTTGATACAGGGGAAAATGAGCTGTTTGATGATCAATGATATTGATGCTGGCCTTGGTAGATTTGGTGAGCTAACATATGATCATATTCAGAGAAATGAAAATATAGAGAGTAGAGAGATATAATTACCTCTTTATTATTATTTACTTTATCTTATTCACTATTCTTGGTACGTTTTCATATTATTCTATATCTATACATGCTCCATTTTTAAAATTTTATGGTTACCAACTCCTTACTGAACATAATTTTTTTCCTGTTTTGACATAGGCAATACTCAAATGACAGTCAACAATCAAATTGTTGTTGGGACTCTTATGAATCTAGCAGACAATCCAACAAGAGTTAGTGTTGGCCAAAAGTGGCGAGAAACAGATATTACAAATAGAATTCCAATAATTGTAACAGGCAATGATTTTTCTACTATTTATGCTCCACTGATACGAGATGGAAGGATGGACAAGTTTTACTGGTAAATAGTACTTTACTCTATGGTAGTAGAAATTCCCATTAATGAAATTTGAAGCAGTTTTTTTTGGGTGATGTTTGGATATTATGGCCTTTCTATTAAACATTATGCATTTCTTATACATGATGGTAACAACAGTAACAATTCATAAGGAAGATGATAGTTTCTTGATTGATGTTAAATGTAGTAATTTATTTCACATGTTTATCTGGTCACATGGGTTATGTAATTGCCTTAAATTTTTCTCATTCCATGTTATTTAGGTGAACCATGTTTCCTCTCTGAGATGTAGTCTATGAATGTGAAACAGGCAACCTAACCGAGAAGATATTGTCAATATCGTTCGCAGAATGTATGAAAAAGATGGCATTTCTAAGGATGAAGTTATGAGAGTTGTGGACACTTTTCCTAATCAAGGTACATAAATTTTTCATTGACTTAAGAATACTTGAATATTGACCTGAAAGCAAAACACGTTATATTTACCTCATTCCTTCCTTGGGCTCATAAGGTTTAATAACGCTTGCCCATCAGTTGTCTATTTTGCATTTGCTCCATGCTTAAAAGACTGTTCTTGTTCCTGTTGAATGAGTTTCATGAATCATCCTTTTTTCACTTATCAAATATGCTTCTGAATATAGAATTATGAAGGCTGAGATATCTGATATACGGATCTATTGATGATTTGGGTATTGACAGCTTTGGACTTTTATGGAGCTCTTAGGTCTCGCACATATGACAGATCAATTTTGAAGGTATAAAGAAACCGTTGTTTGGGTTGGGAATAATATTTTCATCCCGTTGTTTTATTCTCGTGGGGGAAAATTATTAATTGTTTATTATCTTGCATATTATTAGTTAAAAGTAAAAGGTGGATATTATATATGATTCTTTGTTGTACAAGGTAAATATATGAGAGGAGTTTTGTCTCCTAAAGCATTAGGGAGCTGTTTGGTATGAGGGATTTAAAGGGGAAGGGAGGGAAATTTTTTAAGAATTGGATTAAAGAGAGAGAGAGAGAGAGAGAGAGAGAATTGAGGTTGAAAGTTTTTAATTAATTTTTCTTAATATTTTATTTTATATCTTATCTTTATTAAAATTTTATGACAACACTTCTCTAATTTTTTAAAAACCAACTCTAAATTTTTTTTCCTTTCCCTCCCTTTCCTCCATTTCCCTCATCCCTGAAGTCAATTTGCACAAACAAATCATTATCTACACACTTGCCTCATTAGTCATCCCTCTCTTCCATTATAATACATTAGGGAGTTTTATCAATGGTTTGTGTCAGGGCAACTGCCATTCCACGTTCCTTTGGCCCATACAAGATCGTGGGAAATGCAATTTAAAAAAGTCAATTTTTTATTATCTAATAAGGATTTTTATTAACGAGGGATGTAATTTTATGTTGTGTTTATTGTTTCATTTTAGTGGATTGATGATATTGGAGGTGTTGAAAATTTTGGAAAGAAGATTCTCAGTAAGAGAAAGGACAACAATCTTCCTGTATTTACTCCTCCAGAGGTATTATATTAATCAACTCTAGTTTCCTGTTTTCCCCTATAGTGTATATCCTACTTCTGCTATTGGCGTTGGATTATATTATTGATGAATTGTTATGTTAGTTCATTTATCGGTTTTAGTTGAACTTGAAATGCCAAGAGTAAATTTAAATATTAAAATAATAGAAGTGGTCTGTAAATTTTCAGCACTTTTGAAATTGACCCAAACTGATCCAATCAGAAACTCAAAACTAGTTCTGAATAATCCTTGATCATGTTCTTATGAATGTAGCTTGTCATTGACTAATAGAAGATTAAAGTTCAAGGCCTTTTAAACTTATTTAGTGCCTTGAATTTTGTGTTCAATATCACATTTAAAACTTGATTTCAGAAATAAAAGGGGGAATAATGTAGGACATCAGATGTCATTAAGGTTTTCATTAATGATATGTAGAACCAAATTGCAATAAATCCAGTTAAACTAGGCATTTTTTAAGTGGTTCATTTGAGATATGCACTTCTGGTGACTTTTTCACTATTTCCGAAAAATTGATGCTTTCTTACGTTTAAAACATAGAAAGTGCTGGCTCTTCTACATCGATTTCTTCATTTGTCAACATTCGGGTGTTCTCTTCTATACCAAACACAAAAACATCTCTTAAGTCAGACTTCTGAAATGTGAGACACTTTCATGTATAGGCTAGAAGATTCACTTAGATATATCATCTTGTCCAAACCTGATTGATGCTTCAAAAACGCTTACTTGATTATCTGCTTGACCCTTCTCTTTTTTACCCCCCCTTGCCACATTGATTTGTTTTATCAAATATGAATTTGAAGTTAAAACTGACTAGTTTTGCTTGTCATCGGATAGCAAACAGTGGAAGCTTTGCTTGAATCAGGTTATTCACTCATCAAGGAACAAAAGTTGATAATGGAAACTAAACTTTCAAAGGAATACATGAAGAATATAGATGACTAAAGGCACACTAAAGGCATTCATTATATATAAGGTCTTCTTCATGCACTCTGCTTCTCTTTACCTAATTTCTTCACTTAGGAGTTCAATGTATTATATACCGTTTTTAGATGAAGTGTGAAATTTTGTACAATAACAATGTAATACCTGAAATTTTATCTTAAAGTATGATCTAAACAGCTTACCTATCCTTGTTTTTATAGAAACTAACTATTAAAGTAAATAGTTCCCTAGTTCAGTGTGTAAACTTACATTCCCTGAAAGTTTTGCAGATTTTGATGGTGGTGATGAATGGTGCGAGTGTTTTGCAGAAAATTTTCAAATCCCAAAAAAAAGAACACCATTCAAGTTGGAACTTTTAAGTAGTCTTTGAAGTTTTGAGGCCTCTTCATCCCATTGAGTTTTAAATTATATTACAAAAAATCATCTCAGCCTTGACTCAGTTTCTTTCAATCACTGATATGAATTTGCACTAAGTAGCCCACTAATAGTGTGCAAAAGAATGGTTTGACTGTGGCCTCAGGCATATTAGCATGGTCTTGCGCCACCGAAAATGTCATTGAACATGTGGGCCCACAATACAAGACATATTTGGACACCACAGAAAAAGAATATATGCAAATCTATTCATTTATTATTTTGTTCTTAAAAAATAAATGGTAAAATAGATAAACAGAATTGGATAACCCGGCTACCCCATGCTGCTCCATTGGTTGTTTTCTTGAACACTATCAACCACTGGGGAATATTATTCTTGGAATGGAACTAATTCCACACGTTCTCAATTTTACCTATTTCAATTTTTAATACAAATTTTCTAAGTATAATTAGATTAAAAAATTCCCATATACTCAGAAAAGTCCTGATCTTTGAACAGTGAGCAGAGGACAACAATTGAGCCTTTGATTCTTTCTGGTCACCACATCTAAGTCATCCATTTTCTTGGGTGATAATCTAAGTCATCCAATTGTGTAAGTTAATATATCCCACAGGAATCTAAATCATCCACTTTTCTCTCTCTATTGGAATCCAATGCTGGAATAACTTGAAAAGTTGGCAACTTTGTGTGATACTAACTTGGATAAAAAGAATAAAGCATCCCCAAAGAACCATTCTGTTACACCCTTCCAAATTTCAAGAGATATATATTTATTTTGATATATGTACTGACATTTTGTGTCCCACTTAGTGCTATGGAGTAGAATATCAAAACACTTTAATTAATTTTACATATTCTAAAACAAGAAGAACAAACACTGATGGTAGATCTTATCTTGTCTAATTGGCTTTCGCCTAAAGAAAGGAAATGTGTGATAAAGAAGAATAAAAGAATGTCAGATCTTTTCGCTAAGAAGAATTAAAGTTTAATAAAGAAGGTTTAAAGATGTTTTATTTGACTTAAGCACAAATGGATTGTGGGTCCCAGGTTGAGATCACTTTTATTATTATTTTTTTAAAAAAAAATAATTGAGCTGAACTATGTTATTCAGCATTGTCAACTAATAAGAATTTAAGAGCAGAAGTGTTCATGCACAAACCTCAGTAAAAAAAAAAATGTGTGGTAAAGAAGAATACAATAACCAAGATTATTTCTTTTTGATTGATTGATGATAGATAGAATTACTGTCAATCCCCTACTTAAAAGGGATACATTTATTTACATTTGGATCCTTTTAAACTACAAATTTTTTTAAATTGACAACTATAATATACTATATTAACAATTTTTTTTTTTTATAAAAATCCCTCGATAACATCTGTTATATTGAAAAGATTTATTTGAGAACATACTATATATAGCAAGAAAAAAAGAATTAATTATGTACTCCATTCGATCTAAGATATAAGGTACCTAAATCCACAAGACAAGTCACTTAGAGAGTTATTAACGGTGATATTTCAATTTTATATTTATTGTTTGTGGGATGTACACATAAGATATCAAGAAAGAGGACATATGTGAGACATATTTTAATATGGATAAAGTTGAATCTTTTTAATTTAATACAAATTTAATAAGTTAATTCACTTAATTGTTCTTCGATAAATTGGTTGAAAGTGATTTATATTTTACATTAGAAGGATTATGTCTGGTACAATCTGACTTCATTACCAAACAGAATTTCTGGTCATCATTCCAATGCTAATTCTTTTTTAAATTTTAATCATATTCTTTTGCCTACCAAATATAGTCTGAGGTCCTAAGGATTAATAAAAGAAGGGTTAAGATGTTTTGTTTGACTTAATTAGAGAGAGATGGAATGTGAGTCCTACGTTTGATTTGAGATTACTTTTCTGTTTAAACACTGAAACCAATATTTTATCAAAAAAAAAAAAAGCCAAACAAAGAAAGCAATATTATATAAATTGGGTGGCTTGCCATTCTTTGCCTCATTTTGGTGACAGTAATAATGCTTCTTTCCATAATGCCCATTCTGTTTCCTCTTATTTATAATTCCTCCCACTCTCTCTCCCCCTCACATATTATTCAAAGCTTGAATAATCTCAATGGGTGAGCCAAGTTGAGGCATTAATCCAATTGAACTTCTCAATGAAGTTTGTATCGTCACCATTTTCTTCTTTTGTGTGTAATAATTTTATTAAGAAAAATCAGTGGGGAAGGGGAATGGCAACATGGGAGAGGCAAAGACATGTTACTTCCATTATACATGTATTTTTTTAATCAAATAAACGATTATTCAACTAACAACTCGATGCGTTTAATATAAGGAATCTTCTAGAAGATCTTGAGAATTTAAGATGTTGGTTACTTTATAAAGCTTAGCTAAGCAACATTAAATATTTTTCCCAATTTTTTTTCTTTATGATATTTACTCAAATCCAAATTATAAAGCATTTCTTTTTCTTTTTTTTGATAAAAAATTTCTTGGAAGGGGGTCAGGCTCCCCCACAATCTAAGGGCAGGGCAAATCTCTATTCCTCCTAAGTGATACCAATGTCAGGCAGGGCGAGTCGTCACTTACCCTCAGGCGTCAACCTAGGCCTAGAGCTAGGATGCCTCCCCAAGTGCCACGACTGAAACCACAACTAAGTGGTTTTCCCAATGATCGAATACCACTCTATTTATAAGAGTTGTCAATACCCTCGCTAGTTGAACCCACGGACAATGGATAATTATAAAGCATTTCTAATCATCTCTTTCGAATTACAAAGAGATGGTTAAGTCATCAAATTTGTTTAAATGAAAAAAAGGTAAACTTGACTATATTTAAAAACATGAATTATATGTTAATAAGCGAAGAAAGATTACATTAAACTTTAAATAGGCACATTCTTTAAAAGGAATATAACTAACAATTCACTCAGTAACTTCTAATAAACATAATCCATTTCTTTTACAAAATGTCTTATGATAGGGATCACTGTACAATTACAATTAAGATGTGGAGAGGCATTAAGAGAGAAATCATTAAAATGGGGTTACTATTTGAGGGGGGAGATTTCAAAATCTTATGGTGATTTTTGGAAAGTTCAAGAGCTAAACACTAACTTCAATAGATTTTTTTGTAGTTTGTAATTTAAATGATTTACCTTTAAATGCAGAGGGAGTAATTAATATTTAAGTTAGCTAGGTCAGATAATTGAAAAATTCTTTTTTTTAATTACTGCTACTATAATTCTATCATTTATAAGGCTCAGTCCCTTGTGCGTTTTCAGTCCCAAAGAAAAATCCCTTGTACTTTTTGGTATTTTCTTTTGATACAATATGCTTTTGGTATTAAATAAGTATATTTGGAGAGAAGTAAGTGGGAATGAATCAATAATAAACTCAAGTAAAATGGGTTTATTAGGTAAACTCTTAAAACAATATGGAGGAAGACACATCATTGAATTAATTCAGCTTGAGATATATAGGCACTACCTCGTGCTCGTAATATGGTTTTCTTTTCAATTATTCCCAATAAAAATTGTTAACCTTTGGTGAGTAACATGGATGATGATAAAGTTGGGCATGCTTCTAGGTTATTCATATATAATTAATGTAGGACTGTGGCCCCTATGTCAAAAGAGTACAATAAATTAATCATATTATTTTTTGCCAACAAATTACTCCTATTATTGATTGTTTATATAAAAAAAAAATGTGGCGTGTTAAAATTTTTCACAATGGGTGTATTTCTTGCCAACAATATATGTGTGTATAAAAAATGTTAAAAATTGACTTTTAAATTAAATCTTTTGCCGGCCAAAAAGAAACTTGAGATATTAAATGCTTCAAATGCAGTAATCACAACTTTTGATTCATAATAAATGTTTGAAACTACCTGATCATAAATATGGAATTCAGTTTATTTTAAAAAAAAAATTAAGAAAGACAATTAAATTACTTTAAGGCATTTATAATTATAATTTTTTCTCTAAAATAATTTATCTAACTTATAATCTGATATATAATTTAACCACACACAAATGACACAATATATGATATGATTAAATAACTTATTTAATTTTATTAATCTCTTAAAAAATAAATTAAATCTTATATTTAGAAACAAAAGTAGAACAATTTTATATTCTTTTGGTTGACACTTGACACTATAAGGCAATTTTATAAATATAGACTAAAATATACAAAAGGGTTAAAGTGAAAAAATAACCATAAACTCTCTTGTCAAAAGTATAAAAATAATCATAAATTATTTTTGAAGTAAAAATAACCATGAACTTTAGAAAACCGTGCAAAACCGATAAGTTATTATAGCGAACCGTTAACCCCGATACAATAACCTTCACAAAATATTAATAGCGTTATAGTAATTTACCAGTTTTGCACTATTTTCTAAAGTTTATGGTTATTTTTGCTCTAAAAAAATAGTTTGTGGTTACTTTTACATTTTTTACAAGAGTGTATGGTTATTTTTGTTAGAACAAACCTTTCACCCAAGAGGGGGTGAATTGGGTGATAATAAAAATTTATGTTTAAATAAAATTTAATGCAAGAAAGGAAAGGAGAAGATGATACTAACACCACAATTTATACTGATTCGGTCCAAACTCACGACCTAAATTCAGTTACTCGAGTATCCTTCGAGTTTCCACTATATCCCAAGATTTGAACGGGCTCTTGGTGCCACAGTATAGACTTTCACACACTTCAACTCAAGAGGCACTCCCCCTTACAGTGTGTAAACTAAGCTCCAACTCAATGTCCCTCTTCCTTGAGTTAAACACGACAAGTGTTTGTGAGTTTAAGTAAAAACTCTTTCTGAAAGAGTAGATGATAATTAACACTGAAGCTCTGCGAAGAATTTAATACCTAATTAATGCAATAGTATCTCAACTTAATTCTATTGTGCTTAGTTGTTGACGACATAAATGTCTTGACTATTTATATTGTTTGAGTAGTTGATAGCTATTGTAAGTCGTTGATAGCCTTTGAGATAGATTTGGGAATCCGTTGGAAGTAGGTAGGTATTTGTTGTAGTAGCCTTAATATACCTGTTTAAGACTATAAGAAATTTCTCTTCTGATTGGTAAAGTATCCGTTGAGTAGAGAGAAAAATTGCTTCGGGGAGTTCTACCAACTTTTTGCCAATATTAATTGTGTTTGACATACAATGTGTGACTTATCCATTGAAGCACTTCTTGCTTGATTTGAGGATTAATATTTATGCTAATTCATAAAGGAAGAAGTCCAAATAGGTTAGTGTTCAATGGGTGTCAATATAATTCATATAAGAATCAATCTAAAATTGACGCTATGATGCTCTATTTTAGATCTTCTGGAGTTCTTGAAACAACCTTGAGGTTCTAAGTTACCCTTGAGGCTAGCATGAAAAACTTGTTAAGAAGACTTTACTCGAGGACCTTTGTAAAACAGAAACTATATATGTGATTTTTAGAAATCCTTCCTCAAGTATATTTAAAGAGATAGATACCTTGAGGTTAGACAGACACTCAAGGTTTGTTTTAAGTAGTTGTTCAAACCTTAAGGTTTCTACCTTTACTTGAGGTATTGTTTGAAGATATTAATCATGCTTCCCTTGTGTAACATCCCACTTTTCAGGATCCTTACCTTATCTTACAGTGGCCTTTGGAACCACTGACGTGTCCGTATGTCAAAACAGAGAAATTAAAAATTTCGACATAGACAAACGGAG
>JBAGKO010000012.1:12574897-12594972 GCA_037177275.1 Acacia concinna
TAACCATCTTTAACCGAATATATACTAGAATTGTTTCTGGATCATCAAATAGTACAAGGGTTCTTGGAGAGAGTGATTGGATAAAATGTAAATTGCTTAACCAGGTATAATAAATAAAGCAAATTTATGTTCCAACTTTCTTTAGAAGATAGTATAAGGTCTGATACCTTTAAATCTAGGTACGACAAACTAAATTATTGCATTGACCACTCAAGCCTATTATTTAACTATATAGAAGATCTATCACCAACTTGCCAAGTTAGATAGTTAGTCATTAGAGTTGCAGCCTTAAAAATATGCTTCCACGATCTTAAACTATTATTTATAGGTTTAAAAATATAGTTTTGTCTAGGATCCATGTATTTTGGAAGCATCACTTTAGTGAGTAGAAAAGATTTATTAGAGGCCTGTCACCATAAATGTTTAACCAACAAGGCCAAATTAAAATCTTCCAACCGAAACAGTTGCAATCCACCACTAGAAATTGGCAAACAAAGCTCTTCCCATCAAACGAAATGTACCCGATTTGACATTTCAGAATGACCCCAGAAGAAATTTGTCATTCTCATTGCAATCATGTGACACGTTTTATTAGAAAACTTTATTAATGATGGTTAATTAGATCTAACCGAAGGATTAATTTCTTTAAAAAGCAAAGATTAATTTCAAATTCAAATTCTGCTGTTAGAGAAATTAAATAAAGAGTCATCAACTAGAATTTAGATTAATTAGTCGATATGATAGGGGGAAGTTAATTATTTGGTACATATAGTCTTCCTTAATTGTAATTTAGTACCTAAAGTGCTAAACTTAAAAACCTGCAACGAGCAGCAATTCAGCCCTTATAGTTTTAACTTCTTTGAACTATAGTCATTGAACTCGGTGTAATTCACTACTTATCTCACTAAATTTTATTTTGTAAAATGTACAAACCAATATTTTTTACAAAAAAGAATAAAGAACTAAATTATAACCCACCAATCAAAACTATAAAGATCAAATTATGCTACCTCCATCTTAAATATAAGACATACTTAACTTTTTTTGTAGATATTAAAGAAGCTAATCAAATTATTTTAAAGTATTTGCATTTGTATTTTTTTCTCTCTAAACTAATTTCTTTGATTTATTAATTGATATATAATATATAATTATATAATAAAGTGACTTCGCGAAAAAAAAAGTCAACTAATCTTATATTTAAAACTTGTGAAGTATTAAATTAGTCAATAGTATCAGGTATAAGATGATTGATATAGAAGGAAATATTGGGCTCATATGCTAATCAATCTATATATCAATCTCACTTCTCAGTTAATCTTGTAGGGAGTGAAAATTTATTGAAAAGAATATTAAACAGTTAAAAGGTTGAAAATAATTAAAGATATGTACAATCCTTAAAAATTGACCAAATGCTATGTGACAACCTTAAGAAATGTTTACATTCATGAAACTTCCCAGAACAATGATCTGAAGATAACTTATTGTGACTTTTTATTGTTCTTTTTTTTAAAATTATTTTGAAGATGCTTTTAGTAATTAACTCTTCGTCAACTTTCTTTTTGGAAGATACTTCATAATTAAGTCATATATTAATTTTTCACTGGTACTCTTTTCTCTTATATATGGAAGCCAAGGAAAGTACTAATTAAGCAACTTTATTATTTTTAAAAAAGTATGACAAGAAACTGGAAAGTATTTCGCAATCACAAGTTTTAGTGTGGCCGCTACTATCTTCCTTTTGAAAATGGACAAAGCAAAGAATCTATTCAGGAACAGCAAGTGGGCCACGTTGGATAGACAATAAAAGAAAACAATATGTGTGTGTGTTTTGATGATATGGAATGAATATTTTTTTTATTAATTCTTAATATGTATTGTTATCATTATGATTGGTTAGAATTAATTAGGTATGGATAAAGATGAAATGGTTTGGATCCTCTAAACTTAGGGTTTTTTGTTGGGAGAATTACATGTAAGTTCTACGTAAGAGAATTAATTATTTAACAAATCCTATGGTAGTTTTAAATTTATTAATGAGAAGCTCTTCACTTGTGAATAAAGACTTTTTTTTATATTATTTCCCTTATTTGAGACCCACATTCAATTCTCCCTTTTTTGTTAGAGCGGGGATTATGACCATAATCATATAAAGATTATCCTAAAAAATGAACTACGCTATCAATCCTTAAAAAATTTCAGCAACAGTCAATAAAAAATAAAAAATAACAGTTAAATTTAAATATTTTTTTTAAAAAATACTAACTTAGACTAGACCAATTTAGGTGGTTTAGTCCTTTTGCCTGAAACCCAATCCAACTTGACTAGTCAGTCTAGTCCAGTATGATCCAATTTTAATATGTATCTTAATTGGATTGGACAGGACTGGACTGGACTAACTCAGGTTGGGTTGGATGGATTGGACCACTGAGTTTTTGCTCATCCCTAGTAACGGCTGACATGTGTGGCTTAAAAATATTACTTACGAGATTACAGTATTTGAAGAACTTAAGTTGTCAATATGTATACTAAAGTTGTTAACAGTGATGCGTAATCGACCTAAATATAGATAATAATTACTTAAGATCACAATTAACAATTTTAGTGTGCATGTTAACAATTTGAGCTCCCCAAATATTGTATTGGTCACTTAGAAACATTCAACAAATTACATATTACTCCCACATATATGACTTGAAATTTGTGATATTGGATTCTCTTATTTGTCTTTTCCCTTTATATTCTTTTCGGTTAATTTTTATTTATCTTACCATTACAAAAAAAAAAGACTATGGAGATATGTTTTGAACCAAGTGTGAGATGTGCCTATTGTTTCTTTATAAATAAAGTGACTTCATAAGCAAGTATCTATTAAAATGTGCGTTTCGTGCATTACACAAAATTTTTAAAAAAGTTCTGGTATTCATAATTTTTAAATAACATCTTTTTTCCTTAAAAAAATTTAGTGGAAAGGAATGAGTTAAACACTATGTACAAAAAGAGGATACAAGTCACGACCAATTAACTCTCTCCAACCTATGCCATTTCCAAATCCTACTCCAAAATCTATCCAATTTTTTGCACGTGTGCTTATGTTTAGCCTTTAGCAAAATAATCATATTTACATCAAATTCCTTATATCTATTATATTGAATTTTCCAATTACATATGAACATGTAAACTATTTATTTCATTTGAGTTTATTATTATATTGTAATAATTTAAAAATAGAATACATGATCGCATATGATTGGAGAATTTGATGAATTAGATATAAGAAATTTGATCTAAATATTTTTCTGAGAAAAATATATTCTGTATGGAATTTCCATTTGTAATAAGTTTTTTTATATATGAATATGTATTTATGCAAAATATACAGAAAGTTACATTATAATAAATTATGAATAATAATACAACACAACTTATACTCAAGTTGAATAGCAAGATCTACATAGGCCAAAAAAAGAAAAAGAAAAAGAAAAGAAGGATAGCAAAGTCTAGATTTATAGATGATTTTTAACAATTTAATTTTAATTAGAAAGTTGAAATCCAAACTTGAAAAGTGAGTCACCCACCACTATGTATTGCCTTTAGGGTCACACGCTTTAAGTTCACCAATTGAATACTTATACCATCCACCATACGTTCTAGCCAATTATTAATCTCCACTTAAAAATTCAATTTTTTTTTCTTTGTAAAGCTAGATAAATAATAATTATAAAAAAAGTAAATAATACTATATTTAATTTTTAATATAAGATCTCATTTGTAGTGTAATTTAGACAATAAAAAGATATTATATTAAGAAACAACAAAAGTACATGCCAACAAAATTAGTTATAAATTTTAAATATAAGTTACAAAAATAACCATGAGTTTTTATTAAAAGTACGTTTAACATCATATACTTATTAGAGGTGCAAAAATACTTATAAATATTCAAAATGGGAGCAAAATTATCAACATAATTAAATACGATATAATAACACTATTACATATACGTATGCAAAAAGAGCACGAGCTCCACTACAAAATGTAGTCGTGTTGGATTTAACAGAATTTACATTTTTTTACTTCATTTTAAATATTTATAGATATTTTTGTACTTTCAAAAAAGTACATAGCGCTTAATGCACTTTATGTAAAAATTCATGGATATTTTTGTATCTTAACCATAAATTTAAAAATTAAACATAATTTTTTTTTACTTAGAGGTGACAATAGTTATATTTCAATCAAGTGACATTAAATATATAACCATGTTACAATGGTAATTGGATTCATCATTTTAACATCTTACATGATTTACCGTATTATACCAAGTTACCAATGTCAAGAATTTAGATGGGATCCAAATTTTATTTTATATTGTTTGTTCATTTTTCTTACCGATTTTTAAATGTCATTGTTTTGGGTTAAAAGAAAATAAAATTTCGTCATATCTATATTTTAGCAAATTTGTTTTGTTAGGTTACGCGTTTACACACACACACACACGAATGTTTCATTTACTTGTATATTAATACCGTTTTTATTTAAACATTACTTATATTTTCAAATTATTTTTTTGCCTGCTACATTTTAAAATTCATATATCAATATTTTTTATATATTTTAATTATGATTGGTTTTATCATGTTTCAATCATAGTACGCACAATAACATCTACATTATCGTGTCAATCTGTTGATCAATATGACAACTTTTCAACACCTTGATTGATTTGATTTAAACATTTGGATTAAAATTTATTTGTGTTGAAAACGAATTTGAAAGTGGCATTAAATTCAGAGAAAGGTGACATGAAAGTTGAAAGCGGAGCTAAGCTAAACGGAGGAAGCGAACCAAATTTCAATGGTCCAAGTCAGAAAACTGCGTTGATGAAAACTCTGATAATTGATTTATTAAAAGTTAATTGTGTTTAAATTAAAGATAAAAAAGTGATTTATTGAAAATAGAAGAAGTTACTTGTGTTTGGATTGAAAGTAAAAAAACTGACTTATAATAAATTACTTGTATTTCAGAAGTTACAGCCAAACATTCAAATTCAGAAAAATTATTTTTTTTCTGCAGAAAAATCAAAAGCCCCTGCCAAACAGGCCTGAAACGCAGGCAACATTTCTTTGAATTTTTTTAAAAATTTTTGAAGAGTTTAACGTTAAGGTTAGGGTTAGGTATTGAAAAATTAGGCATATTATGTACTAAAGTAAACCTAATGAAATTAACAAACGTCGAGCGTTACAGTATTCAAAATTTTAAATTCAAATGATGTCTTCATCACATCACAACTCAAGAATTCAGAGTTGTGTTTCACAAACTACAACCCACCTACCCCTATCCGTTGTTCAATCTGCCAGGTCCCACTCCCTATCAATTCGCCACATGGACCAATCACTATTCCTTAAAAATTCATTTATTTACTATATTTTTTATTAATTTGTTTTCATTCTTAGTACATAGTCCTCTTAATAGAGGTGGGGAAGGAAATTTTTTTAACCTATTTAGGAGACAAGTTGTAAATTTTTTGATGTTAATGTGTACTTTATCTTTTATTTATTATTTTATTGATTTTATTCTTGTGTAGCATAATGTATAATAGATTAAAAAGAAAATTGGACAGTTGTTAAATTTTATGTTAAAGTTAATAAAGCTAAATATTTTTCTTAGGCTATGTGAAATACATTGGAAGTATTTTATAAATGGGATAAAAAAAGTCTACATAATTTTTTCACTAATTATTTTATATACTTTTTTCATTTCAGGTACCATTAGGGGTTTTCTTTAGATTATCCCTTACTAATATTTTACTATTAGATTATCACCTTTCAACAAATTCATCTTCAAGCTAACATATATATATATATATATATAACACTAAAGTTATAGAATAACAAATAGTATGACATTTTTTAAACACTTTGTACAATATATAAAAATGTATTTATATTGCACAATAAACTTCATAATAAATTATACTCTTTATAAATTACGGAAAAAAGTTCATTCTTTAAAAATTTATCTCAACTGATTTATTTTTCCTACAAAATGTGGTTTTGCTTTTGCGGATTTAAATTTTCTGCATTTACTTGTCAATATTTGAGATAAACTTACTTAGTAGTAGATAAAAATTTAATTTTTTAAATTAAACTTAAAAAAAATTAGTTTCATACCCTATTTTTTTAAAAAAATTTTAATGCACTATTTTTTTTGGCCTGAATTGTGTGCCACTTATTTATACACACAAGCATATTTTGTTAAATCAAATTTTTAACTATTTAGAGATTTATTTTATACGGATTTTTATCTGTCAGATTTTCGGCTTATATCTTACAACCTTTCATGATAAAGCCAATTAGAAATGTTTACGATTAATATAACTTTTAGTCCTTTAAATTTAACTCAATTTTAATTTTAGTTTCTCAAATTTTTAACCCATGATTCCTTAAATTTTTTCTGTTTATACTAGTTAGTCTTTGGATATTGAAAATGATTTGATTCTGCCTTTGATAATCTTAATTTATCTGTTGTGGCACTAGTACTTTTAAAGTAACTTATGTAACATGTTTGTTACGACAAATGACTTAGTAAATAACATTATTTTGGTTAATTATATGCTTGACATTAAATTTAAAAAGAAAATAAAAGGATTAAGTCCTTTGTCAAGCCAATATAATTAATCAAAATAATGCCTTTGCCATTTCAGCAATTCTAATAAGCATGTCACATAAATTATTTTAATAGTGTTAGTGTCATGTCAAAAGAATTAACACTTTCAAATGTAAGGCCAAGTCATTTTTAAATTTTATGGACTAAATGTTATAAACAAAACAAATTTGAGGGATTACAACCACTGATTTTAAATTTAAAGGATTAAAACTAAAATTAGATTAAACTTAAAGAATTAAAAGTTATATCACCCCAAAATTTTATCATATAGTTTATCGATTCATTCTTTTGGCGTTAGCATATAATTGATAATTTTTTTTTGGATAAAATATAGTTGATCAAATTCATATTTTTAAAAAGCCACACATTTTAAACCACGTGTTTATTTTGTACTATATGATATATATTAAACATAATATATTACAGAATATAAGGACAGAAAAATAATAAAATGAAGGGTAGTTGATGCCTTGATGCCCACTTGGTTTAAAATTATTTTCCGGTTTCCAGTTACATCTACCGAACTAATATTTAATATATTTTTAAAAAAGTTGGTAACTAAGCCTCAGTAATTAACAATTAATTAAGGTCAATCTCAAACAATATATATTATAAAGCAAAACATAAAAAGATAAAAGAATAGTATCTCTTGACCTACATATTCTTGTAAATAAAAAGTATTTGAAAATATTTCCCACATAAATTATTGATGATTAGATTTTACGAGACTTATTAAATATTTTTTATAAATTTATTAAAATTGATTATATCTTAAAGACTTATTAATATTATATTTCAACTACGAATGATAATATGGCTTGATTGAAATTTGAAAATATTTCGATTCCCTTTAATCAAAAAGCTATTTTTGGTTCAAATGAGTCTGGAAAAAAAGAAAAGAAAAGAGCAACGCTAACTGACTGTACCTAATAATTATCAAATCTAAAAAAAAATATTATTAAACACTGAATGATTTTAATCAAAATCCTAAATATAAGAATTAGATAACTACTAAGTATATATTAAAAAAATAGTTAAATTAGTTATTTGTTGAAGATTTTTTTTTTATTGCTATAGTGTAACTATAAAACTATTGTAGAGATAAAAGCTGTTTTAATTTAATACTCCCTCCAGTCCTAATGATAAGGGCCTTTTAAAAATTTAATTTGATTATAAATATAAAGACCTTATTCACATTATCTCTCATATTTTACCACTTCTTCCCAAACTATATATAAAGTTGGTAATCAGGATGAAGGGAATATGAGGGAAATGGTGAAAAATAAGGGTATTTTTAAAAGATTAGATTTTATTTTAATAATGATTGTTATCTTTAATTTCTCCTAAAAAGTCAATGACCCTTTATAATTAGGCTCGGAAATAGCATGTTTAATGGTTGAGGGGTAATTTTATTTCAGAAATTGTCATTAATGGGCAATTTTGCCCCAAAGTTTTTTTGTGGGACAAATTTTCCTCAGAAGAGTAAAATGGTAGAAATAAAAAAATTTAAATCTAACTTTTAAAAAAATGAAATGGATTATGATATATGGATTTCTTGATTAAATTTATATTTTAACAAAAATAATATAGATGGCATGAGAATAATATATTTTGTCAATTAACATTTGGGATAACAGTCATAACATAATTACTCTCATTTTTAATACTTCTAGAGCAAATTAACTTTTACAAAAACTTTCGGAGTAAAATTGTCTATAAGTGACAACTTCTAAAATAAAATTTCCTTTTAACCCTATGTTTAATCAACCAAGAGAATTTAGAATAAAATTGTAAATGTAGAGGATAAAAATATATTACAAAATTATATTTAGAATTAAAACAAATCATTCTATTAACTCTTCCCTTTAACATTTAACAGAGTAAAGTAGCAACAAAAATAGAAACAACACTAATGGATTTAACCCCCAGGTGAAGTTTAAAAAGGTGTTTAGTTTGATGGTATACAATTCGTATGGTAGAGAAAAATCGGCAAAAAAAAAGGTATGTGCTGCCTGATGATACCAAGAATTTGGATAAAGCGTGATATATATATTTTTTTGCCTGCGATAAAGTGTGATATAAATACTAGTAAATAACTAAATATATATTAGGGTAAAAATAAATAACTATGACATCATACTCTTCATGTCCTATATATAAGGCATTGTTAGTAGGAAAAATGACACTTAAATAACATTTGAAATTGTAAAATCCAAATTGGTCTGTTAACATTAAAAGACATTAAGATATTATTGATCAAATTGGATTTTTTCAAATTTTCTGATGTAAACAATAACAGAATTTCACAAGACGAATAATGAAATTTACAAGAATAGTAATGGAATTCGTTAGTTTGTGTATTATTTTTCACATTACCAAATTTAAAAATTAAAGGAGAGATAAGATCTTTCGTAAGTTGACTAATACAATTTACAAGAACAATAATGTTATTCACTAGTTTGTGGGTTATTTTTCACATCACTAAATTTAAAAAACCTAATTTAATCATAACACCTTAGTGTTTTTTTGAAATGTTAACAAATCTTTTTAAGTTTTAAAAATTCAAATAGTATTTAAGTGTCATTTTCCCTTATTAGTATTGTTCACTTATACTAATTTTTTTAAATTTTATTAACTCTTCTATAAGTTTCAACAATTTTTTAATTTTAATCCTATATAATATTATATTATACCCTATAAAAATAAAATTAATATAATAACAAATATATAACAAAATTAGATATTCATATAAAAATTTTCTAAAGGTGCCTAGTTTTCATTTACTACATTCCAATATAATAACTACAGTAATACGATTATTACTATATAGCAATAATTAACCTCACGTGTCGGTGATCTGACTTGTCCTTTTATATCTCACAACCCTCTCCCCCACAGGTCATTGCCATTCAACCCCCAAAAAACAAACAGGCGCACACGCACACATCTCTCTCTCTCTCTCTCTCTCTCTCTGAAACTTTTAGCGAAGAAGGAAGGGGCATGGTCATACACCTGGTGGTTCTGATGGGCTATTGAAAAGTATTGAAATTTATGAACTACAAGTGTTGTTCATCATCATCTTCATCTCCTTCAGTAGTAATAAGTCTGGCAGGATTAAGAAGAATCTCAGTGCCTCTCAGGCTGAGAAGGAAGCCCAGGAAGAAGAAGATCCCCAAGGTCAAAGATAAGCTAATGGATTTCTGGCACAAGATGATTTTCCCTGTAAGGCGTGTTTGGCTCGCTCTCTCTTCTCGCCTTAAGCCTCGCACAAATGGTATTCTCTCTCTCTCCCTCTCTGCAGAAAAAAATCAATGGAATTACTGGTTTTCTCTGATCTCTGGTTTTTTTTTTCCCATATTTTTTTCCTTCTTGATCTTTATCACACAACTAAATTTTATTCTGTTTCTCTCTTGCTCCTTCAATTTCCATATGAGTCTGCAGCTTTTTTCTGCACTCAAATGTATTGTTTCATGGAAACAGAGACGTGTACGGACAATCCAAGCAAATTGGTGTGTGTGTGTGTGTGTGTGTTGTGTGTTTGTCCAATAAATTAGCTTTCGGTTAAGAAGGTCACTTCAAGACAAAAGGAAGAAGCAACTTTTATTCTGTCTTTTATATTACTGCATAAATCTTAAGCTATTATTCCTACCTCTCCATATCACCACACAAACACAGACACACACATAAGAAATTATTAGAAAACTATGAATGAATCTTTTTAAACGTTGTGAGTGGTAACTAACCTAACCTAACCTGATGATCCGTTTGTGCCACCGAAAGAGAAGAAGAAGAAGAGTGTGGATAGGATCAACATCTTTTTCAGTGCAAACTTTATATGCCCTTGTCTGTTATACTATATTTTATGATTACTATACTATTTTTTCCCTTATACCCACATAATAAGTGCCTTCTCCACCACACAGACTCCTCAATGAATGACTAGTGACATCAAAGCCTAGTTTGTCACTGTATGTACAACAACAACAATTTCAAGCCTTACTATGTAGGGTCGGCGTGGATCAAGATCACTGTTATGCTTAATCAACAATCAAATTTTTGAATAAATTGTTGACAAATATGTCCCATTCAATAACATCCTTGAGTGTGTTTTCTGACTTTCCCTAACCCCTTTTCAAAGAATTTTATATTGCTTAATCTCCTCTCCTCACAGGGGTATCTAAATACCCTTCTTTATATGTTCTAGAACCACCAAGATGATTTTCTACCATATTCTCTTTAATAGATGTCATATAGTTTTGATGGTCTTGTATAAACTTCCCTTTCACCTTGTTAGATCACTGTAAAAAAGGGGAAAAGATAGATTTCTAAACAGGAAGTCCTTGTTGGTTTTTTGATGCAGGGGATGGATTGCTGAGGCTTCAAGATGATGTACAGACATGTGGGTATCAAGATGTACAAGTGATGTGGGAAATGCTAAGAAGAACAGAGACTGAGGTTGTTTTGGACAGCCATCTGAAAAGGAGGCAACAACCATTCTGGGGAATCTTTGTATGGCCTTCTACTTCTAACCACACCGATCATGCTTCATTGGAATCTTCCAAGTCTTCCTAGTTGCCCAAGAAGTAGCTGACTTATGTTTGATGGTGATGATGATGATGATTGTGCCTTTTCTAATAAAATCTGCTGCTCATGTTTGGATTGCTAGCAGTACAGAGGCATAAATATAACATCAAACATGTGTCAGCTCTCTCTCTCACGCCACTGAGATATATATATATATATATACTACTTTGTGACAGTGATATTTGTAAATACATCAATGTATTGTCAATTGCCAACCCAGAAGCTTTCAGGGATTGCTTCTTGTGGTTTTAGGCTCATGCAATTCAAGGTATTTAACTGATAAGAATACCTGTGTTAATCCATTGGCACCAAGATCCCAATGCTTTTATTTTTGGGTAAAAGTTAGTCCTTACTCCTTACCATTAGCTTAAAACAGAGATTGTTTTTTAGATATAAAATGGATTTGCATAGTCCAAAAACAAATAAGAGAGCTCTATATAGATAAACTCTAATTCATATTTATCAGCTCTAATCCTTATAGTTGGAGGAATTGAAAAAAAAAACACAATTAAATTTGGAAGATGGTGGTGGGGTGTAAGTAATGGCCTCAAGTGATGTGTATTTGAATCTACCAACCATTAATCAGAATTGAGAGGTCCTGAGGACAAAGACTTGTTGTGGACCCTACATGGGCTAACTTTGAATGTGGGGCCTACGCAATGGACTTGTGGGGGGAAACTTATAAATCCATCTCAGTAGAAACTACCTTCCCAGTTTATCTCTAAAATCACACTAAGACAGAGCATGCATAATCAAGGAAGCTTGTCTCCCATGACACTGTCAATAAACACAAACCAATACTATCTGAAAACTACTCCCCAGCACTCCCATCTCCATGCTTCGGGTCATTCAGAAAATTGTCTATATATATACATGTATACATATTTAGGCAAAATACCCCTACGGTATTTAATATAAGTAGTTGATATGGCATGTTTTTTTTTAAAATATCTGAACCATCTTCCTTAATTCCTTGATATTTCTTTAACTTGATTATAGTTGATAGTACATCAATAGGGGCAAACTGGGGAAAAATTATAAATATAAAAAATATGTCTTATATTTAGAATAAAAATCAACTCCAAAATTAAGTGTTATATTAAAGACCGGCGGGAGTAGTAACATAATCTTAATATGGTCTTCCGAAACATCTATTCTCATGGATTTGTCATCATGGATGGTGAGAATTCAGCAACCAACAAAGAGGAGAGGAGCATTATTCATCAATAATTTGACTCTGACAATGAAATACTGATGGACAAGAAGGAAGTGGTGATGACTTTAATTACATCAGATTGAAACATATCAAAGTTTTCAAATTAGGGGAAATATTCAAATATATTTATTTATTTATTTAATTATGGATTGGTATTAGGTTCATTTCATATAAGTGATCAGTAATATAAAGCTACTGTGTAATTGACAGTGGAATTTGTAGATATGCCCAATGTATTGTCAACAGCAAACCCTGAAGCTTTCAGCCTAACTTGCTTGGAGGTGTCACTGGATTCATCAACTCATATCCTTTTCTTTTTTAACTGATAAGAATAATATAGATATCTATCTATCATTCGCACCGCCAACATAAATTAGAAGTCAGCAATATATATAATCGCACAACGTCATTATACTCTAATAAGAACGTTATTATGAAGTAAATTGATCCTATCACTCGTTACATAAAGGGTTTAAGTATGTACATGATGTTTTACAAATCAAAGAAATAGTACAAACCAATCCAAATTTATATAATAGTGTGGTGATACAAACATAAACTTCTCTTCATCAATTACAGCTTTGCCAATCCACTTAACATTTTAGACAAAAAGTCAAACTTGGCCTAGAAATAGATAAAACAGCACTATACCAGTCACAAGTGTAAAGGAAAACCAGAACTGACCCCCCAGTTTAACTAAAATTCTTAGAAGTGGCACAAGAACGGGAACGCAGCGCAATCGTACCGCCGCACTTAGAAGCGGCGATCGGAGGAGAAAGTAGTTTTGTTGGATCCAGGTCACCACTATAATAACTAGAATTAACCAAAGATATTTCTAGCTTCCCTGTCCATTCTTCACCAGGTCTGATAGTAACTCCTCCTTTTTTCCCTTTGCAAGCAGCAGCAGGCTGCACAGATACCATTTGTAGATACTCGTCGTTCCCAAAATCTGGCAAGGCCTTGGCCTTCTTGTCCCATGGATTCCATACCCCTATAGAAGAAAAATGAAACTCTTATATTAACCATTTAAAACTTTATAAAATACAGCATCATATAACATAATATATTGGAAAAATCCCAGAAAAAATATTGATAAAAAGCAAATTCAGTGTGCTGAAATTTAAAAATTCTAAATCAGTCTTTCGTAGAAATTTGGAATTTCTGGAATCTTAAAAATTTTGTGAAATTACCTAAATGCCCTTGGATCTTAACAGCTTGAGTATCTATATTAATAGTTTGAGTACACATTGCCTAAATTCCCTTCAAAGTGTTAATATAGATTCTCAAGTTCTTGAAATCCAGGGGCATTTAAGTAATTTCACAAAACTTTTAAGATTCTTAAAATTCAAGATTTCTATGAAGGACTGATCTGAAAGTTTTAGATGTCACCACATTGAATTGTCTTTTTTACATTTTCTTAGTAATTTTATAGAATTTTCCCTACCATATTTTATTCCGTTTAAAAACTTGAACCGTTTTGCCTAGGGACCAGAATGAAAATAAGACAAAGTTGAGGGTCTGAAATATTGTATTAACCCTCAGTAAAATATGAACAATAATTCAACCATATAGGTTTAGGAATAATTAATCCTCTATTACCAGCATCAGGAAGTCCATCTTTCTTCAGGACGTATGTTCTCTTCCTTACATGATCTATGATAGCAATTTCGTGTGGAGTATCAATGTATACTCTGTCAACCTTTATTATTAAAAAAATATGAACAAGATTCATTGTTAAGTCAATTAAATATATAACCCAAAAACAAAAAAAAACAAAAATAATGAAAATTCAACAAACTGATTTTGAGAATCATAAATAAATAAATAAACACACACACACTAGCCTCTTCCTCAAAGGTTAATGCATCGCCTTGTTCAGTAAATCGTTCTTTGTTCTTTAAGTTGTCCAGATAATCATGTGTTTCAAAACCCTCTATTCTCACTTCCCTAAATTTTTTAACAAAATTCAGCAGTTAGTTAAAAATATCAAATGAAATATAAATATATATTTATATATTTAAAAACGTTGATAATTTAATTTGACTAACCCAACATCAGATACACGAAAATGTGCATTATAAGCACATTCAAAGGTGAATTTTTTGTCACCAACATTTCCAATACGAGATATCAATAACAAAGTTCCATCAGGTCTCAGAGTTATCCTAAGACGAAGCTCGAATCTACAAACAAAACAAAAACATCAAATATATATATTTATGTATACTTTCATTCAAGATAGATAAACACACACACACAATTATAGTTATTTATGTATACTTGTGGAAGAAAATCCACCGTTCTTCCTCAGAATACTTGAGAATCAAATCAATGGAAGCCTTATGATTGCTATCTTTGGCAAGTTCTGGACTCTGGTCCACACTCCACAACTTGTTCCTCGCAAATCCGTAGAATTCACTGTTTTGAATTGTAAACTGCATGAAAAAAAAAGAATTGTTTTATATGATCAAAAGAAAAAAAAAAGCAAGTGAAAAGGAAATGAATGTAATATAAATATCCATACAGATATAAACAATATATGTATACACCTCAGGAAAACACAGTTGAATACCACCACGTATAGGTTTTGGAGGCTTAAACTGAGTCTGCAATAATAATAATAATTAAAGGTTTCAGTTTAATTAGGAACAAACACAAGAATGGAATGATGTGTGAAACTTTATTTACGGCATGAATTAGAGAAAATATTAATGCCATGTCCGTACGTGCCTTCTTGCTTGTAAAGAGTAATTCTTCGCCACGATTAGTCTTCCATGAAGTAACTTGGCCTCCATACAGATACACCTGCAAAAGAACACAAATTACAAAAAAAACCAGAATATATAGTAAATCGAAAACTACGAAATCATTTGAAGAAGAAGAAGAAGAAGAAGTAGAAAGACATTCCAAGAAAGAAACAAATTAACCGATGAAATCAAAAGAGAAAATAAATGAATGCAGAGAAAGAAATCGCAAGAAACCAGAAGAAGAGAAATTGATACCTCAGCGGAAAATCCAGAAACTTCTCTTAGAACGATTTTGTCAAGGCCATTAATGCCCTTGGTCTGTTGTACGAACACCATTTGGATTGGTTTACTTTCAGTTGCCATTATATATCGTCTCTTCCCACTCACAGTACAGTCGTCTTCGTTTGAGGGTAGTTTCTTTGTTATTTATAAGCAGTTGTTCCATACTACGAAGCGAGAGAGGGATATGATTGATTCAGTTACGTGCCTTTTCACATATATGCAGATTCAAAATTAAATAAGATTTTTTTTTAAAAAAAGTCTTTTTTGAAGAACTAGAACTTCTTGTTCTTGTTCTTGTTCTTCAATGGAGACTTGCCAACTTGTATGGTTCAATAATGTTTTTGTAATGGGGATCGGTAAGAACGTTAAAATTAAGTCCTAATTAACGAATTGGTTCAGTTAGCAAGTTATTTTTGACAAATGAAATATTATAGTATTAAATTATAAATTAAATATAGTATTAAAAAGTTTTTAAATATATTGTTAACGTGGTATATAAAATGCTTATCACTGTGATGAAAAAAATTGTGTTCAACACTCATTTTCATTACTAGATTTAAAAAATTAAAAATTTCAAATCTAGACCATTTATATTAAAATTTAAATAATTGAGATTTCATTATAGTTATGAGAAATTAATTGTTTATCACTGTGATGATCACTCAATGCGGACCCGTTAGTACTGATTAATTATGACACTAATTATTATACTGTAAATTAAAATATTTAAATTAATTTATTTATAAGATTTTTTTATTCAAAATATTTATTATTATCGATTTAATTATTAGAGAAAATCTCATCACTACTAGAGTCAATCAAACAGTTCGTTGTATAATTTTTGAAATAGAACCTTGAGATGTGATCTGTCGAAGTGCAAATAAATACAGTCGCATAAATTATGATATGAACATACATTTGCACTAGTGCATCTCCTATTCCCTCTTTTTCATTGATCATGCTTTGCCTACTTCATTGTTGAACCTATGGAATAACATTGTTCAAGGAAAGAAGAAGAAAGAAAATTCATATTACCCCTCTATTACTAATATTTTTATGGCAAATTTAGCCAATAATAATATATTTTCTATATATTTTTTTAAAAAATATATCAAATTAAAAAAATCTTTAATCATGTGAATCTCTGGTGAAATTTTACACCTTTTGTCCTTAATATAACATCTAATTGTTCACCAAAAAATTGTGGTTTAAACTAAATTTTATACTCCCTCTAATCCTAATATAAGACCCAATGTATCTTAGAGAGATTAAGAAAATAAATTATTTAATCATATCATATGTTATATATAATTGTATTATATATACATTTGTAAGTCAAATAATTAAATTAATTTAGAGAAAAATGATTATTATAAATGTTTTATTAAAGTAGTTTAATTAGCTTCTTTAATCTCTCTAAAAAATTAATTGAGTCTTATATCACTACAAAAAAAAAACTTTTTAGTAATGAGTGATAGTCAATTTTTGTACAGAAACATACAATTCTGTCATTAATCCACTGTCTTTTTAAATGTATTTTGAACCAAAAGTAGTATTAAGGCACATGGACAATATTTATATTAAGTTCTCTATATCCATTACATTAAGTTTTTTTGACCATGTGTTCTATTTATTATATTTGAATTTATAATTAAATGATAAAAATTTAAAAATAGGATACATAATCACATGTAATTAGAGAACCTGACGAAATAGATATAAAGAATTTGACATAAATATTTTCTTTAAGTCACGTAATATTAAGTATATATCAAGGATAATATATTTCATCACTACAGATAAATGACTGCCAGACAACCTTATTACTTGGCATGGAATTTATTACTTTTCCTCACTCGCCAAATGTTTTTTTTTATTTCTTTTTATTATTAGATTTTATATAAAATGAGAGATATTTTGATTTTTGGAGGGTAAAAACAGATGCAGTTTTCAATTCTTTTTACTATTTTTCAAATATTAGAGTTTTAAATTTAAAACAAACTATGCAACTTCAAAGTATATACTATGTAATCTTTAAAAAATTGTAAACAAATTGAAAAATCCACTGGATTTGTTTTTGTTTATAACATACTAAAATGTCACTTATTTTATGTAAAATCAAATAATTAAAAGAAATAAAATATTTTGGAAGTTGGGGGAAAATTGAAGGTAAATCATGCTGATGTGTCTATTCTAGTTCATTCATATCTCAGTTGGTCTCTTTCCATTGCATTCTTACTAGCTATTTAAATGCAGTTTAGGTTTCATTTCGCCTATGAAATTGTATAATTTAATTTTTTTTTCCAATATCATATGAGTCTTTTTTTACTCTTTTTTTTTTGACCTAGCGTATCCCCACCTTAATAGTGAGAGACTAATCTCTCGAGGTACTGTCAAACGCCAGACGCAAAGCCCTCTCCTAAACTATGCTTTTTCCATACACACCGTCCTAAGGATCAAATTCAGGACAAAGTGTTTAAGGGACATAAACCCATTCCAACTATGCTAACCTGCGTTGGTTTTATCTCTCTTTCTAAGGTTATATATATTTTGATGGAAAGAAATTTGGTTCTAGAGATAGTTATACTAATATTTGAAGAAAAACAAACTCGTCGCCGCAGCTGGTGAGTGGAGGGGAGAGTAAATCCTGAATCCAAACAGGGGTTAATGTCTTATCCCCTCTTCTTCTCCCATCTTTTTTCTTACTTTGTAACAAAATAAAAGGCTAAGTATCATTTTTGTCTGAAAAATTTTACAGGGAACAGTGGGGTTATTCAAAAGTTTTTTTTTTAATTTAAGCAATTTTGTCATGTAAGCCTCTACAATGTAGTAATTTTTTTTTTACCCTAACCCTAATAGACTCTACGGTACACATGTAATCTGTATCAATTTTGTTAGGGTACAAATGAGAAATTTTTATATAAACTTAGTTTGTCATGTCATTTATAGTCTAATGAATTAAAATAAAAAAAATCATGAGTTGATTTAACTAGCTAGAATTTTAATAAAATTAAAAAATTTCACCAAATTTACTTTTCAATAAATAAGTGAATTACATGAGCAACCACCAACTATGATTAATATAAGTTGAATTGTTATATTTTAATGGGTTACATTAAAAATAATGTGGAAAATCATGTTCACATTTACTTAATTTTTTTAAAGTTAGATTTAAAGATTTTGAAGCAAATTTATATTTTAATAAAATGACTTAGTTGACACGTGGACAGTTTACTCAACATATTTTGTAAACCAAAAGTTAAAATTAAAAAAGTGAGGTGGATATCACATCAGTAAAAATTGGTCAATAAACGTTGATTGTTGGGTTTGTTAGGGTTAAGACAAAATTGTTCTAAAATATAATTTTTTGATACCCAATGCTCCTTAGCTAAAACTTCTAGAACAAAAATGGTACTTATTCCTAAAATAAAATATAATTCATTTATGGGAAAATCTAGATAAAAGACATTTGAAATAACCAAAATCTAATCTGATTCATTAAACTTAACAAATAATTAATTAAGTCATATGACCTTTAGGGTGTGTTTGGTATGAGGGGAGGGGAATTTGAGGATTTTGCTCCCCTCCCCTTGTTTGGATAACAAAAAATTTTAGGAGAGGAGGGAAAATTTTTCAAGATTTTCCCTCCCTTCCCCCTCCTAACCCTCCCCTTCAAAATTGGGGGAATTTGAAGAGAAAATGTATATTTTGACTTCTATTAATTAATATGAATATGATCTTTACTTTTTTTAATATGTATAGGCTGTCTCCTTTTTTATGTTTGTGTTATACATTATTAGTATCATACTGTATTGTATTTTTTTTACCACTCTATACATATTTTTAATAAAAAATAAATTAATACACATATTTTGAAAGTTGTTGGTAAGATTTTTTTATTACATGATAAATATTAATTCTCCTTTATATACTATATTTCAAAAACTTTTATATTAACTAATGTCTATTTTATTTTCTATTGATTATATTCTTATGTTGTTGATTATCTTTTTTTACCTTATCAAAATCCCTCCCTTCCCCTCCATTTTTATTCATCCAAACAAAGTAAAATAAAATCCTTCTCAAACCCTCCCCTTTCCTCCATTTTTATCCATCCAAACAAGATAAAATAAAATCTTTCTCAAACCCTCCTTTCCCCTCCCCTCCATTGAGCCAAACACACCCGAAGGGAGGGGAGGGGAGGGGAGGGAGGGCATGTAACCTTGTTTAGTTTGTTGGAGGGAAGGGGAGGGGAATGGAGCTTTTGTTTGGTTTAAGAGGGGAGGGGAGGGGTGTCAATAATAGATTTACTATTTTACCCTTGTATGTAAATTAGTTTACATTTAGCTTCCAACTAAATTATTTAATTATTTTTTTGCCTTCAAATTATTTAATTAATACTACAATATGTTTATAAAAAAAATTCAAAAATTAATATAATAAATATTTAAAAAATTACTTAATTTATAATTTTTAGCTTAGCCCACTAGGAGCTACTTTATGTTTGCATGTGTGTAGGAAATAATTTTTTATTTCTAAAAATTTAATTTTAAAATTTTTAATTATAATAATATATT
>JBAGKO010000012.1:12610591-12626436 GCA_037177275.1 Acacia concinna
ACTCACCCTCCATGAGGGTGAGTTCAGTGGGTCCCACGGACTGCCACACTGAACTCGCCCTCTTGGAGGGCAAGTTTAGTTATGATTTCCCTCTCTCCCACCCTCCTTTATGAAGAACTCGTACTTGAAGAATGTGAGTTTCAGAACTTGCACTCCTTAAGGTCAAATTTGTGTATAGCATGATGGTAAATATATTTGAAAGTGTTGCATTTGCGTATTTTATTTTACTGTTTATCTTATTTTAATAAAAAAGCCAACAATTTCCAATCATCTTTTACTATTTTTCTTATTTTGTTACGTTTATATATCACATATAATGTGTTTGATATACTCTATACCTCAAATTACTAAATAAATCACATCCTAACAATAGCAATAAAAATTGAAATGTTACAACATATGTTTGCAGTAATTGAATTTATTATTTTGTATTTATTTAAGAAAAAATAACATAACTTTAATTTTTTTTAGAGACCAAGTTAGATATAGTGATGAAAAAGATGATGATTCACCAAATCACTCTTTACAAACATCAATAATTTGAATCCTGACTTGTATACAATGAGATATACACAAGTACTTCTTTAATAATTAATTAAAGTAGTTAAAAGTAATAAATACGTCAGAAATGAATTTTTTTTTAGAAAAAAAGAAATAAAGTAATAATGAAAAGAGTATTAAAAAAAAGTAATAAAATTACTTGAGAAAAAATAATAACGTCATATTAATTGCATAGACAACTCAAAGTAGGACTTTGTGAAAAAGACAAACGCAATCCGAAACCTGAGACATGAGCGGCACGAACATAAAGTTCAACTAAACACCCTGACTTCTTCAAATAGCATTGACGTTACCGTGGGATTCACCGTTTGTTTTTTTAATCAAACATAAAACTACAAGCCTCTCACTAAGAGACAAAAAGAAAACTCCTATTATCCCTCATCAACGACAGCCTTTTAGAGAGGAGACGATGGTTGATTAAAGATATCAAAATTAACTACTAGACCATAAGTTAATTTAGCTAAGAAATTGGCTGGACTATTTTCCTTCTTATAGAGATGACCAAATACAACTGTCAATCCCTACAAAGAAGTAATCTAGCTTCATCAACAACGTCTTAAACCACTAGTGATCAAGTTAATTGGCTCCACACAATCTGAAAATAGGCATGTCTTCCTATATACCCTCCCCCAACATATATTTAGGTCATGAATCATCCCTATAATCTCAGCTTGAGCGGGGGAACAACTATGAGTTTACTACTAAAACCAAATATCCATTTGTTCTCTTTTCCCCAAATGACTCCTCCACACCCACTTTTGCCATCTTGTAGTATTGATCAATTTACTTACAATCAAATATAATCATCTGCAACAATCCTTTCCCCTACCTCAGCTATTAGTTATAAATTATAAAATTTACAATGAGCGCCCAACTCGTGATCAAAACATGCATGAAAGAATGTGTTATTTGCCCCCCGCAACTCTCCCCCTTGATTACCCCTAAATAGGAAATTACATCTTCATGACCAAATATCCCACCAAAAGTATCCAAAGAGAGTAGCCCATGGAACTTTCTTGGTGCAAGACATGTCTGCTTCGTGTGAGAGATTCCACTTCATCCAATCTACTCCTTGCAAAGTAGCCCATATTGGTGAGTATTCCCGACTGTCACGCAGGTGACCCAGATTCTTTACTCGACAATGGTGTCAAAAACTTGATATGTGCAAAATTTGCAACTCTTGACTCTGTAAGTACATAGGCCGTATAAAGTAATAAAGTAATGAGTAAGATATCGTTCTCAATGATGATTTGGTACTTAAACCCGGTTGAGCATTTATTTTACATTTTCAATTAATTTGAGCAAATCAAAGTGGAATTCAAATAAGTGAAAATTAAATTTAAAATTAAATTAAAATAAACTAACTACCACAAATATTAAAAGGGCAACCCAAAGTCATTAATTACTTATTAGTTTCATAAACTTTGTTTCCACTAATTTAATTAATCTTTATATTAATTTTGTTAATCTCGAGTATAAATAGCTATAAGTGACTTTTAGTCTACTTACACCCTCTTTTAACTATAAAATATTATGTCTAACATAATTACTCAAGAGGTAAAATAATTTGAACATACTCTTCAACAATTATATAGAGTCATTAAGTATATGTCTATTCTAATCGCAAATTAAACTGCAATCTAATCCTATATTATTTAATTTTAAAGTCGAATTAAAATTCCCTTCGTCAAGATAAATTATAATACTCAAATTCATATCTAATGATGATCAGATAAAATAATAAACAAAATTAAATAACCAAAATTAATATTAAAACATAAAGTAAAAATAAAGCCTAATCCACCATCCACCAATAAATTCACAGCTACTCCATATTACAAAATAAAATTAACTACACATTAAAAGTCATCACAGCAACAAGAATTCTAGAACAGAACAGAATCATCAGAGCAAAGAAAAATGAAAAGAAAAGAAGTTCAAGAATCGATGAAGGCAGAACAATGCTTCAAACTATCCAGCTCCTCCTCTCCACGTTCGCTCCTCAGATTGTCGAGTACTTGTGGTCCCTGTAGGATTAGGGGAAGAAGAAGATGAACAGTAATGAAGGTTACCTTTCCAAATCCAACCTTCAACTCGTTCTGATTCTCGCTTCTTCTTCTTTTTTTTTAATCGTGTTTTCCCCTTTCTTTAGGTCTTCAATTCATTACCTTTGAAAACACTGCCGTCATGCCGTGTGATGCGTTGCTTCTTCACTTAACCAAACCGAATAAAAAAAAACAATAAACAAAACGGGTATGGAAAGAAAATAAAAAATAGCCAAAACAATAAAATAAAAGTTGAGATAAAATCGAAAACAAACTAATATACTATTTTTTTATATTTTATATTATTTTTCATATTCCAAATTTATGTACTTTTGTTTTGATCTAATCTAAGATATTTATAAAAATCTCTTAAATAATGCACCCAATTAATATTTTAAAATATAAAGGCATTTCACTGATACTATATCAACAATGACCACCGCATTAGTATTGTAAAAAGCAATCCAACCATGTAATGTTAGGATTGAAAACTTGACACAACTACATCCTTGTAATCTAGTAATATAGGTAAAACAGTTTGGATTTGATTCTCAATTATATCACCCTACTACACATGGTCGTAGATGAATATGGATTCTCTCTTGCCGGTTGTCATCCTTGGCGCTTCCTTAGCTAAAATTACAATGTTTTGAGTAATTTTGGATGTAAAATGTAAGGGTGATTTAATTTTTTTTTAAAAAAATAACATTAAGTATTATTAAATATTTTTTTAATAGCATCCAGTATCATAAAATAATTTTTTATACACTCTATTAGATAAAATATTTTTTTAGTAGTCCTCAGTAATTAGAAAGTTGCATCCAAAAGTATTTTTTTAATAATACTGAGTTTTTTAACTCAAATTTTTCATTCATATATATTACATATTAGTGAAAAAATACTTCTTGATGCAACTTGTCAGATACTAAGGGCTACTGAAAAATTATTTTATAATATTGGATGCTACTAAAAAAAATTTAAAGACATTAAATATTATTTTCTTTAAAAAAAGTTACACCTTCCTCACATCTTATACTCAAAACTACCTAAATCAGTGCAGTTTTAAACAAGGAAGTGCCAAAGAGGCGCAAAGGATGGCAACCATTAAGGAGAGAATACAGAGTTCTAGTAGAGACCTCTGTATAAGCTCTCTATGATCGAACACCTACGATAGAGTCTAGTTGACTGACTTTGCTAAAAAGAATAAAGTTACGTTGCTCCCAGGTGACTCAATGAATTGCTGGTATATCATCGCATGAAAGGGTTGTTTGGTATGGGAATCAGTAGAGGCATTTGGGATAACATTAAGAAGCAACATTTAAAATTAATTCATACTCATACACTATTATTGTTGTTGTAGGAAATATTTTTCTGCATTTGGAGCGGCTCATTCAGTGTGATCATCGGCTTAATTTTAAAGTCAACAGCCGAATATGGTGTTGGGTTGTCCATAGTTTGAATCCAGAAGTGGCGATGGTTTTGACAAAAAAAAAAAGTTAAGAGCAGACTGGTGTATTTAAGAAATTAGTCTATCATTTAGATTACAGAGCATTGTTTGTACTTGAAAAAATGTTAGTAAAATAAAGGATAAGTGAAGTAAATAATTATTGATCTGTAAAGTTTTAAAAACACATCCACGCTATACACCTATAGATTATCTAAAGAAAATAGTATTACTCGATGATAAAATCGTACCTAAAGTTTAAATAAACATGGCCCTAACTTCTTCATATAATAGTGATACCGAGAAAGGTTACAAGTAGTAAAGTGTGCGAGAGGGAAGCAAAAAGCGCACAAGAACTTTTCGAATCAATTTAGAATAAGGGAATTTTAATCAAATCAAAATAAGACAATTTCATATTGCCCAGATCACAAGACTTTCATTGTCATTTTACTTTCACTCACATCTTAAATATTTCTTATAATATATACTCCCTCCTCTTCTAATTATAAGGGCTAATTGACTTTTTTAAAGAATTCTAAAAAAATCTTAAAGAAATTAATTATATATCACTTTAGGACATTAAAATTTTTCGTTTTTTTTTCAAATTATGTTGGTTGTCTTATAAATCAATATATAATATAATAAAAACAATAAATGATATGATTAAGTAATGTAATTAACTTTCTTAGGATTTTTCTAAAATTCTCTAAAAAAAGTCAATGAACCCTTATAATTAATATCAGAAGGAGCATCAAATAACTCATGGTAAGAAATAACCGTGTCACCTATATATATGTGTGCGCACGCGCGCTCTTCTTTGGGGGAATGACAGTCCCATTACATTTAAACTTAGTGCCTATTTGGGGAGTCAATTAAGTAACTTTTCATTAAAAGTAAAATTACTTTTCATTGAAAGTTTGTTTGGATAAAGTGAAGTCAATGGACTTTTATTAAATAAGTTGCTTTTTTTTTTTTAAAGTAGGTCAAAGCTACTTATCTGGACTTCTCTAACGCCCATCCACCTAATATTTGACTTCCCATTATTTTTCTCCATCCAGTCCATTATGTACAGACCCGATAGTAGCTCCTTCCCCTGTTTCATTTTCTCTCTTCATGTCCAAACACTCCACCTGCAGACCCCTCTTCACTCAGCTCCTTTACTATTTTTAGTTATTTTAAAAATTTATCATAACTATGTGAGACGAATGATCTCACTCTAAATATTAGATAACTATCAAATTTAAAATATATGACAAAGGTTTTTTTACAAAAAAAAAAGTTCTAAAAAAACATGATAAGTTACTTTTCATTTTACTATCAAAAGATACATCCATTAAAAAAAATCACTTCTATTACTTTCTATCTAAACACAAATCAACTTTTAAAAAGTAATTTTTTTCTGAAGCTACTTTTTATAAGTTACTTATCATCAAAAGTCATCACTATCCAAATGAACTATCACACAACTCTTGGGGATTAACCGTCGATCCAAATTATAAAATTATTAAATTTTCTTTTGAGCCATACCAGCATTTTATAGGAAAAATGTGACATTTAAAAGAAATATATATAGTTTGTTTTTATGGTTAAACAGAGATATTTTAGTGTTTCGTCCTTTAATTTAATATTTTATTCTTTAATTCATTAATCTAGCCTTATTTCTTTTGAAAGCGCGTTCGAACTAGCGTATAAGAAACTAGTGACAAAGGTAAAAGGCAGAGAAGCTGAAGATGTACAAAATATAGAATTTAATAGATAACTTCCATAACTATGAACACATTCATTTGACAAGAGATGCAAATAGCCAAATATGCCTTAGCTATGCACACATAAAATAAAGTAATTATTTGCTACATGCTTGTGAAGGAACTTGATTTGGATTGGAACTGCTATATTTGTGGGTGATTTGCTCCTCAAAACTACTAACCTTCATGGCTGATCCTTATAAAGTACGGGAGACGGAGGGCCCACCTGAGGGGGAAAAACAAAACTTAATCGGTTTTGAAGAAAGAACGTTAAGCAACATTATATTAGAGTTATCACTTATCAGTCACCTTTTCTAAGTCAACATTTTCAGCTGTAACCTTAAATCGTCCTTTCTGCTGAACAACCGAAACCTTTGCTTTTTCGTCATTATTATCATAACTAGATACTGCAAAATGGATTGATTAAATCTTTAAGGGCAGGCTTTCAAAGCTAAGCCAGTATTATATTAATAATCAAAACAAACTGTTTGTGATGGTCCATTGAACATGAAAATCAAGATACATGAACAAAGGAGAAACATAAGCTTGTACCTGACAATTTTGAAGCTTTAGAACAAAGTTCAGAATGCTCATCATCCCTCGTTAGGGGAACTGCAGTTGCATTGCAATTTAAGTTGTTTTGGGCCTTCTCCCTATGATTTATTCATGAACATTATGTAAACAATCGCATCATTTGCATGCTATTTGAAATTTTAAATGGTTCCAAGCTATGCTATCGTAGCAAGTTAACCTTGGCATATACTAGTCAACACCAGTAAAAATGTGTGTACCTTTCTCCCGGGTTAGATGGAGGGGCAACTTCTTGGGAGACACACACTGAGAATCTACCATGATGCGAATGAATATTTGCATCCATGTCAACCTGATTATCAAGAAGTGACAAAGAGTCTTGTGAAATGTCCTGCCTATGGCTTGAGCTGGTGATGTTAGAATCATGATCTTCACATTTAAACCTGGAATAGCAAAACATGACAATAATTGGATGAGCTTTATCAATCCTGTTTTGGTGAATTTGCAGGGGATTTGTGTCCTTCAAATCCAAAAGAAATTGCCCAAACCTTTATTCTACAATTTTTTACTCTCAAAAGTGCTCACATTATGAGTAACATGATAAAACAGAAATAACCGGGTGAGAGTGCATGCTAGAAATTATAAAACATACTTGGAGCCATTAAGTGTGGAGCCAACTATAGGGACAGAAGATGATTTATTTTGCATCTCGTGGGTGTTGCCCTGTGAAGCAGTAGCCAACAAGCATTAGAAACTACTCAAATCCAAAGGAAAAATTGTTTGATTGTTATTGATTGAATAGTGAGGAAAGAACGGGGGGTGGGTTAATTTCTAGTGTTATACAATACGTGTGCTCCTATTGTATAGAAAATGAATTGTTAAATACCATATCTGCAATTTCAGATGGATTTTGGTTTTGACTTGATGGCTTGTCATGTTCATCAATTGTAGAAAAGGAGTTTGAACATCCTATATTATCATCTATAGGGTCGCCAGAATCCTGAATTTATAAAAACAAATGGAAGTATAGTTAGAAATTCTACTGCCTCAAGGGCTACCCGTGCAATGTGAGGGATAAAAACATTATGAAATCTTGCACACCAAGGAAGCCTGAGCCTTCAAATCATCAAGATTGAAGTTCCAGCTACTAATTCCTCGCTTGTATTCATTCTGCAGAGGATAAAAAAAAGCCATGTTAACAGCTTGTAACGTAACCAGTAGCAAACAAGAATAAGAAAACAAACGAAAGCCGATTAATCTAATTCATGGATAGCTTCATCTTTCCAAAATAACACGTTTGGGAAGAAATCAAGTAAAATCAACACCAGTTCCAGTTGAGTTTTCCTGACCTTGACCAAAAAAATAAGCAGAAAGATATGCAAGGAGGCTATGCCTAGAGTTTGTCAAGTGTCAACTAAATACAGAAGAATGAAGATACTTGTTCTATCTTTCATCCTTTATTTCTCATTTAGGATAGGGGACTGAAAAGTTGTAAACAGGAATATGCAAAACAAGCTGAATATAAGAAGTGCATAAGAAATATATATTTAGACACACACACACCCACTTTAAACTTACATAACTTTGGGTGACAATAGGGAAACAGTCATTAGGTATAAGCTTCATCTACCTGAGATATTTCTTCCATTCGCCCATGAGGCATTTTCTCTTGAGCAAGCATGTCTTGTTCTTTTATCTTCAATAGAAAAATCACCCTTTAAATATACTTTCCATAGTAAAACAGGGTATGAAAAAGATGTTAGTTTGGTAAGTTGGGACCTTTAGGGCTTTAATGCGATCACCTAAAGGAGGTAGCCCTTCCAAAAGCTTTCGTGAAATATAATCATTTGAGCGAGCCTGCTTAAAGAATGAATGCTTCAACAGCTTTTTGGCAGTTGGTCGTTTTGAAGGATCTTTCTTTAAACAGTCATAGATCATCTGTTTAAATGACTGAGAACCAAGAAGAAAATCGTGAAAATAAGAAAGAATTCAAGGATATAATTATTTATTGAAAATATTAAAATATTGAAAACAAAAGTGTTGAGATGTTCTGAGAACTGACTAGAGAGAACTTTTTATCCCTCTCGTAATCGAGTCCAGGAGGTGCACTTTGCAATGTCATCAACAGTACCTGTTTATGTAAAAAGATCATATCAAAATTAACTTCTGGGGACATCAGTTATGGTTAATTCAACAAGATAACATCCACACCTTCATTGGTGGATATTTTGAAAAAGGAGCATGACCATGGGCAAGTTCCAATGCTGTTATGCCAAATGACCAGATATCAGCCCTGCAAATAGGGAAAGTCATTTTCAACAGTAAATTAAGATCAGGCTTTTAATCAACAGAGTGGAAGAGGGGAAAAAAACAGATACAGTCATATCAAAGCATACTCACTTGAAGTCATAGCCGTGCAGTTGCTCCATGACCTCAGGTGCCATCCTGGAACAAGAATATTAAACCTAAATTGTGAGTGATTTAGTTACAATTAACAAAGAGTAAATTACACAGATATACCCTTCATTTTGCAGAAATTATTTTGGCATCCCCTTAAAACAATTGCACCACTTTTTAGTTCAATTTTTGTAATTAAAATTTAATGGAAAAGAAAAAACTTCTCTATTTTTTTTGGGTGCATATTTGGATGTAAATCATTATTGAATGTTTAGGTTACTGGAGGGTATTCTAGTTCAAAAAGAAAATTAAAACAGGACTAATTTGCATGTTTTTATAATTGAAAAGAGCTTTCTAGTTGAGTAGATAGTTCGCATAATTTATTTTGAAAAGAACGAACAACCAGAACATTGTAAATGTTTACTGGCTAACTGACTGCTTTTCCTAGAGTAAATATGTCTAAAAGTGGACCAAGTTCCTAAAAAAAGGTAAACAATGTTAAATTGTGCATTAAGATTTTAGAGGAACAGAACATGACATGACCATCAGATAAAAATGGTCATCATGATAAAAATAAATAAACTTTAAACTTATTACCAGCAGGGTGTCCCCACAAACGTATTGCGTGTGCGCTGCCTGTCACCAGAATCAAAAAGGCAAGCAGACACACCAAAATCTCCAAGCTTGGTTGCCCCATAACCATCAATTAGAATGTTCCCAGCCTATAGGACATTATATCAGATGTAAGGAAGGAATGTGAGACTATATATCTACAAATTTTTGTGAAGCACTCCCTTTGGTCCTTAGTGTAGGAACTAATCCGAAAGTTGATATTGATTTTAAATATAAGACCTATGTCTCATATTTGTCGGTCTTTTTCTATTTTAACCCTATTGATGTCCTCTCAATAATAATCAAAAGAAAGATGGAGGAAATTAAAAGAACATAATTATGGTGTTTTAGAAAAAAACATGTCATATCAACCGACTTAACTAACTTCCTTAATATACTCAAATTAAGGAGCAGAGGAAGTATTATGACGTTACAGTTGAAGTGTTAAAAACACCATAGTCAGCAGTACTCACTTTGACATCTCGATGTATGTGCCCTTGCTGATGAAGATATTCTATACCCTTTAATACCTCTCGCAATATCGTCGCTATTACAACCTCCTCAAAACCATCAGGGTAAGCAGCTTTTAAGATGTGAAGGCAGGAACCACCAGCCATGTATGGCATGACAAACCACAGATTATGATCGCTAACAAATGAGCAGTGTGATTTAAGGACATTAGGGTGGTCAATCAGGTTCATTGTGTGTGCTTCACGAAAAATGTTGTTCTGCAATAAGGAAAAAAATGTGAACAAAGGCATGTGTTATTCCACCACGGGTAGGCAAATAAACACGTGAGAAATTTAAAGTCATGGAAGGAAACAAAGAAAAGTCTAATGCCTCAGTCCGAGAGTACAAATAAACAGATATAAATAGGCAACGTTTGAACTCCTATTCAAGTGCTAACAAAGACAACGCCATAACACCTTGTTATGATTAGAAATTGAACCTTCCATTACACCATAATTAAAAAAAGACAACGCCCTATTATGATCTTGCCTTTGCAACCTTACTTGGTTATACTCTACAAGTGACCTTTTCTTATATGTGGAGCTCTCTGTTTGGTACTAAGGTTTTGCTGTCGGCTGTCGGCTTCCACCTTTTTAATTTCTCTTTCGTTTGGATTAACTGCAACTATAGTGGTCTCATGGGAGATATTTGAAGCTTCCAAATAAAGTTAGATTCAACTTCCACATATATTATCGTATGATACACACCAGTCCGTGCAAAGGGAGGGGCCCCAAGTTTTGAATTAAAGCTAAAGCTTGAGTAAGGTTGAAAACACAAAATTTTTTGTTCAATCTTTTTTAAGTTACAAAAGCATTAGTAAGTAGTAACACATTAGACCTGGTACGTATAATTTTTTCCAACCAGCTAGAAAAGGATCCAGACTGTATGGCACTGACACAGTTCTCCGTGTCTAAAATTTTTGCAGCAAAACCCCAATTGATTTTGTCAAAGAACTATTTTGAATATCATATACAGGTGTGATTATCAGTAGAAGACAATTGAATGAGTTGCCAAATAAGGTAAAGGAGGTTACCAGATCAGCATTGTCGCGTTCAAAATCAAGAATCTTGATGGCAACAGTCTCATTGAACGGCTTGCAAAGTGCACGGTGAACTGTGGCACTCACACCTTGTCCAATTTCCTCGTAGAGTTCATAATGCTCAGCACCAATCGGATACTTCTTCTTCTCCACCTCCACAACTGGATGCTTCTTCTTCATCTCGCTTTCAAAATTCAAAAGAAACAAAGAGAACTTAATCGAACCACAAAAAAAAGTGGCCGCGCTTTAGTTAAAAGGTTAAAAAAAAAAATCTTGAACACGACGAGTACCCAATCGCAGAAGCAAAAATTTCAATCTCCCCGAGGAAAAGGCACAAAGGACTCAAAGCACTAAAAACGATTAATGTGAGAGAGAGATAAAAGGTATCGGTGATTGAATGCGGATTGATGAGGATGTGCGTGATGAGGTTATCGTCTACGTCTGAAACCCAGATTTCTCGTGAAGACTGAAGATATATGTATATGTACACTGTACGCATCAGAAAAATTAAAAGAGAAACTTTTTGTTTTGAATTAAATTTAAATTTATTTTATTTTATATATTATTTAGTCTATTTATCAGAAAACCATCTGTTTTGCGAAGATATCGGATGGGGGGGAGAGAGGAGGGAGATGGGAGAAAACAGCGTGATGAGCTCAATTTTACAACGTTAACGTGATTGCTTGGCAAGCTCAACGAACTGGCACGTGACTTTCACGTTCTCTGATTTGGCAATAGTGATAACATTTGTTTCGGTTGCTTTTGGATTTATCTAATTAATTTTTAATTAGTTCTTTTTTCATACAATTCAATACTATATTTTGGGACCATTAACTTTTCCAGTTGCATTTGTACTTACTACCTTCTGTCTGTCTTTATTACGAACTCTCTCTTATCTTAATTATAAAAGTTTATTGATTTTTAATACACTCTCTTTTATCTTAATTATAAAGGTTTATTGATTTTTAAAAAAAATTATAAAAAAATATTTAAAAAATTAATTACATTACTTAATCAAATCATATATTATGTTTTATTATTTTATATATTAGTTTATAAGTCAAAAAATATAATTTAAAGAAAAATAACAAATTTTAATGTCTTAAAGTAATATAATTAACTTTCTTAGAATTTTCTTATAATTCTACAAAAAGTCAATGAACCCTTATAATTAGGACCCAAGGGAGTATTACTTTAATATATTTATATGGGACAATTAACACGCAGGTGTTTATAGTGTCAACTAATTTTTAATTAGATCCTTATAAGTTTTTATCATCATGTCCTTATTCTTTCACATATTTGTAATTAGATCTTTATAGTTATTTTCTTTTTTATTAGATATTTATTATTTCACCAATGGTGTGTTTTTTGAATTTTATTTAATAACCATTATAATTCTATTTTATTTTTAGAAAAAAAATATTATTATAATTCATTTAATAATTATGTAAATAAATAAATATTATAATTAAAAATTAAGTAATATAAATATATGTGTATTAAAAAATTGAATAATATTAAAATAATTCATAGAAAAGCAATGCTAAAAAAATATCACAATAATCTATTATCTATAGAATATTAGTATTTATATTATAATATTAAATAAGATTTTTTTTTTGGGAAAACTTCATATAAAGACATCTTAATTACCCAGATCCTATATTAAGTTAATAAATTCAACAAATCTTAAATTGGTCAATGACCAAATTTAAGATATGTAAATTTAACTTATTTTTCAATTATACCCCTGACCCTAGTGCAAAGTAAAGAGGAAAGGGTTTAGAAGAGAAAGCGTTTGGCATCTATAAAATTTAACTAAGAACAGTGGATAAAGTAGAAGATTGATTTATAGCTTCTAAATCATGCGAGTTATCAAAAAGATCAAAGGTGAAATCTTATTTAAACATATTTCTGTAAGTATATTTCTATAGGCTTTACCTTTTTTCTGAATTAGTCATCTATTTGGAAATATTTTGTCTCCATTGATTTCAGGTATTCTTAGAAGAATGAGTCTGAGGGGTTGTGGGTTGAGGTAAACTAACTCCGTTTTATAAAGAAGATGAATTTCTTAGTGAATCTTCTCAATTTTGACGACTCAATTATTAAATACAAATATAATTATGGGTTATATTTCTTTTCTCATGTTAGAATTACATGTATTAACATGAATTGAATAAGTAATAGAGATTTAACCTTATAAAAAACTTACGATGACATTCTTTATTGATTTTTTGACTATGACGTGGCCTCCGATGAATTTTTTGCTGTCAGGGTTATTACGTAGTGTATAAACAATATAGTTTAATTTCCAATTGTGTTTTAATAACTAAAGAATAAATAGGTAATTTGAGATAATTTGGCTGAATTTCTAGATCAATAATTGTGTCATATAATCTAATTCATAATTTCTTAAATTTAGCAACCCAAATTAGAATTTCGGTATTTCAATAATCTTTATATGGAATTTTTCCTTAAATATTAGTATTTATTGAATAAATAAAAAAAGTAAAGAGATCTAATTAAAAATTATGTGAAACTATAAAGATATGATAAAAAGAAAAAAAAAATGCAAGGATCTAATTAAAAACTAATAGAAGTATAAAGGCCTGATAAAAAGAAAAAATATATATAAGGACCTCATTAAAAATCAGTTGACATTATAAGGAATTGAAGATTAATTATTCCTATTTATATTTATCATTTTTTTCTTAAAAATATTTTAACTAATTCATAAATTGATATCTAATATAATAATGTGAAACATTATTTATGATTAAGTAGCTTATTTAATTTTATTAATTTGTTCAAAAAAAGATCAATTGGGTTTTATATATTTAAGTTAGGTGTGAGTATCTTATTAGTATCTTTTTTTATATATATACACTACATCTTTTGTGAGCTGTTACTTGATATAAATAGTAAATTTTAATATTGTTCATAAATATAGGTAAAAATACAATTTTTATGTACAATTAATCCATTTTTTGGAAAAATAAAAATTATTAAAATATAAATTACCTAGTTGATGTTAAAACAAATTTTATACTTTTCTCTCACTTTCCACTCATCCTCTTTCATCTCTTTCTTCACTCATTCTCTCTCACCCACCTTCTTTATAAATAAGAGTGTTTTTGAAAAATAAGTTGCTTTTTTAAATTTTTTAACTGACCTATATATTGTCTTTAACCAATTTTAATTAATATATCAAGTATATTTAATTTTTTTTATTTATGAGTTGTTTTCCAACTGAAACCAACTCCATTAAGGTCGAAGGCATTATTTTAATTTCATATATTATGAATAAACTAATAATTCAGAATTTAACTATCATGAAATTCGTTCATCAATTTGGTTTATAATCAAACTTCATTCATCCTTATTCTTGTAACTTTGTAGATTGAAAACCAAGGTTAAAGTGGGTCCAGCGCGCTAATAATTTATGGTGCAATTTCATCCAATTTAACACAATCGTTATTTTGATTATTAACCGTAATGACTTAAAAACTGTTTGACCCAAAAAATCTGATTTAGTGCATAAGAAAGCATGTTAAACAATGATAATGTAGGGAAAAAAAATTAAGTCCACATTAGCAATAACATCATATGTGCGTGTACATTGGCAGGAAAAAAAATATATACTAACAGTAATAACTAAAAATTAAAGACATTTTTCTCAATCATCTTGTGTTCTGAAATTTTAAGTTGAAGACTTTTTTTTTTCCTCAACCATCTCGTGTTTTAAAATTCATTTTTTGATCTCTCATTCAAATTTATAAGGTATTGTTCGTCTTCTTCAATCTCATTCAAATTCGTGTTCTAAAAGTAAGCCCACATTAGCAATAACATACATACATGTGTGTACATTGGCAGGAAAAAAAAATATACTAATGGTAATAATTAAAAATTAAAGACATTTTTCTCAACCATCTCGTGTTCTAAAATTCATTTTTTGATCTCTTATTCAAATTTATAAGGTATTGTTCATCTTCTTCAATCTCATATTAAGAAGAAAAAAAACCCTACATTTTTTTAGCACACCATTCTATCTCTCTTTGGTTATTTTTTTTTATGTGATATAATTTTATTATATGCTATTATGGCTGAAAAAGTGGTAGCATTAATATCTTTTTCTTAATTGATATAATCCTTTTATATGCAATGGTGAAAAATTCTATTATATATTCATCAAATAAATAAAGATCTTACTTTTTTTTTAATTTCCAATGATTATCGTTGGTATAATTTTTTCTACCAATATATATATATATATGTTATTGCTAATGTGGGTTTAATTTTGTTTTCTATATTATCATTTTTTTTATATGCTTATCTCAAACGTCAAGTCATATTTTTTTGGGTCAAAAATTGTTGAGTCATAATGATTAACAGTCAAAATAATTGTTCTGTTAAATTAGATAAAATTGCATTATTTTAAGTAGGGTGGGCATTGCACCATTTTAATTACTTTAGTGGAGGAATTGCACCATAAATCACTTTAAGGTGCCGAGTGCCATAAGAAAATAGTTTAAGGTGCTAGCCGCACCTTAACCCATAAAAACCACGTCGGGAAATAATATTAAAGTGGGTATTTATATAAACTTATTTTAAGCAATTTTATGATGCATGAGATAAATATGTGATAGAACCGGTAATACGGGTTTTAATCGTATATCGAACCCGCCCAAACTGAAATATGAGTGGTTTGGGTTTGGAAAAAGTGGGACCGTTTTTATATTGATCTTTTAGACCTGAAACCATATGGACTCAGCCCGTGGCAGGCTGGCTCAATGGATTTATGGTTAACCTTTTTTCTTGTTTTTTTTAAAAATCTATAAAGCCCAAAAGCCAAAATGAAGCCCAGACCCCAGAGTTCACTCTCCACTCCTTTCGTCCTCCATTCAAGTCCTAAAATCCAACTATCCAACAAAGCCACAACACTCACACTCTAGTTTACG
>JBAGKO010000012.1:12658533-12671119 GCA_037177275.1 Acacia concinna
AAGGATATGGGCCTGAAGTCCTTTATCGTCTCTGGCTTTTCCAATTTCGGAATCAGCACCAAGTTTGTTCTATTTAGATTGGTTATTCTAAAGGGATTCCAAAACACTTCCTTTACCAACGCACAAATAGAGTTTCCTAATAAATTCCAGTACTCTTGATAGAGGAATGAATGGATACCATCAGGTCCAGGAGCCTTAAAAGTTCCTATGTCGAAAACAACTTTTTTAATTTCTTCATTGGTAACCTCCGCCTGTAACATATTATATTCCGCCGTGTCAATTTGAGGAAAAGAAGCTATGGTAGTTATAGCATTAGGGTCTTCTCGGTTTGATTGAAAGAGCTCCTTATAGTAGTTCACCGCTAGAGCTTAAAGTTCCACTTGATCCCATAACCATTCTCCTATGTGACTCTTTAGGCCTTCTATTCAATTCTTTTTTCTCTGTATCATCGTTGAGGTATGGAAGAATTTGCTATTCTTATCCCCCCACCTTAACCAATTACAACGAGATTTCTAGTACCATAATAACTCTTCCTGTGCAAGGGTCTTATTGTATTCCTTCCATAATTATGCCTCAGTTTGGAGAAGGTGTTGGCTATCTTTTCTACCCCGAGCACGTTCCACCCCTTCAATTCTTTTAAGTATATTTCTTTTCCTTGCCAGAATATTACCAACTCTATTCTTGTTCCACCCCTTTGCTTCTTCAGTAAAATATGCTACCTTATCTTCCCACCTGCCTTCGCTCCAACACTTTTCCATAATATCCGTGAATCCCTCTTCCAGAAGCCATGTAACCTCGCATCGAAAGGGTGGAGCTTTTTATTTGGTCGGGGAATCAGGAGTACTCTTGAGAAATAAGGGTCTATGATCAGACCCGTACTTGAAAAGGTGTTGAACTTTTGTGAAAGGAAAGAGGTCAATCCACTCATTATTTATAAATGCCCAATCAATGTGTTCCATAAGCCTTCCTCTCTCCCAAGTGTATCTTTCTCCCAGACTTTCAACCTCAATTAATTGCGTATCCTGAATACAGTCTCCAAATTGCTTCATCAAGGTAACGTTTAGACTAGCCCCACCTCTCTTGTCATTTGCCTAAATATAAGCATTGAAATCTCCAATAACTAGCCACGACCCTCTGAATGTATTTCTCATTTTTATTAGGTCCATCCATAGACTCTTTCTAAGTTCTCTGCAAGGTTCATCATAGATTCCTGTGACCCAAATATTATTATTATTATTATGCTTCTGTTTGACTTTAAGGTGTAGGAATTGTGTTGATGATAAAATAAAACGTACGCTAACTTCATCACCATTCCACAAAGCCCAAATTCCCCCTGTAAAACCCGAAGCCTCTACTCGGATCCAGTTCTCAAAGCCCAATTTCTGACAAATAACATCAACCTTCTACCCACTAACCCGAGTTTCACAAAGAAGCAGGATATGCACTTTTCTATTTGCTATTACATCACGGATTCTTCCAAGAAGAGATTTAGAGGCAGTGCCTCTACAATTCCATGCAATTAGATTCATAATAAAACCAAAAATGGAATGAGATGAGAACAAAATAACTTACTGTAGCACTAATACTACCTCTGCTTCAAAAACATTCACTTGACATCTCCTCCCTTTAGTCCTCTTGAGTCTCAAACCACATATCATTTGTCTCCATATTTCCCTTGTCAAACTATGGCACCTCCAGAGGTGATTGAGGATCGGGTGGTTTCATTGGTTCCTCAATCATTTCTGCCTCAATCTCTCATTGCTCCCTTATTTTTTGAAAATTCTGGGTGCTCATGTTCTGCTGCGTTATTTCCACTTGTTTTCTTTCCTCATGAAGAGGCCCATCCTTTGTGGCTCCACGGTTTTCCTCTTGTTCAAAATTAATTCGGCCCTTTCCCAACAAAGATCCAAACACCAGCAAAACGAGGGTAGAGTCTTTTAGGGTGCACATTTTGTGCTTATCAAAGTGACTTCTCATCACCCCTCTACATCTTTGCATTATTATTTTTTTTTATAAAGATCTTTAGATTAATTTTGGCTGATATAGATTTTATTTTATTTTAAATAATTTTTAATATATATATAAAATTTAAAATAAATCTTATAACTACCATTTATAATAAAAATAATTTTTTTTATTAAAAATACAAATTAAAAATTTTAGAGTTGAGTTGTATAGATTATATTTAAACAACTGAAATATCATCAAATGGTGAGATTTTTTTTGGCCAAAAAATGGTGAGAAATTATATGCTTGTCATTGTGATGAATATGGAGTGAAAAGTAAAAACTTGTACGGCTTAGAGATAAGAGAGGAGAGAGAAGAGACATTTTTTTCTTATGTGACATAGGTAGCAATGCTAAATACAAATTTCCTTAGTTAGCAGCGGGGTTTTTGCATGTCTGGTACGTGTGAGTTGTGTCACAGTGGACATGAATCTATTTTACATGCGCTTCGAGATTGTCCAATTATAAATGAAATGTGGAAGAGAATGATACCATGTGAACTACATGAGTATTTTTTCAAGACGATGGATAGGAGGGAATGGATTTTCTGGTGAATTTAGACTATGGTTTGCTCTTCTTTGTCGTCATTTATGGCTAGCTCGGAATGACAAGATTTTTAATAAAAAACCATGAGACGCTAATGCGCTAATTGCAAGAACTCAAGCAATTTTGTCTCATGGAAGTTTAACTGTGATTGGGGGAACTTTGCACAAGATAACTAATGATTTCTGGAAACCACTAAGGGCTAGGTTTGTGAAGGTGAATGTCGATGGGTCACGTAGAGAAAACACTTATTGTATATATGGAGGGGTCTTGCGGGATGATAATGGGAACTTTATACTTTGCTTCATGTTTAAGATTGTGCCAAGATCTGTACTTTCAGTGGAGGGTTGGGGTCTTTTATGGGGACTTCGACTTGCAGCTGATAATGGTTATAATAAGGTTATTATGGAGAGTGATTGCAGTGATATATTAATATTAATGCAATCGCCTATTCCTAACACACACCCAGATTATATATTATTTAAGGAGATTACGATGATGATGGAAAGAGATTGGAATGTAGAGATGGTGCATTGCGCGAGAGAGTTAAATGCTATATATGATGCCTTATCCAAAGAAGCATGGAATATGAGCGTAGACTTGTTGGTTCTTAAGGAGTCACTTGACATTGTAGCTAAGCTTGTGAGGAAAGACTGGGAGAATTATCTGCTGATGTCTGAAACTGTTATTTAGTGTCTTTGTTGTTGCTCTTTCTTTCACTATAAAAAAAATAAATACAAAAATTTAAATAATTGCTACCTAGTATGAGTTACAAGAGACTCATATTTTCTTAAAAAATTAAAAAGTTTCAAGGATTGAGTCGCAACAAGTTAAATTATAATGACTAAGTTGAAAATAGGTGAAGTTATAGGGATGATAACTAATTTTACCTTAAAATTTTTTATTTTAATTTTTTTAAACAATAAATTCATTTTTAAAAAATAATATCTTTATTTTAATTTTTCGTCAGCATCTTTATTTTTAATGCCGTATTTAACAGAATAAAGTATTAAATCAAATTAAATTAAAAACAATACTTATTTTTTTGGATAATCCACATTTAATATTCGTGTTGAGCACTTGAGCCACACATTTAAAGATATTATTTGTTTCTTTCTTATTTGTTTTTAATAGTTTCTCCCTCTGTCCTAAATATAATAGACATTAAAGTGAATCTCTTAATTTAAAGTGGCGATTAAAAATAAAAAGTATGTAAGAAGTGTTACTCATTTTTACTAAAATACCCTTCTTAATGAAGACATATGAAATAAGAGAGAGAATATCTTTATTAAAGTCAACCACTCTTTCCCCCTACTTCTCCCTTCTATCATTGGGATGATAACTTTTATAGTCAACACAAGAATTAATACATTAGTATTAGATAAGGCCAAAACTGAAAAAAAAAATTGAAGTACAAGATATTCTTTAAACGTCTTTTATGTTTTAGGATAGAGTACTGGTAATAATTATCTCTTATATTTTAAATCAGGAGTAGCTTTTTTCTCTTTTGCCAACTTTAAATAGTTACCGTTAGTCCCTATAAAACCCAAATATGCAATTTCCCACTACAGTCCGACCGATAAGTCGATAACTGACCCCCAGAACAGTTGTCCGTTTCCCTAAACATTTTCAAATTCAAACGTCTTTTTGATCCCATAAATCGCACAAATATTCAATGAGCCTCATCTCAGCTCAAGAATCCCAACAACGGTCAAGATTTCAATCTCAAATGGACCCACTCATTGATGAGCCTCAGATGAGTGAAACCATTGCCAGCTCTCTTGTGCACTTGGGACCACTGCTAAATTGTTCATGAGCAGGAGCAGGACGACATTAAAAACATCCTCAAATAAACTCTTCAAAGTTCGAAGTTCGAACCTTTAAATTCAAATCCGAGTCTTGTTTTTAGCTCTTTCCCAAAGCCACCTGGACACAGACTATTCAAGAACTGAGATTTCTTTCTTTCACCCATGACGGGTGCTTGCAAAAAGTCCTCCATTTTAGGCCAGACATATAATTCTCTCTATGTCAATCCTCTCACTGAACTCACGCACAGCCGTAGCTGCAGTGACAGTGGCAGTTTAGCTTCCAAATGTCAGAAATGTGAAGATTTCTCGCTCAGAGAAGTTCCAACTGGTGATAAAGAGAATGTCACGCCTAAGAAGAAAGATACAACTCGCTTTTGTGACAAGGAAAATGCAGTACCTTCAAATGGGTCATATTCTTTGCCTAGACACTTCTCAAAGTCCAAGTCTTTATCCACAGACAGGATTTTGAAACCAAACTCGCTTCAGTTATGTATGCAAATGAACGAGCCTGAAAAGGCTTTTGGGTGCAAGTTATGGGATAATGTATATTCTGAAAATTTGAGCTCTTTGAAGATTTGGGATTTCTCTGATTCAGAGGCAGCCCCAGCTTCTTCCTGGTCAACCTTGCCCAATAAGTGAGTAAAATTCTTATGTCTTGCACTCTGTAAATTTTCATTTCCTACTTGATGTGGGCTGAAATGTGTTAAAATGTTAAATTGTTGGTTCAGGTCTTTGATCTGTAGACCGTTGCCTATCGATATTGGAAGATGCACATGCGTCATTGTAAAGGAAGCAAAGCCAGAAGGACTATCTGGGGGCACTATGTATTCCCTGTATACTTATGTAAGACTAATAATATATATCTGATTTTTTAAACAAACTGGATGAAATTCCTCTTTTACATCATTTAACCTTAGAAAAATTGCGCAATAGAGTGTATGCATCTCTGTTATAAGTTGATACAAATAACGAACCAACCTTGTATTTAAGAATAAATAATTCTATTTTCTCCTCCCTTGCAAGCTGATATTTATAGATTGAAGTTGCTGCTGGTACATTTGCATTCCTCAACATCCTTTGATAAGTAAGAAGTTTGCTTAAAACTAAAGAGACTAAGATTTGTAAGCATACATTTTTAAGGTCAATCTATATGGATGTACTGCGTAACATGCTTACATATACGTGTGTGTGTCTATATATATATCGTGGTCAAATAAAGTTATTAAGGAAGGAGTTCTAATCGTTATCACTTTCAATCCCCTTTTTTGGGTTAAAAAAAACCTAAACTGCATGAAGTCTTGAAATTACAGGAAGGTCAGGGTCGCCAGAATAGGAAACTAGCTGTTGCTTATCACAAGAGACGGAATGGGAAGTCTCAGTTCATTGTGGCTCAGAATGTAAAGGGTCTCTTGTCCAGTTCAGAGGATAGTTTTCTTGGAACAGTAACGGCTAACCTCCTGGGTTCTAAATACCAAATTTGGGATCAGGTTCAGTTTTCTGCCCACCTACATTCACATACGGTATTCCTTTGGATTGTTTAGTGCAAAGTTTATGTACCCATCAATTTCATTTGTGTTTTGTATGGAAACAGGGATCTCGCCATAATTCACATGACAAACAGCTTAAACCACCTCTTGCTGTTGTGATGTAAGTCAACATTTCCAATCTCCCTCAATTCCCCACTGATTGATGACATTGTCCTCTACCCATTTCAAGATTCATTTCTCTTTACAGGTTCATACCTACAGCAGCAACATGTACAGGAAGCTACAGAAGCATGAGAGCATATGTGCCCAAGCATCAATCTATGCTACTAAAGAACATAACCCAGGTTTACTATGTACTATGTATACTCACCATGTTTTCCTCTACTTGATGTTTTCCTGATTGATAAAATGGGGTTGTTTGCCTCTTGATTTCTTTGTCTTTCCAGGTACAACATATCAAAGGACTGCCGATAGATTGGGAGAGAAAGTTGGATAAGGTCCATCAACTGTTCTCAAGGGTTCCACTTTACAACAAGGTAAGAAGCCTAAAGGGGATACTTACTAAATTTCATCTGAAACTAGACATCTGGACTTGAGTAATGTTAACGTGTTATAGCAGACTTCAAAGCAATTTGAACTTGACTTCAAAGACAAAGGAAGAGAAGAACTTAGAATTCAAAGATCGGTAAAAAATTTCCAGCTGACTTTGGAGGTATGTTTGTTGTTTATATGATATTTGTAGCATAACCATGATAAAGGAAGAGCATATGATATTTGTTCCTGTTCACAAAATAAACTATTTCTTCTGCTTAAACTGACTTGTTTGTTTCGCTATAAAGGAGAATGGGAAGCAGACAATTCTTCAACTGGGTAGAATCGGAAAATCAAAATTTGTTATGGATTACAGGTAATAACTTAAATTTAGACCTCAAAGTTTGAAACAAACACAAATCTTAGTAACCATATTTTTCCTCTTTGAGTTTGCAGATATCCTTTGACAGGTTACCAGGCGTTCTGCTTAAGCTTAGCTTCCATTGATACCAAGCTCTGTTGCTCAGTGTAGTGAGAATTCTCTGACAATTTTTTTGTTCAACCTCTGAACAAACCATGGCTTCTTGCTCTCTCATCTTGAGGGTAAGAACAGAAAATGGAAATGAATGTCCGGACAAATTTTGCTTCCTAATTGTATACGTCATAGTTCAAAAGAAATTGTAGATTGCCTCTGGTTCTTAGTGTAAGATATAATTTGTAGCACAACAAACTAGATCTTATATTAATTATCAGAAGTAGTATTTATAGAAAGAGTTTAAGTAACGCTTAGATCTCTCTTAAGATTTACACATTTAGGTAGAAACTCAAGTTTTGCTCCAAGAATTTGAAAAATCCACTGATTTCATGCTGAGTTAGAGAACCATCATGTAATGTTTGTTTTAGTTCAGAAATTTGTGTGTGTAATTTCCTCCCCCCATTGCTTACAAGTTGGGTGGCACGTAAAATGAAAGCAATTAAAAAAATAAATAACAAATAATTTTATAAATTGGCTACAACCGTTGTTTCAAAATCATTATAATAAAAAAAGGACAATTGCTTGGTACAGATAACAATAACATAATAATATTACATATTGCATTTTGTTGTGTCAGAGAAACGAATTATGTTTCTCTTCTCATACCAAACATTACCAAAGTTTTGCGCTAAAGAACTATATCCTCCTTAAAACATATATATTCTGTAGTAAGATGCTCCATTCATGAGAAGCCACAAGGCTCACTTCCAAATCCCAATTTAGCCTGTTTGATATCGTATACTATCCTCTGGTTCCTCTGCTGATAATTCCCAATGATCCCTATTTCATATTCATCAGAAAGACTTGCCAGTGCCAAACAAACTTGTGAAGCATCCTCTTTTACCAGATACATTATGCCAGTTACATCCACATTCAGCTCAGCATTGTCCTCAAAATACATTCTTATGGTAGGTATGTTCACTTCTTGATTCCCAGTAAGATTATAACAAGTATCCAAGATCGAAAACCCTGGTGCTGAAGGGAAACCAGAAAACTGTTTGGAGAACTCTGCCTTCAGAGCCTGGTACACAGATGGAGCAAGCCTGGTGATCACAGTTCCAGAATCAATTATCACCCCTTGATTGCCAAAACTCGAAGAAGCTTGAAGGGCAACACCACCGACATTAATGCCGGTGAGATTCAGAACATAAAAGGTAGATAGCTGTGGATTAGGGATCATTCTGGTGTAAACAATGGGTGTAGCATTCTTGAAAACTGAAGATTCATTACCCATGACTAATGACCCAGAAGCTCCATCCTCTGTTGTTGGTAAACAGTAAGAGAAAACTCCTCCAAATATAGAATCAGTTTGGGAGATCATTGAGAGTTTACTTCTTCCTAAGCCCATCAGACCTGAGGTTCCTCCAAACAGACCTTTGTTATTCTTACCACAACCAAAAACAAAGTTGTTTACTGATATACCTCCAAAACTAAGATGCTCCATACCTAATTCACCATTACTATAGGACCCGTCGCCATAGTTAACCATGTAATTGCAGGTTGGTATGTTATTTTCACATGTTTCTGAATTCCCAGTAGCAGAAAGAAGAGATTGACAGGTTGTCGAGTTACAAAGAACCGATTGATAAGAAGGGGATTTGGAAGGCTTGAACAAAGGTTCTTGTTGATCATAACATGATTTGCAAGGATCACATTGAACCCATGTGAGGTCACTTCCAGTGTCAACAATCACTGTCATGTTCTGGCTACCCAATCCCACTGTAACAATGTAGTTTAGGGTTTGAAGAACTATACCAGAAGTTAACGGAACTTGGGTTTCTGAAACATCATCTTCAATACGACCAGAGACCAATTTTCTGATTCTGTTTTGCATCCAAAGTACACGAATATTATCAAACACAAGCTGTTTCTGAAGCCTCCTATTCCAGTCATGATTTTTTGTTGAGCAGTGACCCCTGTCCTTCATTTCCATCACAATAGCACCATTCTCTCTTCCTGACAATAGAATTTAAATCAGAGAAATCAATAAATAAATAATAGAACACAATACAATCAAGGAGGACATATAAACCAATTCATTCTTTAACTGAGAACGATGAAGGGCGTATTTCTTCAAGGAAAATGCAGTCCTAGGATCCTAAAAGTAAAGTGCAAAACATTAGAGTTTTGATGAAATAACGAGAGATCCCAAAGTAAAAATAAAGATGACATCTTTAATTTGTGCTTCCCATTATCTGCTGTCTAACTTACTTGATTCTGGGAGGAGACAACCCTGGGGACCAAGTTGTGGCTTCGCCTGCAACTTTTGCACTTTGAGTGTCTTCTTCTCTCCAAAAGAGTGAACCCCATTTGCAATAATAATGATTAGATAAAGAGAAACAGGGAAAATAAAGAATGGTGAAAAAGCCATTGCTCTCGCCATTGTTGGAGACTGATAAGGAATAGTCGATGTTAAGGAAGACAAGGAAGAAGAAACATTGAGAGAGAAGAGAGAGAGGAACTAAGAGAGGTAATGGGGGAGATTCTGAGGGATGGATTTTGGCATGAGAACAAAAGAGGAAGGGCTGGCTTTAGAGACCCCACTAGTTTGCATGAGAAATTATTGGGGTTTCACGTGCACATATTGAGAACAGAAAACAAGTGCTTGTGTTTGTTGGTGGGTCGAGGGACTTTGAATTTTCAATCATCTTATTGGTCTCTTGGAAACCCATGAAGATAAGACCTAATTTCTCTCATGGAGTCAACTGTCACAGCTTCCACTCACACACACGATATGTGTTAACACTGTTTTTTATCAGTGTATTTTATGAAGAAACAGATCATCATAACATTTCTACTCCCAAGTATGCCATCGAATAGCCTCATTCCTTTCTCCTTTCTCAAGTACATGGTAATTCATATTCCTTCTAAAGTGCTGAAGGGCATACTATTAAATCTCAATTTGAGTCGAAGGGTTATACTAGTGAATTGGTGAGCCACTCTCTTAATTGGTCCGATGAAGAGATCTAGATAGACTTATTGTGTTAGATTTTATTTTATTTTTTTTCTTGGGAGCTTGAAATGATATCGTTTTGATTTTTAAAAAATAACTGTTCAAAAATTTATGTTTTAATAACTCTATTTTGTTAGATTTTATGTTGTCTATACATAAACATCCTATATAATTGTGGATTAATATTGTTATTTAAATATTCCTTTCAGTTCTAAATATAAGATCTAATTGGTTTTTTTAAGGAGATTAAGGGTATTAATTAAATAGAAAAATTGTGTTGAGGCCTTGAACAAGGAATTTACATTAAAGATGTTTCGATAAAAAAAAATTACTATAAAGTCTCGTAGAGTTGTCAATGGCACTCCAAGGGTTGTTAATGACAACCCATGGCAATACGTGAGGTCATTAATTGGGATTTGAGAATAATTTTTTTCTATATCGAGATCTCTTTGACGTATATTCTCTTACTCAAAATCTCTACGCAATTTTCCTTAGTTAAATTAGTTACGGGATGTTATAATTAAGGAAAATTACAAATTTAGGAATTTAGGGTTTAATTATAGTTAAGGGAGTATTGACAAAAATAGTTTAAAAAAAATTGGTTAAATATGGAAGATATAGTAAATAGAAATCTTATATTTAAGACCAAATCAAATTTACAACTAAACCTTATAATTAGAAAAAAAAATAATATTATTTTAATTATGGCATGCTTGATTTCAAGTTAACCTAGGCTTAAATCATTAACCCTCCAACTATTCTCTCAACTACTTAATTGACCGATTTGGTTTTTGTTTTTTTGTAAAAAAAAAAAAATCTCGGTTGAAGATAAAATTACAATGGGGGTTAGTTGGTTTAGATAATTGAAAGACTCTTGGGAGTGTGTGAAACACAAGTTGTTCTTTGAAAGACATAAATCATGATTGGTAATCTCTTTTTATGATGTTAAAAGTCAATGAGTCATATCATATGCAGTAACAATAATAATTGGGTAAAAATTACTTACACGTCTTTGTTTGTGTGTTTAAATAGGAGGTTTTAATAATAAATATCAGCGGAAAAAAAAGGTTGAGGTGACTGCCATGTTAGTGAATTGTTGATTGGCTTATTAATTTGTAATCACATCGATAAACTTTGTCTGAATTGTAATTGGTATCTTTATTTTACTGTTCCATGTGCAATCCAAATAAGCTCATGATTGCTACTACATACATACATATATATATATATATATTTTACAATATAAAATTCCTAAGACCACTGAACTATTGGATATAAAATTATACAAAGAAACGTAAATATCTTATATAGATCTTATTGAAAGAAAAATATAATCATTGTGTGTGTGTGTGTCTTTTTAATTGCCCAGATTTATCTATTTTTTTTATCAATAAGATCTATGTACATTTTCCCGTAAAAATATATATGATTAATAATTAAATCAAATCAAAGAGTGCGCAAGCGAACATAATAGTAAATTATTGAGGCTTGTAGGGGTTGTGAAGTACAAAAGAAAGTTGGAATGGTTGCTTCAATATTATTTTGTAAGGATGTACCATTGAGTGTTGTCAAAGCCAGAATAATAGAATACTTACTGAGTTATGAGTTATGAGCATGCCTATCACTTTTGGTAAGTATAGTGATTGTATTTTTAGTATATATATATTCTTTGAAGAATAAATAGATATTGATGTCCCTCCTTTGGAAACATCCCATATTATGAATTCTTCTTCTTCAAAATGCGAACGCAGATTCTTGAAAATGTATTAATTAAAAATAGGAAAAATTAAATCAACATTATAGGGTTGAGTTACACCAATTTAAAGTTTAAAAGCTAAATTTCGATGAAGTCAAAATTATAAAGAATGAATTGCACCAAATTAAAATTTAAGAACTGAGTTACCGTTTAATTAAAGTTATAATAACAAAGAGATTAATTTTTCACAAAACGTGTAAGAATCCAATAGTTAGCACAAAAATTGTTTCAAGTCTCACTATTATTATGGGGATCATTAAGAGTGTCCCATGTGATTAAAACTTATTTAGGAAGCTTAAAATGTGTGTTTAAAGAAGATTGGAAAATGAAAATTTGAGTATTGTATATTTATATACTGCAATGATGCTACATACGGGAGTTTATGGGTGCCATAGTGATTGGCGACCACATGTTGTGAACATGGCACTTATAAATAATCAATTGCATTGGGACATTCGATTCAGTGCAACAATTGTTGCAACAAACGCCAAGTAACGTGGATAAAATAAATATGGGGCGGCTTGATATATAAGACTCTTACTAAATGTGGTATGATAATTAGGGCTTTACTTCTTTACATATGTTTATTCATTATTTTGTGAGGCTTAGTTTGAGTCTAGCATAAGAGGTTAATCTCCATAATGTGATAAACCAATATTTGAATTTATGTTGGGAGATGTACACATATTTAGTATAACTAATAGTGTCTTGAATAAGATTGCCTTTAATAAAAAAGATATATGTGCCTAGCAAAAAGAACTATGTATGTTTGATTTTTTTTTAAAAAAAATACAAAGTCACAATACATAAACCTGTATTAAAAAAAAGGGCGAAGGGGCAAAATTGCTCTCGAAGTATTGCTCCAGGGGCAATTTTGTCCTGGAAGTTTCACCTGGGGCAATTTTCCCTCGGAAGTTTCTAAAGTGGGGCAATTTTGCCCTTGCCGTTAGTTGACCAAATATGTTGA
>JBAGKO010000012.1:12671483-12686520 GCA_037177275.1 Acacia concinna
CGGCCACATATGGAAAATGATTTTTCTCTTCCAAATCTCTCTCTATGTGGAGATAAAATTTGGAGGAATGGGGCAAGTCTTGCACCTCATTTTCTTTCTCCCCTCTTCTTTTCCCCCTAAAATGTGATTTTTGTGAAGCCCACCTAAAATTTGTTACCTCTTGTTTGTGTCCTGCCAAGATTCATGTGTATGTATATATAAAGTATGATAACATGTGTTGCCTAGTCCATTGCATTCTAGCTGTCTTCATATGACGCTTGTGGAACTCACAATCTAGTCTTTACCTAATTGTGAGATGTATGTGGAACTTATATATATGAAGCTTATACGGTGAACGGTACGGTGTATTCAACATGATACTCCTCCCACCTTAAACATAGTTAGTAAAGGAGCTTGCTTTAATTTTAAATGTAAGACTCTAATCTAATATATGTATCCCAAATTGATATTTGTTCTTTGAATCATCTCTCTATTAATTGCACTTAAGATGGTTTCCATATGAGGATGGTTTCAATTACAATTGATTAAAAGGGCATTTTAGGAAACCAACACAAATTTCTTATGAATAAATAAATTAATTTTCTTAACATTTGCAAGTTAGTTATTCAGCATTTATATTTAGGACTGTATAAGTATATCATGTATTTAAACTCACCATTGGGCTTGATTTGAAGTGGATTAAGTTCTTAAGATGCGATAAATATATCAACTTGTTTATAAACAATAAAAAACGCTTACGATAAAGTTGTTAGTTGATGTTGTAAGTGTATTTATTGAGAAAGGCAAAACATTTTTACATTAAAAAAATAGTTGGCATGAACATATTTCTGGAATTTTGGGATTATACTTTAGATGTAAATAGTATAACATTTAAGATTTGTGCTAGTAGTCTGTATTAAGTTGAATAATTTGTTGTGCTTAAGAATTTTGCTCTTAGTTAATGAGATTTTTTTCCCCATCTTATACACATAATTTAATATTCTTCAAGAAAAAGTTTGCTAGCTAGTTGAATCAAAAGTAGTAATCAAAGTGTTGAATCTTTACATATCTCAAGTGGACATGATAAATATTATTACATATTGAATTCAAATTTTGAGATACCAATATATGTATTTATTCATAACTCATTTGAATGTGGTGAAAATTATCATGAGCTGTATACACCTATAAATAAAGAAAAAAGAGCAAGTTGGATGTTTAATTTGATAGTTTCTACTAGTCTCTGATTAGATATCCACTTGTATTTGAAAATTACGGCTACTTAATTAACGTTCTTTCCTTTGCCATTGAAACTATGAACAAACCATATGGATAGATTGAATGGAATAAACTCAATTTTCTACGAGTAAAGTTATAAAAGTTTAGTTTAGTAAATAGATAAATTATTTGGAGGGAAGTGTAATGCGGGTGACTGATGAAGCATAGCCTCCCAATTTATAATTTTTTTTAAAAATTATATATATATTTTATACATTTTTTGTCTCCTAAAATAATAAAATTTATTTAGAAATTTAATCTATTATACATGTGACCTTCAATTTCGCCACTTTCATGGTTAAATCATAGCCCTGCTTCCACTAATATTATAGTGTTAAAAATACTGCAGCCAATTATAACGTTCTTTTTTTCCATCTTAAATGTAAGACATTTGCCTCCTAAATTTATATTTTTTTTTCAAACTACTGCAATTAATAATACATATTAGGGGTTTTGTAGACGTTTTTTGGCCTGCATGGTTTTGTATACGTTTAAATGATTAAGGATGATATTTTTTTTTGTAATAGATTAAAGATGATATTTTGCGAAATCTAACCTTTTTTTTTGGATATAGAATCTAACTCATTTTTCAAAAATAACTAATTCAACTATTTTTTTTTTTAATTAAGAGAAGGATGATTGAGGGGTATTAGACATGGAATAATTATTTAAAAATGAATAAAATGATCAGAACGTTGATTCACTCTACTTTTATTTTTATATATTTTTTATTTTCTTTCTTCATGTTTAAGTTCTCGATCGCCGCCACAATTATCCTGTGACTTCGAGTCTGTGACCAAGGACCCCACCACTATCAACAAAACAGGTGCTTTTTCCTCACTAAGTGAGATCATTCCGATTAAATTTTAATTTAGATTAATTTACTTAAACTTTCAAATTTTAATATCTTAATAATGCTTATATAAATTATTAAATTTTAGTGGCATGAACTTGGTTTAAGAATGTTCAATCAGAATTCAGAAGAGAGAACATGGATAGTGCAGGGGAAAAAAAAGTCACATATATATCCAAATAATAGGTTAGTAGCAAATAATTAATAAACATGTACAAAGTTAATAGTATAAGAGTTTTTTTTTTTTTCTGAGAATGCTATTTACATATGACATAGAGTTTAAGAAATTTGTTAAAACCAAACCAAAAAAAAAAATTATGATTTTTAATAGGAGTATGAGATTAGAGAGTTTCCTAGGTTCGTTGATGCCATTTTCCCAAATTTTGTCTTCTGGCTAGTGATGTTAGGACCACCAAATAGCTTACGTGTCTGATCCATTTAGCAAATTGTTACACCTGTAAGTAAAAGTCTAGCCAATCACGCAACTCTGTGGGCGGATATATCCGAATTTCACAAGGTTCGTGCACTGGGTCCCACCTTTTATCCATTCCCCACCCCTTCGACGGCTCGACGCCCATGAACCTCGCTATTTCACACTACGTCACCATTCGTCACTTCGCGCCTCCGACTCGCTACCGTGGCATCCCTCACTCTCTCATTTCCCAACACGTCGTCTGCCACGTGGCGCTCACCCACCCACTAGAGAGAGAAGCTTTCGTTCTAATTTTGAAGCGCCCGCCATGGCCGCCCGCAGTGCATCTGAAGAAATCTCTTTATATTTTAGTGTGTTTGCTTCCTCTCGTACGTGCTTTCCTCGTTATCCAACTTGCTAGTTTTCCACTTTCTTCTCGCTTTTCTCGCTGTGTGTGTCTGTGAACTTCAGTGCAGCTTCATGGTTCAGTTCATGAAATCCAACACTAATCTCCATGAAAAGCTCATGTTGGAGAGACTCCACGATTCTGGAGATGAACAACTTGGCTCCCTTCGGAAGAGGCCCAAATTAAATTCTTCTCCCGAGGTTCGAATTCTGCTCAATTTTTTTATTTTAAAAAAAATTCAATTCTACCCTTATTTTAAACGTAAAATTTGAGTTGTAATGCTGTTCCTATGAAACTCGCCTGAGATTTATACTGATTGGATTGTGATTCGATTTCTCTTTCTTTTTTCTGCATCGTTTTCCGACAGGGGAATTCCAACAATGACTTCGTTCCCATTCCGCCAACTTCTTGCAATCCGCTCAACGAACCAAGCCCACTGGGTCTGCGTCTCCGGAAGAGCCCGTCGCTTTTGGATTTGATTCAAATGAGACTCTCCAAAGAAGATAAATCGGGAATAGCGGATTTAAACACGGAAGATCGCAAGGTTATTAAAGCTACCACAGGAGCCTTGGATGCTAAGCTCAAGGCGTCGAACTTTCCGGCATCCATTTTAAGAATTGGAACTTGGGAGGTAGGATGCATGAAAGCTTCCAGAAACAATTATGAAGAATAGCAATTTTGTTTTTCAGTTAAAAAAAAAAAAGTTGTGAAATATGGTTATTATGTACATGGCTTGCAGTATAAGTCAAGATATGAAGGAGATTTGGTGGCAAAGTGCTACTATGCGAAGCACAAGCTCGTATGGGAAGTTCTTGATGGTGGTCTTAAGAGTAAGATTGAAATTCCTTGGTCTGATATCATGGCTCTTAACGCTAACTACCCTGAGAATAGACCTGGAACGCTGGAAGTAGTGGTAAAGTTATATTGCTCTGCTTCTCTTGTTGATGTATTACACCAGTATTATTTAATTTCCCAAGCTAAGTTGGTTTTCTGATTGTTCTAGCTGGCTAGAAGACCCCTATTTTTTAAGGAAATCAATCCACAACCTAGGAAGCATACCTTGTGGCAGACAACATCAGACTTTACAGGTGGACAAGCTAGCATACATAGGTACAAGCCACACTCATATCCTGGTATCTAGTTGGTTTACTGATCCTTCTTAATTCCGGTCTATTGAGTATATTGAAATAGATTTCATGATATCCCTTCCCTGTCTTGTCAATTTTGACTTTTCACTCCCTTAGCTTCTATGATTAAGAAGTGTGCTATATTGGTATGAACTGACGGTCACCATAACAAACCTATAAAGGAAAAACATACATAGAAATGAAGATGAATATTCTGAAAGCAATTACTGATTAACTGTCATGGATAGACCCGGAGAACAGTGTTTTTACTGATGAATATTTGACATTACTGAGGAGGCTATGGATTGGAAGATTATATTATAAAACCGTATGCCCATAGTTGATTTACATTGGTTCTAATTAACAGTGACTGTAATTTTCAACTGAAATTTCTCTACTGGAGTTCTGGGTTATATAGATAGGATTCAAGAACGAACTTGTAAACTTGTTCATAGCTCATGCAACATACCTTTTTCCATAGGCAACTGATTTAATTTCACCCCTAGAGGCATTGCTTCCACCTTTTTTTTAAAAAAATAATTCATACTCATACACTGTCTTTACTCTGCCAGGAAACATTTTCTGGAATGCCCACAAGGATTTTTAGGCAAGCATTTTGAGAAGCTCATTCAGTGTGATCATCGACTTAACTTTTTAAGTCAACAGCCGAATATGGTGTTGGGTTGTCCATATTTTGAATCCAGAACTGGCGATGGTTTTGACAGAAAAAGTGAAGAGCAGGCCGGTTTCTTTGGCTTCCAGGATTTAGAATCAGCATCTGCAGTTCATTCATCTTCCTTAACATATGAACATAATCTTCCGGGTATAGCTGTTGAAAACAAATCCTCAAACACTTCACCTAGCTCAGGTAAGGTGATAATCCTGGCTTTAAGGTTAATGTTGCTACTCGAAATCCAGGAAATTACTTCATCATTTAGATTACAACATTGGAATGGTCAAGATATATGTTAATGAGTGAAGGGTAGGTGAAATAAAATGACAAGTGAACCCTTCATTCCAGTTCTTAGTTGATCTGTGAAGTTTTGTTCACAACCATGCTTTATATCTTAAATAGTAAAACAAGGAGATGAAATGGAGTCTATGGAGAAACAATCATCCACTCTTCATTTTTCTATGAATTATGTTTACATACTCCCTTGTGCAACTTCGTACACTGATTTTGCTTTATTTCATTTGCAGTTAACAAGGACACCCCTGAAACACGAGAGGCTAATGCGTCAAGGTTTCTGGGCAATAATCGTACAAAATGGCCTGGACTTCAACCGTCTATACCCATGACAGAACTAGTAAGCCAGATTGAACATCACATTTCACAACACATGACATCTAATAACTCCAACTTTCACAACCAAGATAGAAGATCAGTTTTTATGTAAATCCTACAATATTTGTGTTTCATGAGCAGTTGGTCATGTCAAGGGTCAACTCGTTGTGCAGCCTCCTTCAGAGTGGTCCTTCAACAACAACACAAGGCCAATTACCAAACAAGAAAGGTTTTGATGCACATAGTGATGGGAAGGTGATTGATATGAATTCTGCTTTAGCCTCAACAAGCAAAAATAGTTTGCAGAGTGATATTTGTGTCAATAAGCAGGGAAATGGCTTTCCCCAAGGAATCATCAGTTGGGGAGCTTCTTGATCTTCTGAGAATATAATCTCTGCCTCAGTTTTTGTTTCACGTCTCAGAAGATCGAATCTGGTAACCAGGTGAGATAGTGATGAAGATGATAATGATGATACACCAAAGCAAGCTTACATGCATCCCAAATTAGGATCCTGCTCCTGCCTTGCATATAGTGGGATCTACACACATTAAATATTAGTGATACCTACGTACACTAAGAGCTTTATATACTGATCTCGTACAGGCGCTTGAGCACCCATATTGAAGTGTCACATAAAGCGGGATCTACACATGTTAAACATTACTTGTTTTTCCTAGTAATTTGAAGCAAAATTCAAATCCTCAGGAGGTACTTCTAGTTTATTACATGAAGGTAACAGATTTTAAAATGTAACCCATGGAGGTTGGAGCTAGCTATTCACAACGCAACAAAATAAAGTTTGAATCTTTATTGAAAGATATGTCTATATTTTTAGTGTCAAACAAGTTTTATGGGTTTGATAGTGCTCGAATACAAGGAGAGATTAAAAAATTAGAGTAAACTATAAAAACTAGTATTAGCATTTCCTGGGAACAATTTTAGAGAGAAGGGAAAATGCAAGAATGTAGAAATGGTAGAGTAAATAGTGCTCTAGCTTCAATGGTATTATATAAGACAAAATGTGGTTTCTACTGATTATACAAGTGTTAATCCTACTAATGACAATTACATTCTAACATCCCCGCAAATGAGAGGGTGTTGCAAACAATCCAAGTTTGTTACGAAGATAGCGAAACTGAGTGTGAGTGAGGGCTTTGGTGAGGCAATCAGCAAGTTGATGTGAAGAGGGAATGTATCGGACACAAATAAAGCCAGAGAGAACCATATCTCTAATGAAATGGATATCAATTTCAATGTGTTTGCTTCTAGAGTGCATAACAGGATTTGCAGCCAGAGCACCTGCACTAATATTGTCACACCAGATTACAGTTGGATGTCGAATCATCAGACCAAGTTCAAAGAGAAGAGATGAAATCCATTTAATTTCAGCAGCTCCATCTGCTAGAGAACGATATTCAGATTCAGTGCTGGATCTAGAGACAACCTTTTGTTTTCGAGAGGACCATGAAATCAACGTATCACCTAGATAAACACAGCAGCCAGCCATAGAACGTCGATCATCAATATCAATAGCCCAATCAGCATCAGTAAAAGCAGTAAGCTGAAGGGAAGAAAAGGGCTTAAGATGAAGGCCAAGATGATAAGTCCCTTTCAGATATCGAAAAATCCGTTTAACAGCCTGAAAATGAACATCTGTGGGCTTGGACAAAAATTGGCTTAATTTATTAACTGAGAAGGCAATATCTGGCCGAGTGGAGGTCAAGTATTGCAATGATCCTATTGCCCTTCTGAAAGGTGTTGGGTCAGACAGTGGTTTCCCATCTATAGAAGAAAAGGCGCGTCCTGTAACCATAGGTGTTGGTACAGGAGCACAATCAAGCATACCAAAACGTTTCAACAAATCCAGAGTATATTTGCCTTGATTGAGAAAAATTCCAGTAGCATCCCGATATACCTCAAGTCCTAAGAAGTAATACAATAGACCGAGATCTTTCAATGAAAATAAAACATTCAGTTTCTGAATAAAGCAAGCAATATATTCAGGATTATTACTAGTCACCAAAATGTCATCTACATAGATAAGGATAAACACAATGAGATTATTTTGTTTGAGAAAGAAAAGAGAGACATCACTCCTTGTATTTTTAAAACCCCATTTGAGTAATGTCAATCATAATCTCTCAAACCAAGCCCGAGGAGCTTGCTTTAATCCATAGATGGCTTTAACTAATTTGCACACATGATTAGGATAATAAGGATCTTCAAAACCATTTGGTTGTTTCATAAAGACTTCCTCTCTCAAATAACCATTAAGGAATGTGTTATTCACATCTAATTGCCTAACTACCCAATTATAGGTTAAAGCTATAGATAAAATGATCCTTACAATAGTGGGTTTGATCACGGGACTGAAGGTGTCCCTATACTCTACACCAGCGGATTGTTGGAAACCCTTAGCCATGAGTCTTGCCTTATGCTTCAACACCGAGCCGTCAGCACTATATTTGGTTTTGAATACCCAGCAAGAATGAACAATATTTCAAGCTTGGTTTTGTGGGACGAGAACCTAAGTCTGATTGTGCGTCAGGGCATCGAATTCCATCATCATAGCTTCCTTCCAATGTGGAGAATCCAGAGCTTCAGAGGTTGATTGTGGTTTTGCAACGATCACGAGGGATGCCGAGTCTTCCATTTTTCAATAACCTTGCGAATGGGTGTTTGGGTTTGTGAATTCTAGCTTTTGCCCTAGTTGTCATTCAGTGAGTGTTTATGGGCTCTTATGATTGGTGTTAGGCCGGACTTTGATCATGAGATTCAGAGGAAGGCTCTAGCAAGAAGGTGTGGCCTAGAGAAGAAATAGTCTGAGACGATGGCTCATCAGACAAGAGGGAGATATCCGTAGGTGCTTGTATCACTGACGAGACATTTTGACCAGACTGCTTACATGGCTAGTCAGAGAAAATGACTAAGGAGGTGGACCAATCATGTTCTGGCATTGTGGCATAGGTTCGTCTTTTGAGAAAACCAAAAACAAAGGGAAAAATATGAGGATTGAACACAACATGCCTAGAGATATAAACTCTTCCCATGGAGCTAAGGCACTGGAAACCTTTCTGTTGAGGTGCAAGTCTTAAAAAAACGCATTGTTAGCTATGAAACTGAAATTGTTGACTGTTATAAGGTTTGAGACAGGGATAACATGCGCATCCTAAGGGACGAAGCTCTTTATACTTTGACTCTGTTTTGTAGAGACAGAACAGAGGTGACAAGTAGTCAAGCACAGAAGTTGGTAGATGGTTAATAAGGTAGACCGCCGTTTGAAAAGCTTCAACCCAGTAAGTGAGAGGCATTCGAGCTTGGGCTAAGAGCGTTAATCCCATTTCAACAATGTGATAATGTTTGCGCTCTGCTTGTATGTTCTGTTATGACATATAAGGACAGGTATATTGAAGATTTATTCCAACTATCTGAGCTATTGAGACAAGTGGTTTAAATTCTGTCCCATTATCGCATCAGATGGTTTTGATCTTAGTATCAAATTGAGTTTCAACTTGAGCACAAAAGACTTTAAATGCATGTATCGTATCACTTTTATGTTTTAAAGGGAAGAACCAGGTATATCGGCTGAAATCATCAAGGAAATGAATATAATAGCCATGTCCTCCTGTAGATTGAACAGGTGAGGGACCCCAAACATCCGTGTGAACAAGTTCCAGAAGAGATGAAGCACGAGAAGAGGAATTTGAGAATGGTAAATATTTTGATTTTCCCATTTGACAAGCCTCACAAACAAGTTTTTCATTAATATCAAGATGGACATTACAATTATTCACAATGTGTTTCAACACTTTGTTACTTGGATGGCCCAACTTGTAATGCCATTCTAGAAAATCATTCTTGTTCCTAAATTTGTTTGTGGTAGACTCAGCTACAAGGGCTTCTGGTTGAACATTAAGCTTATCCATTGGATACATTCCTCCTTGAGACTTCCCGTGCATCAATACCTTTCCTGTCACTTTGTCCTTCACAGTGCAACCATCATTAGAAAAAATTATGTCAACACAATTGTCTTCAATTAGCCTATTCACACTCAACAAATTTTTAGTGGCTTTTGGAACAACAAGAATGTTAATGAGATGAATATTTGAATTAGGACATGCTAATGATACAGAACCAATACCAAGAATCTTGGTTCTTTCCCCCATGCAAGTAGTCAAATAGAATTACTTGAAGATTGGACATGAGAGAGACAATCCGAATTGGCAATGACATGGTAGTTGGACCCCTGTCCATATACCAAGCTGGGTCAGTGACAGTGGAAAGGCCAGCATAATATGCATGCGGCACTTGATCTGAATTGTGCCAGTATAGTACCCTTGTGGTCCATAGGAAGAATTGTTCTATGAGTCACGACGAGAGTAGCACATCTCAAAATAGTTCCTAACATGATCTTTGGCTCAAATCCAGAGATCACGTGCAGTTTGACAGTGTAAAAGTTGCACACTAACATCCTGTGTCATTGTGTTTATGAGCCACCCAACGAGCATACGGTCAACAGAAAACCATTCCTCATATTCAGGATTAACCTGTTTCTCAGCACCTTCGGTGATGTACTGAGGAGGAGCTGTAAGTGAGCCATTGATGTGAGCAACTAGACAGTTTCCTTCAACCAATGGAAGAACCACTGACTCCCAGACAAGATAGTTTCCTTCATCCAGCTTGATAGAGGTGGTATGAAAAGAAGAAGAAAACAGAGAGTAGGATTTCGTGGGTGGAGAAGATGACCCACCAGAACCAAACTCAGCAAACCCATACCTAGACAGTGTCAACATCTCTCGACAGTGCTCTGATACCAAGAGAAAAGGGAAAATGCAAGAATGTAGAAATGACAAAGTAAATAGTGCTCTAACCTCAATGGTATTATATAAGACAAAATGTGGTCCCTCAAATAAGAGTCCATACAATGATATAATGACACGTATTGCTATTTACAATTCTCTAGAATACTCTACTAATTATACAAGTGTTAATCCTACTAATTACAATTACATTCTAACAATTTTTTTCTAGATTTTCCATTCCCAACATTGCTTCACTACTATGGGTGGGTTTTTAGCAATGCTACATATAGTATTTCCAATAGCAAGTTATCCTTGTCCCTTTTGTCAAACATTACAAAATGGGTAAATACTAGTATCACTAACCAAACAGGGTGTTGTCATCTTGGTGAGGGTGGTTACTAATTTCTTGTAGGTTTTGTTGTAATTTTAATCGCCTCATTCCTTTTAGGAGAGTAAAAAGAGGTAGAATTTTATTTGAGGACTAAATAAGGAAATTAATTTTAGTTAAACTCCAAAACATTCTAAATTTCAATCAAAGCTTAAAGTTAAAATGAAAATAAGTTTTTTAAGGTGAAAAGACAATAATACCCTTTATATCATGAACAAATGAAATCCTCCTATGAATTAGTGCAACTCTTCGTGAACAAGTAAAATCATCCTATGATGAACAAGTATACAAGTTTGACAACTGGAAATAAATAAATATGTAGTTTATAGGAGGATCATACTTGTTTACGAAGAGTTACTTTATAAAAAGATCTCACTTATTTATGAAATAAATGACATTATTGTCTTTTCACCTAAAAAACTTATTTTTATTTTAGTTCTTAAGTTTTGACTGAAATTTCAGAAATTTTTGGGGTTTGACCAAAATTAATTTTCTTATTTGGTCCTCAAATGAAATTCTCCCTAAAAAAGGGGAAAATTAGGGTGAAAACAATAGAAGAAATTATGTGACAGAAAAAAATAAAATAAAGAATGATACTTAGTAGAAGAAATTATATTTATTTAGAAGAGAAAATTAGTCCGAAGGACTTATAAAAAATAATATTATGGGAGAGGACAAAAAAATTGTAATTAGTTAGAATGACGAAACACCTAAATTTAAAAATATTAAACTGCCCCAAATTAAATCTTATATTTTCATAATTTAAAATAAAAAATAATATAAATAAACTGTTGCTTTAAATTTAACACACACACATATAATTCAGTGGTATTGCGCAATTAGGTGAATTTGTCCCCCACCCTGCATAAATAACTTCAATATCATATCCATCCGCCTTCCTCTGAGCTTTTATACTCGCAGTTGGATTGTCACTCGCCATCTTGGAATCTAACGGTTTATTAGCCCAAATGATGGCTAGAGGCTAGAGGCTAGAGGCTAGGTCCTGAATTAAGATCTAGAAACCATTTTCTAAGAAAAATCATAAATTAAAGCTACAACACTGGTCCTGAATTTAAAAGAAAACAACAACAGAGAAATGCATAACGTGAAGTGAGAGGAGGAGGTGATTGATTTCTAAACAGGGAGGAGGGAGACCAAACAATCCTCAAGAAATTATTATTTTTTGTTCAAGCAGAAACAGAGAACTTCTCAGACTACTGTGGGCAAGGAAGGACAGGAAAAAATTAAAATTAAAAAAGGAACAAGAAGAACATGAGTCTATCACGGAAATGCTTGGGAAATTTAGCACCTTGACTAAGATCTGAATTCTATTTTTATTGGAGGTATAGAAATTTGGAATACAATGGCTAGGGACAATTTAGTATTTTTAAATGTATAGCTTATTATTTGGTCCTTCTAATTAATTATAATTTTAATAGTCATTTTCAATACATATTATTTTTCCTATGTCCTTCTTACTAATTTTCCCTACTTAGAATGACCAAATATTAAAATATTTTTTTAAAAAAAATATATTTAATTAACCTTTGTCAAATTTACTATCATTCATCCACTGTCCATAAGTTTTTTTCATCAAAAAATTTGAATATCCTTAATTAGGTAAATTTGTTGAATATTAGGTAAATTTGTTTGCCCTCCAAATGGAGAAAGGATGGAAAAATGATTCCAAAGAATATCCTTCCTTCTTTATCCTGGAAATATTTACATACTCCAAGTACATGTCATCTAAACTCTATCCAATAAAATAATAACAGTTCATATTATTTTAACTCTAGTTGATCGATGACTCGTGTAAAAAATTTAAATTTTATGGTGCTTTTATGGAAAATATTGGTTGATCAGTTTTTTTTTAAAAAAAATTAAGATGATTTTTTTCTTAAAAATAACATAAAATTTGAATTCTTTTCAGATAAATGATCAGCCAACTATGAGAAAATTATATGAACCATTCTACAAAGTTTAGATAACATGGTACTCTCTGTGTCTGTATGTATGTGTTTCTCTCTTTTTCCATCTTCAATTAGATTATTTTTAATAATTTAATATTCTCGAACCATATCCTTAATCCAATTTCTCAATATCCTCTATATTTTCTTTTAAATAAAAAATCCATCATTATTTTATATTATCCTCCGCGCACGTTCATGGATTTTAGATTGAATTAAGGTCGGAATCCTAGTAAGTGCCACTCTTTTATATTTGTTCAACTAAAAAAACTATTTAATTTTCTTCTTACAAGCAACCGAGGATTAATTATTCTTCGGTATTATAAATTAAATACCTTGAAGCGATTCAAGTTAGCCTTATAAATAGGAGCATATTGTGTTTGTGTGTATGTGTGTAATAGTACAAATCTGGCAAAAAATATTAAATAGTAGAAAATTCTTCAACCTGAAGTATCACTTAAAGTGGACTAAAAAAGAGATCGGATAGGTAGACTATATGCTGGTGAAAGATAAAGAATCAGGAATATCTAAGGTTTAATTAAAAGAGGTAGGATCATCGATTAGGAAGACTAAGTAAGGATATTTATTGGATTGATTTAGGGAAAAAGACAAATAAATACCCTATAAATATAAAAAAAAAATTAAAAGATTACTCAAATTTAGTATATGACAAATGAAAGGCAGAAAATTGATCATTTTTAGTAATTCTCCGTTGAGTTTTAGTTATTTTATTTTAGTTATTATCTACCTACTCAGTTTTAATCATTCTTTGTTGAGTTTTGAACTCTATTTTAATATTTACATTATCTAAATAAAATAAATTATGTAGAGCGTATCCTATCATTATATTCGTCATCGTAAAATTTGATTTAGATTATTATTATTATTATTATTATTGTATTATTTCCAAACTCTATAAATAAAGCTTAAGTAGTCAATTGTAAATAGCTTTCATTGATTCCTTTCTCTTCTCTCCCCCCTAGTTTTACATCATCTCCTATAGGCGTTTGCAATATAAGGATATTTTACATTCACAACAGTTACTATTACTGATAAACAGTTTGTGTGTTTCTTTCGTGATGGCATTATTTTGACAACCATGGATTCTAAGTGTGAGCAGAGTTGTAATTGCATAACATGTTGCTTGCCAGTGGATATATTGGTTGAGATTGCTACAAGAGTAGCATCTCAAGCACTCACCGATCTCCATCACCTTAAGCTAACTTGCAAAGAGATTATGAACATCACAGAAGACAACTACATGTACAAGCATACTACTCTGAATAAACACACCCTCTTGGAAATCCCAAAAACAACCCCAAAACAAAAAGCTTCAATCTTAAATAGTTGTAGAGTAAGCAATAACCTAGAATCTCAATATAGACAAAGCATGCAAGTCTACTTCACATACCAACACTACAAAAAAATTAGTTTTCAATGGTGACAAAAGTTGCCACTAAAAGTTATTGGTGGTGACTTTTTGTTGCCACTAAATCGATGATATTGCGACTGTGGACAAAACCTACAAACGGTAACTTCTAAGTACACTTTCAGCGGCAACATTTAGTTGCCATTGAAAGTGAAAGCAAAACTCACAAAGCCATTGTCACTGCCAAAAGTAGGTTATCCAATACTCTTCTTAATGGTCCTTTTTTTTTTATTTTTTGTGGCGACAAAAGTTGCTGTTGAAAGTGAATTTTTTTTAATATTTTTTATTTTATTAAATTTAAATTATTATTCCTAATGTGCACAATAATAAAATACCAAAAAATGATATTAAAATATAACCATAAGACATTTGATTTTAAAATCCACATACAAAATAGAAAAGGTAAACTAAAATGGAACCATAACACATCAAGGAATAAAATCCATAAGATTTTTAAATCTTAAGTTCGATTTCTCAACCTGTTTAACATCACAAACTGTTAAAGGACAATCAAGTTATATTGAAGGACCAGTCTGTAGGACACCAAATACAGGAGTGGATTGAGATATAAGAGCATTAGATTGGAATATTTGCATGAAGGCATTGAGTTGCGCTTGCATCCTTTGTTCAAATTGTACTTGTTCCTTTTCCGTCCTTACACAATCTACCACACGCTCTTCTTCTATCTTTGCACGCTTTGTTGCAAGATTTGCTTTCATCTTTTCTCATACCTCTTGTACTTTTCCATCAAACTCATGTTGCAATTCAATGCACACATAGTCGAGTGAACTTTGAGTAGACTGAGTGTAAGATCTCTTCCATCGGGGATGTGCTCTGTACCCCTTCTCTTTGATATATCCCGACCTCTCACCAAGAACAGTTGACACTACAAAAAAAGGCAAGATTACCGACGGATATTACTGATGGAATTCCATTGGAAAAATATGCTCCGACAGAAATTACCAACGGATTTTCGTCGGTAATTTCATTACCGACGGAATTTCCGACTGATTTATTCCGTCGGTGAAAAAACCGTGGCTAACCAGTTTACCGACGGAATCGTTTCCATTGCTAAATTACTGACGGAATTCACCGACGGATTCCGTGGGT
>JBAGKO010000012.1:12692352-12716745 GCA_037177275.1 Acacia concinna
ATGCTGGAACTTCTCATCTGTCACTCTTTCATACAATTGAAACAAAATTTGTTGATACAAGCACTTCGGAGTTGCTCTAGCCCCTTCAAACGTTCTGATGCACCTATTTTTCCAAATTGTCCAGCAAGCCACCCCAAAGACTCGATTCCATAATCTGTGTGGCTCTGTTCTGATCTCCATGCATTGCTGCTTCTCAATTTAATTAAAAAAATAATTCTTTTGGGTATTTTTTAAGTGTAACAAAAAAAATAAATCAATAGGGCCCTCACATATGTTTGCAGTAATTGAACATAGTACTTTTGTTTGTTTGTATTTATTTAAGAAAAATAACAAAAATTTAGTTTGTAAGGTCTTTTCCAATAATTTGCAAGGTGTTAGTTTATTTTTTTGTTATGCTATAATTATTTTATTCAATGGTCAGTTAGTCTATGGTAGAAGAAAAAGTTAATTAGTCAGTTTCAGTTTTTAATAGGCTTTGTCAGCTGCATACACAAAAATTTTGTTTTCCATTTAATACAAATGTAAAAGCATGCACGCACAAATGATTTATTTTCTCTTCTTACCTAGAAAGAATCCATCTATAGAGAAAGAAACAACCAAAAGTTCCTCATTCAAATATGGATTGAGGCTTTCCTCTTTCCTTTTTTTTTTTTTCCAAAAAATGGGAGTGAGGCACTCAAATTATATTTGCCTCACCAGTTTACACCCCCCATATATGACAGTTATAATGACCTCATGTAGGACTAAACCTTTTTATCTATTCTACTCCAATTTTCTATCTCTCTATGTTCTTCCTTCTATACCTAATTACAACTTTTCATTGAAAGATACTGTGACCAGAAACAAAAAGAAAAAGACTGGATTCCTACTCGCCAAGGGCACAAGGAATGCATGGGGGATCATGTTTTCTGTCTTCAGGAGTCATATTCTGCAAGCACTCGTCATGAAAGGTGTGGCCGCATGGTAGAACAGCATGAACAGGCGCCAGAGATGGCCGCGACAACGGTTGATCTGGCCCTGGTGTGAGGTTTAGATCCCTGTTGCACAAGCCGCATTTGTATCCAAGTAGACCTGAAGTTTCATCTAGACCTGCTTGTGATTTTCTCACCATTAGAAATTAGTGTTCTACACATTTTAGTATATTTAATTAACACATTCAACAATCAATACATAAGCAAAGTATGCTGCTACATGACCAGGTCAATAAGCATCAACCACTGTTGATTGTATTATAAAAGCACTTCAAAAAAATATCAGGCCTCAACATAACTTGTGTTTCAATTTTTGGCTAGATTTAGAAGACCAATTTTTTGCTCTTACAGTGGAAGGCAACCTTATTTGTATGAAAAATGTCACATTTTCATGCCATATGCCTACAAATATATACTGTCAGTTGGAGTAGTTCTGCAAGTGAAAGTTTATCCCTTTTTTTTTTGAGAGTGAAGAATAAAGCATAAGAACAACCTGTAAAGGCATTTTATGACTGGAAAATTCACATAACAGGGAGGCATGTATCAAAATCCTTCTCCATTAACGTTGATTGGCAAGGCAAATGATGCAGTTTAGTACGTACTACGAATCAAACCAAAGGATTGCTTTTATTTTAAACAATCGCGTTAGAACTATAAAGGGAATTGACCATTTGATTTATGAAAACTCATGTTGCAAGAATAAATAAAGAAAGCAATACCTTCGGAAAAAGAAGATGGAGCATTTTCGGGTGTAGATGGCAGGGATTGGGAAGGACTCCAACGTGGGCGAGGTGGAGATGTGATCCGCAATCTGGAAGGGCGAGGTGGAGATGTGATCCGCGGGCTGGAAGGGCGAGCTGTAGCTGCACAGATTGAGGGAGGAATTGTCTGTGATGTGCTTAGAGCCGATGAAGCAGTTCTGCCCCTAGTAGAAATGGGTGGGCGAACAGTGGAGACAGTGGCTTGGGATGATGGAGGCATGACTTCGCGGATTGAGGGAGAAATTGTTTGTGTTGTGTTATGCATTAAAGGAGCCGATCCAGTCCAGGTTGGGACAGATGGAGGAAATGGGGGGTGATTCAATGGACTCCTCCTCTGACGAGCCTGGGAGAGGGATGATTGAGATTCAGAAGCACCTCTCTTATGAGAGGATCTACCATGTGGCCTAGTAGCTTGAGATGTCATATTTTGCATTCCGGATGGCCTTACTAGATCTGAAACAATTTCAGCTAATTTCTGTCATTACATAAAACTAATTGTGTTTCACACAGTAATTAACATGCTTAAGATATTCAACAGAGGAAAGAATAGATTCAAGACAGGTGTTAGACTCCAGTATTGAGCCAACCACCCAAGATTAATTAGGATTAGCTACTAGTAACAACAATATTCCACCTTGATCATTCAATAATGCCAAGATCACATGCTTTGTATAAATGAAAGTATTCCTAGGTGTATGCAATGAAATGTTCCTTTTAACAAGCTATTTCATATCAATGTTTGACTAGGCCAGGTTTCTCATTGGTAGGGTAAACCGGTTCTCTCAAATTTAATACATGAAGAATAAATAACAAATTTCTAATCATATGAAGTATATTCTTGAAACACACAAAATGAAATAGCGCAAGTCAAAAGCCAAACTCAATTAAGTGACACAATGAAGCAAATGAAAATGATAAAACAAGTGTCTGCTTGGATGGAAAAACAAAAAGAGGTCAATTATATGGAGATGCAGGTCGCAAGATATATCAATGTCTACAAATAGCATATAGGGAATTAGGCATCGCGCCACTTACTTGAAGGATCTATCTCCCTAGTTCTTCCGGCGGCCGAACCCAATAGGGAAGCAGAAGACTGTAATGACAAGTTCAGATTTGAGTTCACTAAAAATTCTGGCAGTTGCTCGGACATAGGCTGATTACCTACTATTCCAGGCGAAGAGAAAACTGTATGTCCACGCTGCATAATCTGATTGCTATCTGATGGTAATGATGGTGGCCCTAATCTTACACCAGGTCTAGGATAGTGATTACCAGTATAGTGCATCCAGGCATCAGTATTCTGTGGTAAATCATAAATGACTCCGCTGTTGTTCTGAAAACCAGAAATAGCACCACTCACGTCAAAATAAGGATTTGGAGGTCTTCTATTAACCATTCTAGATTGATGGGCACTAAATGGAGGAACATATCCCCTGTTTGATTCACCAGCAAGATTGATTCCAAAGAGGCTAGTATTGACTCCCACATTAGTGTTTCTCCCAGAATTTGAAGTCAAATGTCTTCCCTCAAGCATTTCAGGAGAATTCAGTGAAACTGCACCTTGGTTAGGGCCAAACATAGGCACAACAGAATTGAAATCAAGGGGAGGTTGATCAATATTACCAACCGTTGATCTTGAAATAGGATTGAAGGGGACAGCATGTGGAGATAAAATTCCTGAATTTGGTCTATTCAAGAGAGATCGATTAATCTGGGAAGAAGTAGTCATTAAGTACCCTCCACTTGGTGCTATTTCCCTGTTATGAGACTGCGATATTCCAGGCACGTTACCATGAACCCTATCAATGTTAGCAGAATCGTTGGTCAATAAATTACTCCGTTGTTCTTCACTCCCTTGAGGCAGAGAAGTTGAAGCATGTAGTTCGTCCCCATCATTCGAATTTTCCATTGCTTTTACTTGGGCAATCAGTTCTGAAAAAGGGAGACACATCACAAAGACTAAAGCCATCAATATTTTGAAAATTAACCATTCGAATGAAACTCAAACAAATTGAAGGCCTCGAAAGGTTAGGTGTAATAAAGATATTGGAAAAATACAGAAAAGATTAAATTAGTCACTATCTCTGTTAAGTTTGTTATCCATGGAAATGTAAGTTGCGAGCTTGAAAATTCAGAAAAGATACTTTTATTCTTTTTTTATCAAGCATGTAGAACAATCATATAGTCATTATGAAACCTTTTTCTTAATTATAATCCCATAAAACTCTTAATGTATTCTTTTAACTTTGTATGATCAACACTTGTTGAGTTACTGCAATCAAAGACAACTGAAACAAGAGAAAGAAACTTGAGAGATACAAATGTCATCAGTTTGCCATTACAAAATATATGCCTGAATTCTCGCAAGAAAGAACAAACACAAGAAAACAACTCTATGCACTGTTGCATTCTAATTTCTATTCATTGAAGTTGCAAAACCCAGAAATTGAAGAAAACGAATAATGGCAATGTGTGTGGGTGCGCGCATTATTAAAAAGAGAAAGAAAGAAAAGCGGTTCACGACCAAACAGAAAATTCATTGAAATTCAAGAAACAGACGATCCAGAAGGTTCAGAAGAAAGCGGAAAAACTCATAACAATACGGGAAGAAACCAAAGAATGAGAAGAAACTGACCTTAGAAATGAAATGAAGTGAAATTCAAGACACAGATATGCGGGAGTGTAATGGTAGCAGTCGGTATTAAGGGGAAAAATCGGAGGAAACCCAACAACGACACTACTCGCATTGAAATTCAAGGGAAAATGGCGGGGAAAAAAGAGAGAAAGGAGTGCAAAGAGGCATTGGAATCGAAGAAAGAAGATGAAGTAGAAGTAGTAGTTACCTTGGGTGAAGGTACTCGCAGAAGAAAATGCAGCTCGTGAAGGAGAAGAGTAGAGAGAGCGAATGGCAAATAGATATTTGGGGCTTTTGAATGCCATAAGAGGTTCGCTGTGGGGTCTACTGGCTTCACATATGGCGCCACGTTTTTATAGAGCGTTCGGGACATGAGCTCCAAACGATGGTGCCACATGTGCATTCTTTTTAATTTTCTTTTTGGCCTTTGCATTCTTTTTTAGAAAAATTTTAATAAAATACTTTCTGAAATTCTAAAATTTAAAAAAAAATTGTTAATATTGCCAAATTGAATTTGTTAAATTGGCTGAATTTGTTTTGACATGAACAGTGACAGAAACAACAATACTCGTAATAGAAATATCAAAACTCGTAATGAGATTAACAAGTCTGTCATGTCTTTCTCTCCTCTGTTAGCATTATTCATTTGACAGTGACACCTACTAACGCACGTGACAGAGGAGAGAGAGATATTTGACACTGACATAAACAATAGCAAAAATAACAAGACTCGTAATGGAAATACCAAGACCCGTAATAGGATTAATAAGTCCGTCATGATCACTATTTCTCTCTTTCCTCTATTACATTTACAAAACCTAATTTGATACATGGTACCTTAATTTCTTTTTGAAATGTTAATAAACCTTTGTGGGTTTTAGAATTTCAAATGGTATTAAATTGGAATTTTCTCTTCTATTTTTTATCAAAAGATAAATTACATATATTTTTGGGTTAAGGTTAATTTTCCCTCTTGAAGTTATCACAAAATCTCAACTTTGCTCTAAATTTTTTTTTAAGCAATGTCGTCCTGAAAGTTTCTACAACATAGCAATTTTGTAATTGGCCGTTATATATGTTAAGTTGGATAGTCAGATGACTAAATATAATAAGCTGTCATATCCATATATAATTTACATTATTTTTCTTTAGATGCAACTGGAAGTTTTCATTAAGGAGCAATATTTCTCGGGAAATTTTTATTCAGAAGCAACATTGTTTTAGAAGTTTTCACTCGAGAGCAATCTTATCCCAAAACAAAAATGACTTGGATGATACCTAGACAAGTCAACTCAGCATATTTAATTAACTAATAGTCACACTTTACATGGGTAATGGCCAAGGTGAAATTGCTATGATTTAGAAACTTCTTAAGCAACATTGCTTGAAAAAAAAAAATATCAGGGCAAAATTAAGATTTTTTGATAACTTATGGGGCAGAAACAAGACCTTTTCCCTATATTCTTTTATAGGGTTTAGGGGCATTTTTGTTTTAGAAGTTTTTATTAAGGGGCATTTTGGCTTGAAAGTTTTTCGTGGGAATGAATCAATTTTGCCATAGTGGTTGTCTTAGTTAATTTTGACCATTAGTTAATTAAATATACTGAGATGATAATTCATATATCTTTTTTGTTAAGATGCAAATTTTTACTAGAAATTTTAAATCTAACTTTATAATAAGATGAAGTAAATGACACGTAGACCTCCAGTACAAATGTACATTTTAACAAAAATGACTTGTATAATATGTTAACTGGTCAGTTCATCATATTTAGTTAGTTAAAGGTTAAAATTATCTGTAATAAGGGCTGGGGCAAAATTAATATATTTTTAATGCATATGGGGCAAAATTGTCCCAATTTATTTTATTATCGATTGGTATCCAAGTTAGGATTTATTATTGCACTTCTCAATACAAATGTCTCTTATGAAACTCAAACTCGAAACCAAAAGGGTTTAGCAAGGCCTTACATAATTTAATCTTTATATATATATATATTGGTTTTATTTTTATATTTAAAATTATTTTCATATTTCAATTTAATGACACTATGAAAGACATATCTTCGCAAATTTTATATTTTTACTGACATGTTTCTGTATGCAGTATGTCATGTTCGCCCTATTTTCAGGCCAAAAAAAAAAAATGTTCACCTTATTTAATGCGTGGAATCGAAATGTTAGGATTCGGATCGGGTAATAATAATAAGTTAATATGTTTGGTAGCGGTATTGAGAAGTTCAATCTTTATCCTAATCTCATTTTATATGGGATTACACGATATCACCATTGTCCATGTTGAAAAATCAATCCTGACATTGAACATTGTTTTCTAACAAAATTATCCTTGTCAGATAGATCGGATAATTTGATACAAGTTTTATAATTTATGAAGAAAAAAGAGTCTAAAGATAAGTTGTTGATGAGAAATTAGGAAATTTCAAATTTGTTTGATGATTTTATCATATTTGCTATGAGGCTATAATAGATTGTTTTCTATTTTGTGCCTTTTTTGTTTTTACTTGAAATTAGAGTTTTTTTTTTAAAAAATTATTTTAAGGTGTAATCTATTTTCGTTTGAGTTATTAATAATATTTTAATGATTATACTTAAGGCTTTATAAAGCATAAATATTTTTATAAATTATTATTTTTAATAAATTTGTGCCACACTTGCTCTCTCTTTTTTTTTTTTTGGGATATAGAGCTCTCTCCTCTTTTCATTCTATGTTTATTCTATTTTCACTGCCTTTCTTCTTCTCTCCCTTTGTCTTTCGTCAGACCATAATTTATGAATGGTACGAATATGTTATGCATTTTATTTTATGAATAAATCATTTGTATAATAAAGATTAAATTTGTCATTTCTTCATTTTATATATGTGTGTGTCAGTTTCTTTAATTTAACAATAAAAATTTTAAATTATTTTAGTTATTTGACTAAACATTTGGAAAATTTATAGTATTTATAATTCTATAACTTATAAATAACGTGACTCAATGCATGTTTTGCATGTTATATTGATGAATAAGTATTGGTGCCTTCGTTGCGCTAGGAAGTTTGATGCTTTAATTTTAATTTTAATTTTTGCTTTCGCAAGGTATCTTTTAGTCTGGTAGGCCAACGACTAATCATTCGCTTATTGTGGGTTCCTCTATGGGAAGAACAGCTGGCCAGAAGATTTAACGCTGTTCTATACCCAAGGTCAGGAATCGAACCATGACTAAAATTAAGGGTAGAAGAGCTCCTACCATTCTACCACACACCCCTGATTAGTTTGATGCCTTAATTAAGTTATATAAAGTCCGCTTTAAGTGTAAGCACTTGTATATAATTTTACTTTTTCTATTTTGCTCACATTTATTTTCTCAAGAGCATACATCATCAAGTAACGGTCTAAACACTCATATAGTAGTTGAACAATGAAAGAAACTCTATTTTACACATCAATCTGACACTTTAAAAATAACTTATAAAAAATGGGCTTTTAAAACCTAGATTTAGGTTACCCAAACACCACTTAATAATTAAAAAACACGTACAAACAAACTTGTACTAAACAATGTACAGTTCCTCCATTGGCACAGGAACCAAATACATACAAATTTAGTTCCAAGACCTGCTGGGAACTTTATACAACAATAAAGTAAGGTATAAAATATTGGACCGGGCAACGAATTGGTCAGTACATGGGCTCAAAGTTTAACTGGATTAAATTGGGGATTGAATCGGCCATATTAAAATATTATAATTTAATTGACAATAATAAAATAACACTATATATAGACATAAAATTAAAAAAATATATAAGTATTATTTATAATAATAAAATAAGTGACAATACATTGATCTATTTTTAAAATTTCATAAATAAATGGAGAATACTCTCTCTCTCTCTCTCTCTTTTAACAAAACCAGTTCAATTGGCCGGTTTTCTCAGTTCAACCCCCACCAGTTTTTTTTCATACCAGACTGGACAAGGGGCAGGTTCCTGGTTCAATCTGTCGAATTGGCCGATCCGGTCCAATTTTTTGTACAATGCAATAAATAGATCGCTTTGTTAGGTCCAATTATCTAATTTGGTTTCGAAAAGTTTAGTAAATAAAGGGAAAATATATATAATGTAAAGGTGTAAAAATATAAATGTAGTTTTTTTTTTTAAAAAAAAAAAGTGCGTCTAACACTAACTCTATGTTTAGATGGATAAAAAATTATAGGGAAAATTTTCAAATACAGTAAATTTCTTTACTATTTTTGTAAGTTTTTAAACCTAATATTCATTTTTCCCCATTTCTCCCTACTTTTCTCCTCATCCAAACACACTATAATTTTCTTTTTTGTAATAGTGACTATGTAGTTACAAAATTGGGACAAAAATATTCATTGACTGTTAAATTTGACTATTTTCACTTTTAAGACTTACATGTATGATAACTCAGTTAAGATTTTAATCTATGTGGCAATGGATATAAAGAAAAAAAAATCACATCTAACCACTAATATTAATTTATTATCTATAAATCACTTCGATCTGATAGTTCTCTATATCAGTCTCAAGTAAGTTAAGCAATTTTTTTTATTTCTTTAAAATAATAAATTGATATCAAAGGGTTGTAGATTTATTTATTTTTTTATCTACTATCACCTAGACTAAAACATTAGCTGAGTCACAATCCACGTAAGTTTTAAAAGTGAAAAAAATTTAAAATTAACAATCAATATATATTTTACCCTTCTTTTATAACCACATAGTCACTATTGCACTTAACAAAAGTATTTAGTGTTTGACGCACTTTAAAAAAAACACTTGGCTATTTTTACAACAAATTAACAGAATTTAACAATAAGTATTTGATGTTACAAAGTCAACTGAAAATGGGTTGGGCCATAGGTCCTCGTCCAACCAAAGCAAAGTTGGAGATCAGTTGGACTTTCTTTAGGTTGGACCTACATAATTTGGTTTTTGATAAATAGTTTGGATCTACATCTTAATCAGTTAATCTTTGAAAAAGTAGATCCAACCTATTTATTAAAAAAAAAAATGTAATACCTGGTTCATCAGAAAAATAATCTGTTTTAGTACGTTAATCAGTACATATTATTAATTATTTCATAATTTCCTTTTTTAATATTTCTTCATAATTAACTGATTAAGTAATCATATTTCCTTCCAACGACATATCTCTCAAATTTAGGAGATGTAATATATTTCTATCTATGACTATATTATTTTCATTATTTTTAAAGTTACATATACTCTCCCTCAAAACATAAGCCTTTCATTAGCTCACTTGCAACTTTTTTATTCTAGCTCATGCTGGTTGTATTGGAGGGAGGAAAATTTCCCCTCTAAAACGAGCCTTTTTAAAAGGGAATGTACATTTTAAATATTACCCCTTTTCTAAATCAAATAAAAATAAGGGAGAATCACTATAAGTAATATTAACCTATTGTCATTTCTTGCATTGAAATTCATCATTTATATTATGCTTATTGTGACACTGTTTATTAATTATATTATTTTCTTATGTTCTCATAGTAATTCTCTCAATAAAGAATCACAAAAATCTCTTCTCTCTTCTGCCAACTCCACAAATCAAACATACTCATTAATAAATAGCGCTAAGGTTTCAAGCTGCCCTCTACATTATGGCTAATTGTGGTGTGAGTTGTGAGGCATGAATAATTTAAAAGTGTATTTTAAGAAAACTAATATACATTTTTTTTATAAATAATTAATTAAACTAATCTCATTAATTTTCCTAAATTAATTATGTAAGTAACTCCCATACTTAGGAATGGAGAGAATAATCAACAAGTGAAAGCAATATGCAATAATCTTCAATTGTGGTGGCTGAGACAAACATATTTAAACTAATTTTTAATCAGATAATTGTTTTTCATGAGGTCCTGTAATTTTTTTATAAAGTTCTCATTATGCTTTTTATAAAATCCATCTAGTTTCAGGTGCTTGGTAAAATAATGGGGGGAAGAGGAACTATATGGACATGATTAAAAAGAGAAAAACTACATGCCCCTAATAAAAAAAAAAAAACTACATGAACATGATTAAAAACATCAGAAACAATGAGAACAGAATAAAAAGGAAAAAGAAAAACTAAATAAAATATGTGAAACTATAACCACTTATAGATCAATTATCAACATATTAATCACAAATTCTCACCAGCCATATTTACATAATTCCTTTTTTGTCTCAATAAACATGGCATTATTCGTGCAATTATATACTTAAACCCATAGTAGGTACAAAATTTGGTGAGACTTTGTCCAATTCTTGTGCCATCATGTTCTCTCTCTCTCTATATATATATATATTTTCACCCCAACAGCAGGAAAACTAGAAACATATGTAGAAACTATATAAATTAACAACGTTTTTATCTCACCAATTTACATTCTGAGAGATTCATCCATAGCCATTCTCACCATCGTCACCTGCCAGCTAGCTAGCCAGTGTGTGGATTGGAGTTCTGTTTTGCTTGAGGTGTTTTCTGGGTAAAAGAACTTGCCTAACTCCATCATCACTTTTATTGCTTCCAACACTACCGTTAAGGCCGCACCCCGCCTCCGCCGCCGTCAAGTTAGCTCCCGCCGGTAGTGATACAATAGTTGGCGCTTGTGCTGGTGCAGCAGGGGTCAACTCCTCTGTTTCTGCATCCGCCGTACACGGTGGCGTTGTTTTTCTGATACCATACTCTCTGTCACCCATCATTCTTCTATCATCTGCTACCTCCGTTGAATAGTTTCCTGTATGAGAGAGAGAGAGAGAGAATTAATTACAGGTGTCGGTGATAACACACACTTACAAGCCTTCAAGAAGAGAACTTGTTTTACCATATAGATCAAAGTCCTGCTTTGAATTCTCTGATAAGAGAACAAGTGTGGGTGTGATGATGGTGAGGAAAGCCCAGAAGACGAATATTGGAACTAAGGTTCTTTCACTCATTTGTTGAAATTCAAGGTAAACGGACTGGAAATTATGTCATGCACCTTTGTGGAGTATATAAGACAATAATAAGAGAGGAGAGAGGTGTAGAAGAAGATGATAATTATGTTCTTTAATTAGCTGGCCATGTTTAAAGTACATTTGTATAAAATAAATGTGAAAAAAGCATTCCATTTGATAATAAATTATGTAATTATTATAATATTGTAAGCAGAGTCAAGGCTTAACAACTATACTAGCTAGGGATTAGTTTCGATTTGTTTTCGCGGTTGTTGAAAGGTTGTTATGGGCATTGCTGGTTCAAGTAGACAAATTCTCCTACACAGAATCTTCCCCATGTATTATTGAAAAAATAAAAAATGAAAACTCTATGGAAGTTCACGATTAGGGTTGAAAGAAACAACATTATTTTCAAGTATACTACAGTAACATAGACTGTTTTGTCTTTCCCTAGACAAATTCTTGAGATCCAAATTTAGTGTTAGCCACATTATGATGCAAGCAAAGTGCACAAAAATTCAAATCAATTTTCAAGATGTTTTGTCACAACCACTCTCATGCGGAAATATATTTTAGAGGAAGATTTTCCTTTCTTCCATTTCCTTTTTACAGTATAAATAAGGGTTAACATCCAAATCTAACAATTAAAATATTTTTATATTCATATTTGACATCATAAATTTTATATATGTATTCCCTCCTGTCTTAATTATAAAGTCTAATTAACTTTTTTTAAGATATTAAAAAAATAAAATAAGCTATTTAATTATATCATACGTTGCATTTTATTATATTATATATTAGTTTATAAATCAAATAAAATAATTTAAAAAAAATAATAAATTTTAATATTTTAAAATAATGTAATTAATTTTTTTAGGGTTCTCCAAAAAAGTCAACTGAACTTTATTATTAGGACTGTAGGGAGTACATCAGTATTTCATGGGTAGACTTCAATTTAATTGAAAGTTTATGGTGTTCGATAGGAATAGGGAAAAAACCTTTATGAGCTCAAGTATTCAAAACCTTGACCTTCATAACTCCCTTCTCAATCAAGACAAGGCAAAGATCATGCAAATGAAGAAACAGTAGTAGATAAGTCGTTGAAAACTAAATCTTGGAACCGCAATTCACAAAGTCAATAAAATAACAAACCATATATTACTTCTAACGAATGATTGACCTACTTATATATACTAAAACTCCTAAAGGCGCAACATCCTAAACTGCGATTTCCTGTCCAGAAGTAAAGGAGTTGGAAGTTTCAGTCCCTCAAATGCCCTACTTCTTCCCTGAGTACCTCTGCCAAGAACAAACAAACCAGAATTCACTCAATTAGGAAGAGAAAAAGATGATCGAATAGAAATCAAGTCAAGGTTACGGCCAGAACCCTCACCTGCTTTCCAATGCTGAAGGGGACATATTTGTACTTAATCATGTGCATAATTTGGCGCTTCATTGTGAGGATGAACAGGACAATCCAATAGCAGAGAAGTATGGGCCAGAAAACCGGAACATCAAACACAGACATGAATGTCATGAGGAAGGCAACACAGAAAGCCTTCGTTATGGCATACCTGGAACAACAATTAATTCAAAATCAGAGTCTTCCATCGATAAAAATTGCTTAAATCAATTTGCAAGTTGCAAAAGGTCTATCTAATATGAACACTTGTCCATATTATTCTAATATGAACAAGTGACCGTGAAAGATCAGTGACAAGGGACAACTACTGAACCAACGTCAGCTTGCCTAGGCAAATTCATGAACTTGAACTTTTCAACTCATTCTTGTATTCCTTATTTGCCACTCAGGCTTCCAAAAAGCTTCCCACTAGATATACTTTAAATAAATATACCACTAAATATATTACAAAGGCTGATGTATTATTCACAAATCATAAACCAGGTAACTCATTCCTCCGACTTTATACAATACGGGAAAATATATTCAGTTGTTCTTTTAAAACAAAATTACTTGAAGAAACCTTTAATATATAGGGTATTAAAAAAAAAAAAAAAAACCCTTTTGGCAGGCAAACTTTTCCTAAGATCCTAGAAGTTTGTTTGCAAAAGACAGATGAATGTAACGAACCTAATCACAAGAACCATAAAGTTTCTTCTAGCAATTAAGAAAACGGATATAGGCACAAAGAATCTGAAGTGGTTGTTTAAAACTGTATGCTTATGAGCATCCTAGTTCATCTCGGTACATCAGAGCCTAAAATGGACTCCTTAACGAATGCAATAATCTCCAACACGCATAGGTGAATTTATGTTTAGTCTACATAGGTAGATAACTGATAATAAGATGATTAATCATATCCAGCCTTCTCTAAACAAATACGTACTATACCGTGGAGAAAAAATATTTTCAATATGCTAATAATTTATTGCCCTGTAGTCTGTAGGTGAGGATTGAGCATTTCGTAAATGTCCACCTAAATTTCTACTAATTTTCATTTTCATTGCCAACATGTTCTGATCATAGTAGCACATCTGATTCAACAAGAAATGAAGCATCCCAACCCAATTTAAAAACCACACCATCAATGGGAGGGATGGAAAAACTGTAGTCTCTTCAACTAGCATTCAATTTCAATTACAGCCAGCGAAAGACCCAGATCACTCTCTCCTCAATGATTTGATTCAATAAGTTAGCACATACAATGAGTATAACATATGTTTATCAGTTGCCTCTGTGAGCAAATCTTCCATGAACAAATTGCTAAAATGATTACCCCCAATTTGGGGCCTCATACTAAATTGAAGCCCCTTGAAGTTTATATATTGACATACTTTGCAAACATTTGTTTTATGGTCAGTTTAAACTATATAAACAAACTCAACTATCCTGCTAGAGTCTTATTGGCTAAACAACATAATTACACATGAACACAACAACATTCTGAGGTACTTCATGAGAGTCCCTAAAAGTGGGAACAGAGCATACGTGAGAAACAGAACCAACATTATACTAAAGCATCCTCACTGCCCAGTTTGCTACCCCCACACAAGCATTAGCAAAAGAAGCATGCAAGCTAAAAGTTTCATAATAACTTCAGTTAAGAGTCCTATTAGATATTACCAGAACTTGAACTCTGGAAGGCGACGAACAAATGGCTTAAACTCATCAGAGTCCTTAGTAGGCAATGAAGCCCCATCCATAACTTCAAGCTCAGGATCAACTTGGGGTGACATAAAACCAATTAATAGATTCAGGATATAGATGCCTAGGCCATAGGACACAATGTAGAACCCCCGAACATAGTAAACCCTCAAGTCATAAATAGAAGCCACAGCAAGAGTTCCCAGCCACCTCTCAAGTGTGTGAGGAGTAGAACGATCCAAATAGTACTGAAACACCCTAGAAAAATCATTCCTCCACTGAGCAAGAGGTGTCACCACGGAAGGGACATCGCTTCCAGATTCTTCCATGAAAAGCTAGTCTCTGGCATATCCAATAGAGAATTACAATGCTCTCAGAAAATCAGGATGGTGACAGTAGGAGTAAAGATGAAAAAGTAGTTCGCCATGCGTGTAATCATAATCGTAAAATTAAAGCAATCACAGGAAAAGAAAATTTGCTCCCAAATTAGGAAGATTAAAAGGGGGGCGAAAATGTCAACAATCATACGTTTCCTCTAAAGGATTCAGCCAGAGGAATAGTCAAGTCACCTTGAACACCACCGACAAGTTTGCAGCCTTTTGCGTTCGAAACAAGGTTCAATCCTTCGCAAGCCCTGCGATCAATCAAGTTCATCAAATCCACTGGTAAGACACGAATCATGAAGTTTACATATTTCGAAAGGGGAATAAACACATAAATAAACAAGAATTTCGGTTAGATTTTAGGTTTTGTGACAAAATCAGAATAGCAAGAGTGAAGAGTGAAAATTTCACCCTCAAGAAACCTTTGGACTGGAAGCAAATCAAGGTCGGTTGTTGTTGTTGCTGGCTAAATATGGACAAATGACGTTTCAAAAATTTCGATTTGCTGCTTCAGACTTCAGTTGGGGAACCGAAACGCGCCGTTTTCCATTTTTGGCCGGGCCTCCAGTTTTGTAGTTCTACCCAGTGCTGGCCAAGGGCTAGCTAATTTGTCCATATTTTAAAAATCAAATTAATTTTGTACACTTTCTAAAGATAAAATAGACTTAGATATTATATTTAGTAAAGTAAGAGGAAATTTGGTAAAGAGGAGTCGAAGGACTAGGGATTTTCTCTCTCTCAATCTGTGTGTCAAGAAGAGCTTTGTTCTGGACATGGGTGACTCCAGTTGCCGGAAAGAACTTCCTAATAGGAAATTAGGAGATGATGTTCCACAAGAAATCACTAAGAAGTCTAAGAAGGAGGAGAAAGAGGATGCCATCATGTTTGATCATATGGAGGACGCAGAAAGTTGTTTTAACTCTAGGGAAGAAGGGGTCCAAAGTGACTTACAGAGGACGTCTCAGTCAACTCTATCCTATAAAGATTCGCTGTTGGGCTTTAAAGGAAAGGAGTTCAATGGGGTTGCACATGAAGGCTCATCAATGGAGGAGGACCCTCTGATCTCAGACCTGTTGGACCAGAGGTGGGAACTTCCAGAACCCTCAGAGGATATAAAAGAATTGATGAGTATTTATTCGGTGGTCCAAGCGTCTCTTAAAGACTTTAATGATGATTGTGGACCTTGAAATAATGCTTTGATAATCATAGTATTAGGTGTAAGATTGAACTTCTTTAGATTGAAGGAGCGACTAGGCAGTCTCTGGGGATTTAACGACTTTGAATGAATTGACTTGCCTAATAACTACTATGTAGTTCGATTTCTAGAAGATGAGACATGGGGTGTGAAATATAGAAAAGTCTTATTTGAAGGCACATGGGTAATTGCTCAACATAGTGTGTTGGTGAAAAGGTGGTCGCCATATTTTGATCCCTTTCACAATGCTTTAGCCTGTATAGCCACCTGGGTCAAAATTCCAAATATTCTATTACATTGTTACTCAAAGAAATCAATGTGGAGAATTGGTGACAAAATTGGAAAGACTCTTAAGGTTGATTTGCATGACATTGCTAATGCTGATGATGACAGAGCAATAGTCAAAAGAGGTAGGTTTGCTCGCACCTATGTTGAGCTAGACTTTCAGAAAAAATTAGTTCCGAGAGTAATATGCTATTCGGCCCTGTTCAATATATAATATAAGGGCTTGGGGTTGATTTGTTTTGCTTGTGGTTGCTATAGGAATAAATAGGAAGTGTGTCCATGGAAAGTTCATTAAGAGGAAATGGTTGAATCTTCGATAAGGTGCGGCCAATCAGCCCAGGGCAGCCATGAACCGAAGTGGTCGCCGGAAAAAAAGTTGCCTTTGAAGGAAGAAACTTTTGGGCCGTGGATGCTGGCTAGGGGAAGGAACAAAGTGCGTGGCACGAAGTCTGAGTTTGTCAAGGAGAAAGGAAGTGAGAAAGGAGCTACCTAGAGAAGTTCTGACATAGGATATAGGCAAAGTAGAAATTTGAAAGGAGTAGGTGGTATATTGTAGTCAAAATTTGCAGTTTTAATGGATACAAGAGATGAAGGAGTAGAGTTGGGTGATAGTAATGTGATGTATGAAGAAAGACAAGCTCTTGTTCCAATTTCGGGTCAGAGGGCGTTGAAGAATAAAGGAACGGTGGGATATGGGTCATGTGATTCATTTAAAATTCCTATCCATTATAAAGCAAAGATTAATAGTAAGAAAATAAGTAGGGGAAGGAGAATGTTGGGCCAGCATTGGTGACTAAATCTGCCCAGGCCCAAGGTATGGAGGAGGAGTATGTGAATCCAATTAAAAGAAAGTCAAGTGCTGGGCCATCTAAAGGGAGGCAGTTGGCTCACTCTGTGGTAAGTAGGAGCTCTAAAACGATGGACACTATAGTTGTTGTAAACCCTCATATAGGGCCGACGGTCAGGAGTTGTGAGAATACAAGGGATCATGACGTGGGCTTAGACGTTATAACGAGTCAGGAAAATGGGGCTATGGAGATAGTTGACAGTCAAAATATGGGTTAGGTGAATGATCAGATATTGAAGCTAGAAATTCTCCTAGGAAATGATTAAGAGAATAGGAAGGAACTTGGGGGCAGAGACAATATGTTATCGCTGCAGCAAAAAATGAATGAAGAAAATAAGCCTCCTGATGAGTAAGCTTTTCGGATACCTCCCTTTATTTTATGCTTTAAATGATTATTTCTTCATGGAACTGTAGGGGCTGGGAATCACTCTTTTCCTAGATTGCTTAAGGATATAGTTAAAAAAATACGGTATTAATATCATATGTCTGCTTGAAACTCAAATCAATGGTAAAAGAGCTGAGAAAACTGTTAGAAGTTTGGGCTTTAATAATTGGATCAAGGTCGAGGCTACGGGATTTGCAGGGGGATTTGGATGTTGTGGAATGAGGAGGAGGTTACTGTGGAGTACCTTAATTCTTCTACACAGCTTCTTCATGTTAAAATACAGGATAGAGTGTCGGGTGAAACTACTTTTGTTACTTGTATTTATGGTGAGACTACGGTAAGCAAATGTCGAACCTTATGGGAATCTATTAAAAACATTTCTGTTGCAACTAAGGGTGCATGGGTGCTATTGGGAGACTTCAATAGTTTTTTACAAGCTGATGACAAGCTAGGTGGAGCTTTGCCAAATAATCAGGCTATGTCGTCTTTTGCTTCTTCTATTAATTCATGTGAGCTGTTAAAAATCCCTGTGGTAGGTGATAGGTTTACATGGGAGAAAGAGGGGGCTAGGGAGCGTTTGGACTGGGCTTTTTGCAATCTAGATTGGAAACTATCTCACCCCTCCTATAAAGTCTACCACCATCTAAGATTCAAGTCTGATCACAGAATCATTGCTATTACTGATAGAGTAAATGCAGTGGGTCAGAAGGGAAGAAGGAAATTTATGTATTAGGCTGCTTAGTGCTTGGAACCGAGGTTTAGAGATTCTTAGGAAGGTAAGGAATGGTTTTCTGGTAAATATGATTTTGTGGAAGCTGCTTGCAAGTGGAACCAGTCAGTGGTGTGGAATAATACCAAAGAAGAAAAGAGAAATTGTAAGGAGATTGGAAGGGATTGATAAAGCTAGGGTTCAAAATAAGTCAAATGGTCTGTTTTGGTTAGAGAAAACACTATAGGAAAATTACCAGAAGCTGAGCAATCAAAAGGAACTTCTATGGTACCAAAAATCCAGATGTCAATGGTTGTAATATGGAGATAAAACTTCCAAGTATTTCCACATGGCTGCAAAAGTGAGAAAAAAGAGGAATAAAGTCAAAGGGCTAAAAGATGATGAATGTGTTTGGGTTACGGATCATAATAATTTGAAGAGTATAGCTCTCTAGTTTTATAAAGATTTGTATACCAAGGACCCACATGTTCTTCCTGCTGTAAATTGGCCAAAAGAATTTCCAGCTTTAAGTAGTTAGGAGCTAGCCGATATTTAAAAGGAGTGCACAAACGAAGAAATTAAGAATGCGGCTTTTGAAATGGGGGCGTTTAAAGCACCGGGCCCAGATGGTCTCCAAGCTCATTTTTTTCAGTCTCAGTGGGAAATAATTGGTCAAAAAATTTGTGTGTTGATTAAAGAGATTATCAGCAATCCAAGAAGTCTTGAGTTGGTGAACCAAGCCCATATCGTGTTGATACCTAAGGTGGAGCATCCGGAGAGATTGACTGATTTTAGACCCATCTCTCTATGTAATGTATGCTACAAGATTTTGAATAAGGTGCTAGCTAATATATTAAAGGGCTTCATGAGCCACCTTGTGGAGTCCAATCAATGTAGCTTCATAAAGGGGCGACAAAGCAGTGATAATATTATACTGGCTCAAGAGGCTATACATATGATGAAGACTAAAAAACAGGGTGTTGGGTATATAGCTATAAAAGTTGACATGGAAAAAGCTTATGACTGATTGGATTGGGGCTTCATCAGGTTTACTCTCTAAGGTCTAGGCCTAAAGGATGATTTTATTGATCTCATTATGTGTTGTGTGTCTACAACCTCAATGTGTGTTTCTTGGAATGGTTCTATTTTTAAGACTTTTAAACCATCAAGAGGCATTCGGCAGGGTGACCCAATTAGTTCATATCTCTTTGTGTTGACAATGGAAAGATTAGGTCAGATTATTCATCACAAAGTGGAGGATGGTAGCTGGAAACTTTTATCAATTGGCAGGAATGGACCTAAAATTTCTCACCTTTTCTTTATGGATGATTTGTTATTGTTTGGTGAGGCAACCAATAGTCAGTTGGAGGAGATCAGAAATGTTATGCATTTTTTCTATGGGGTATTTGGGCATCGGATTAGCTTGTTAAAATCTAAGATGTTTGTGTCAAGAAGGGTCCATTCAAGTAGGGTAAATCTCTTTAGTCAGATGTTGGGGATTGGTTTAACATCGGACCTCAGCAAGTATCTTGATGTGCCATTACTGCACGAGAGTAGTTAAGCTTATCTTTGCCCCTTTAATCCATAAGACTAAAGGGAAACGTGCCTCTTGGAAGGGGAGGTTTCTTAGTATGGCCGGTAAGACAGTTCTCATCAATTCAGTTCTGTCTTCCTTGCCATATTATCATATGCAAACTCTCTTACTTCCAAAAGGTATCCTTGAAGAGATTGAAAGATCAAGTAGAGATTTTTTTTTCTGGAATCAAGATGGAAGCTCTCAGAAGATGCATATGATTGCTTGGGACACCCTTAAGGCTGATAAGGAAGATGGCGGGTTAAGAATCAGAGATCTCCACTCTCAAAATATTGCTTTCATCATGAAGCTATTTTGGGGGATGATAATCAAGCCAACATCATTATGGGTAAGGTGTCTTCTTTCAAAGTATAAATGTAGGGAAGGAGAGATTCCAAATGTTACAAGGAAGAGGAACAAGTCAATAGTATGGAATGCTATTTCCACCACCTGGGAGTTGTTCGAGAAGCATGTTGGTAGAAGGGTCTGTGATGGGAAGAATACAAGAGTGTAGTATGATAGATGGACTTCTCTAAATTTACCGTTAATCCAATATGTTAAAAAAATAGGGAACAACTGAACCTTGATCAAACCATGGACCAGTTTGTGCTGAGTAGTGGTGGATGGGACCTATATAGATGGAGATATTTCCTTCCAGAATGGGTTGTTTGGGAAATTCAAAAAGTGCCCCCTCCCTGTGATTTGAATGAAGACAAGGTAACTTGGAGACCCTTAAGCGATGGATGATTCAATATAAAATCTGCATACAAAGTGGTGTACTTATCACCGAATAGATGGCCTGATTTGAAGTGGAAGAAAATCTAGAAATGGGATATCCCGGAAAGAATGAAGCTCTTCATGTGGCAAGTTTTTCATGAGAAAATCCCTACGAATTCTATGAGAGCAAAGAGAGCAAATACAATTAGTCCTGAGTGCCCGTTTGAGTGTAAGAGAGAGGAGACAATTGTTCATACTCTTCGTGACTGTGATTATGCAATGAGAGTTTGACTTTCATTGATTAACCCTCTATATGTATATGTGTTTTTTAGTGGTAATTTGCAAGAATGACTGTCATGGAATTGCTCATATGAAGCTGGTTCTAACGCAACGGGGAAATGGCGATGGAGTTGAGTTTTTGGGTGGCTTGCTGCACAATTTGGAAAAATAGGTGCATCAGAGCTTTTGAAGGAACTGGAGCAACTCTGAAGTGCTTGGTACAACAAGTTATGTTTCAACTACATGAAAGAGTAACAGGTGGGAAGTTTCATCATCTTATCTTCCCAAACCAAGCTCACTCAGAGACTAGATGGACCTTACCACCAGCAGACTTTGTTTGAATAGATGTTGACGGATTGATGAGCTTGTCTAGAGTGATGAAAAGGGGAGAATTAATCTGAGATTCTCATGGGAATTGGCGAAGTGGATTCCAAAAAATTTTGGGTATGGTTCTTCCACTATGGCAGAGGTATGTGCAATTAGAGCAGGCCTGAAACTTTGTAAGACTTTGAGTCTACAAAAAGTTAAATTGTATACGGACTCTTTTGAGGCCATAACTCTATTGCTGTCTGGGTGTGGATTGGATCATCTTGGTATAGATATTATAGTGGATACTAGAATGCTAATATCTTCATTTGAGGATCTGGAAATTAAACATGCCTGCAAAGAGACAATATTTTGTGCTGACTTCCTTGCTATGACTACACATGAAGCTGATAGAGCGCTGGTCATATTACAGGAGCCTCCTAAAGAATGTATGGAATGGCTACAGAAGGATCTTTTTGAATGTACACATGAGGATTGTACCCCAAGAATATAATGTTGTCATATATTAGTTTTCAAGTTGTAGCTTACCTTATTTATTCAAAAAAAAAACGCATATAGTGCATTGTATGTGGCAATACCAAAAAGACATGACAGGCCTGGGCATCTTGTGTGGCTCTATGTAAGATATAGATGAATTTATGCCAAGGCTTGTGGTCCAATTGTGCAAAAGCTTTTATGTGAATCAAGGGCACTTTTAGTCGGCAAAAAAAAAAAAAAAGAAGAATCAAAGGCACTTATGTGTGTTTGGGTTCCCTCAACCATGGTTTTAGAAGTCTTTTTCTATAAATTAATACAAAACTTTTTTTGATATACTTAAATCATAAATCATAAAAATTATTTTTAAAAGCCAATTGAAACATACAGCCTCTATATTTGGTTCCAAAAGCTTTGAACGTATTCTCATTCAAGTTAAAAAAAATTGTTAAAAAAAAGGTGCATTAATTTTTTTTTGGTATTGTTGGGTCACCTATGGTTTGCTTTAGTTGACAAAAAAAGGTTTAATTTATATTTTTTTGGGGTCAAAAGATGCATATATTATTTAACCAACGAAATAACGCACAATTGATAGAGAAAATAAGTCAAATAACATAACGGACTTACTAGCCAATCCCTGAACAACTTCCAAGCCTTGAAGCATCCTCCGAGGAATTAAGAATCTCCTCAATATCTGAATTCAAGATAGTTATACGGCTGTTGAGAATCGATTTCAAAAATGGCCTTATCATGACCAAGGTCCATGGCTAACATTAAAGCTCTCCGCAATGGCAAAGCTTCTGTCATGAAGGCTGAAACAGATTTTACCTTATCCACAGATAGTGCCTCTCATTCATAGAGTATAATAATAGTTTTATAATAATAGATGAATAATAGAGTTTTATTCTTGTGTTTAGGTCCGGTGGAAGAGATTTACGCTTTATATGAATAGTTAAAAAATAGAAGGGAGAGATGCTAAACAAAAATTTCAAGAATAGTATCTCTCATTCATGTTTTCTCCCTATTCAAATATGAATGTGTTTTATACAAGATCACTTTTATTTAAGCACTAAAGTTTAGGTGTTTTAAGTTTCGGAGCTCACTAAATGTGTTTACCTTTTGAATTAGGTGTTTTGGCTTTTGTTAATATATATATTTTTTACATTAACATGCTTTGTAATTTTTTTTTCCTTTTGTGCATGTATATACACATGTAATCAAATTATGTAGAATATGAAATGATTAATATAATTTTTAGTCCTTTTGTTTTGCATCATTTTGATTTTGATCTAAGTAGCTTTTTTTTTTTTTTTGCCAATAATGATCTAAGTAGCTTTAAGCCATAGGTTGGTCACTTAAAAAATAAAATGATCTAGATGCATGTTTATTGGAGCAGACTGTTTTTTTCCATCACACTTCATTTCATGGATGGATTTTATATTCTCGAGTTTGTTACATGGTATAAACACGAAGCTATTGTGAGATCAAATCATGTTGAAAATGGTTTTTTATATATATATATAAAATTTTATGTGAATGGGTTCTAAAGCTTATTAAGGTCAGGACATGTATTTGAGCTCAACCATCATTTGCATATACACAAACACACACAGATTGCCCACCAATTAAAGCCTTATGCCGGTGAGATTTGAATCCATGTATCTGAGCTCAAATAACGCTTACATATATAAATATTGATAACTTTCTATTTTTAGATAAATTTAATATATTTGGGAGTTATCTATAATAAATTAAAGAGATTTGAGTCAGATTTAAATAAAATGACAATCTTAAGCCTAATTTAAGATATTTCATTTTAAATATTAAAATTTGGACAACAAATCATAATCTTAATAATAAAAATAATCTTAATAAAAATAGTACAGTATAACAATAAAATCATATTTTTAATAAAAAAAAGGAAACAACTTTCAGGTGTAATGATGATGATTATTATTATTATTATTGTAATTTATCTTTTATTATAATATCATTACTAACTGAGATTTCATATCACCTTCAGCATCTTTACGGATTGGATATCAAGCACAAACAGAAACGCGTACGGAATGCGAGCGGGAATTGATGATAAAAAGAGAGTAGCGGTAAATTAGAGGAAGAATCAGAACACAGAGAAGAGGAGAGAGAACGATCGCGAAAAAGAAAAAGGAGAGTGTTTTTGACGGAGTTACCTGAGAGAACAATCGCAAAGGCAGAGAACGATCGCGAGTGCTATCTTGGGTTTAGATTGGAGGTCCTTTTTGCTGCAGAATTCGCCTTTCTATAGTTGCGAGAGATGATATTACAGAGGTGGAGAGAGAGACCCGAAAACACTGAACATCAATAACCTAGATTCTTGCTTCTTGAACTTAAGTAACTATTTGTCTCTCTTCTCTTTTGATCATATCTTCTGAATCTAAATTTAATTTTTTTAATTTTGGTTTGTTCATAGACATGAGTAGTTAAATTTCTTGTTCTAAGATTATTTGAACCTTTTTCCCTTTTTTTATTTACGAATAAGGTTTCTTTTACTCCTTATTAATTGGTCACTAATAAGATAGATTAGTTTATTTGATTGATACTTGAGAAAGCTAAATTGAATATAGAATTTGAGTATAATCGTGTAAGAATTTGAAGTTTGCGTGATGAATGGATAATTTTGTTGCGAGAAATACTTCTGACCCCACATAGCCAAAAAAAAAAGGATTTGTTTAGAAATTAGGATTTAATTAATTTATTAAGAGATTAATATATTAATTAAATTAAACACCTA
>JBAGKO010000012.1:12716845-12729296 GCA_037177275.1 Acacia concinna
GGAGCTACTGTAGAAGAAGAGGAGGGGATTTTGGTGGTATTGAGGAGTGGAGAAGAAGAAAAGGTCGAAGCAGCAATGGCAGGAATTGAGTTCATATAATGTAACTGAGTGAAATTTGTTGATTCTTGATCGAGTGGTAAAAATGCGCCATCCACACCGTGAGTGGCTCTTCCCTCTTCCCTCTTCCCTCTTCCCATCCTTGCTCTCTCGTTTCAAATTACACTATTTTTAATGTAGATTTTAGGTAATTTTGGATAAAAAATTTTGACGGTGGTTTAATTTTTTTTTAAAAAATAACATTCAATGCTTTTAAATATTTTTTTTATTAATATCCAGTATCATAAAATAATTTTTTTGTGCAATTTATGATAGAATATTTTTTCAATAGCACCTAGTATCTAGTAAACTATACCATAAAGTATTTTTTTTTTTTTACTAACACTTAATATGTATAATGAAAAGCTACTTAAACAACCCAGTATTACTAAAAAAATATTTTAGGGGCAACTTCTCAATTAATAAAAACTATTCTTTGACAAAAAAATTAATAAGAACTACTAACAAATATTTTATGTCACATACTATGTAAAAAAATATTTTATGATACTGGGTATTACTAAAAAAATACTTAAAAACGCTAAATATTATTTTTCAACAAAATATAATAATAAACCACCCCACATTTTTTACGTAAAACTATTTAAGATGATGTAGATTTGGGCAATAGAGAGGCGAAGGAGAGAAACCAATCTCCACCACACTCCACATACACTTTTCAATTGCTGGCCCTTTTTTTTTTTTTGGTTGATAGACACAATTTGACCAATACTACTAATATTTGGATAACAATAAAAGGAATTCCATTTATAATTAGAAGGAAAATTCCTAATTAAGAATTTTATTGATCGGACGGACCAATAAATTGTTATTCATAGAAAATACCCTTGTACACATAGAGCACGAGTACCATAGTGCAATATTTCTTATCAATAACCTCATTTCATTATTGTCTGCTCCTACGATTCAAAATAATAATAATAATAAAGTCATTACTATCAAAGTCGGCTTTATAGTCTAAAAGACATCAAATACCTTCCTTAAACTTAAGAATGAGACTATGAATTCGAACAAAGTTCAGAATGGTTGGGTTATAAAATTAAGTCACACCTTCAAAATTAATAAATGGAAAATACTTATATCAAGTTCTTTATATTCATTTTGTCAAGTTTTCTAATCATATGTGAACATGTGTTCGATTTTTAATTTATTATCATTTAAAATAAAGTCAAATAAAATAAATATGACACATGATCATATATGATTGAAAAACTTAAAATAATGAATGTAAGGAACTTACTACAAGTATGATTCATAGTGAATAGTGTGAATTGCCATAACTTCGTAAGGCATGTATGAAAAACAATTACAACAACAACAACAACAACAACAACAAAGCCTTAATCCCACTAGGTGGGGTCGGCTACATGGATCGCACGACGTCATTGTGCTCTATCAAAAACCATATTTTTAGAGAGGTTATTGACCAAAAGGTTTCTCTCAACAACCTTGTTGAGTGATCAGTGCATCTTTATCTCTATTTGTACTTAAAATTTGTGTTTCAACATTTGTCACTATGAATAATACAAACGCAAACGTATATCTATTTGTATTTTGATTGTCAATTTTATCACACTCTTTGCATGTGCATTATTTTTGACAACTACCGTGCAATTGAATTATATTCATATGTCTAATTTAATTTGCTTGGCCATTAGTTTATACTCAGTATGTTGTATAGTCTTCAACAATATTTATGCACTTATATAACCTTTGACACCTTATATGCAGCTTGAAATTGTTACATAACTAAATTTGTTATGCTTTAGTTTTATAATGTACATACCCTACATTTTCAGCCCTTTATAACCAATTTTAACCAAATATAACTGCAATTTAGACCTGCCCAAACAATTCAGTTTTCCTCTGCCCCTGGTTTTGGAATTATTATTATTGTCGCTGGTGCTTAATTTTGATAATACAGTTAAATATAGGTGAATTGAATTTCCCGATGAATGAGATTGAAACTTGAAAGAATAATAGCGTGTTTGGTTCAATTACATAGGAGATGATTACATGTAGTTCAGATGTAATATATTAATTACAGTGTTTGGATGGGTTTAATTAGTGTAAACTAGATTACAAAATGTAATCATCATTACATCATTTGATGTAATGAGAATTACATTGTTAGGAGTTATTAATGGAGATGCATGCATCCTATAATCAAGTGCAAAAGATACTATTGCCATTATAATTTTTAATTTGACCAAAGTGCCCATACATAAATGTTTTTAAATATTAAATAATTACTACCATTAAATATTAAAAATATTAAGTAAATATTTTAAAGAAAATATTTCCCCAATAAAAAAATTTACAAAAAATATATTCCACCATTAAAAATATTAGAATATTCCATTAAATAATATTCTCACTATTAAATATTAAAAAATTACTATAAGCCCAACTTATATCCGGCATAATATTTCCACTCTTAAAATATGAAAAAATTATTGTAAATTCGATGTGTACACAGTACAAATTGAAAAGGTTACCATAAATTTAAAGTATACATTATACATATATGTATAGAAAGAGGTAATTTTGTCTTTGACTATATTATTTCCATATATTCTCATATGAGATGTAATTCAACCAAATATTTTTATGTATATGCATTATTTTTCCTTAATAACGAACCAAACAAATACATGGAATCATCATTGCGTTATATTATATTATATTGTATTACATTTAATTATATTACCTTCAATTATATGAACCAAACAGGCAATAAGAGATTTCTAAAAACCATGAATATGTGACTTTACATAGCTAAGTGATTTAATATCAGTCAATGCATAGAGAGACTTGTGCGAAAATTTAACAATAAATCTTCTTAATCTCTTACCTTTATATGAATAACTCTAGTAGTTTTGTTGATTATTTATTTGTATGCATGTCAAAGTTTTTTTTTAAAATCTTAGATCATCCGATATTCAGCACTTTTTCTGGATCTTGGTTATTTTCAGATATCCGAGCAACAGACTATTTCAAATTCATAGCGATGTAGGCCCATTATAGGAGTAGTTCACTCCCACCAAGTAATTATCACAGTTACATACATGGCTTAAATACAAGACTACTGGTAAAGCTAACACAACCCCATACCAGTTGAGTTAAGCGCTTGGTGGTGTATGCATGTTAAAGTTTAGGAGGCTATACACACACACACAAAAGTACAATTTTGGAGGTATATAATTGATAATTTAGGGTTTGATTTATGAGAAATTCTTGTATGAACCTGATTCCACACTTCATTTGTAATCTGACCAATTAAAATACAACAACTCAGTGAACATTAATTCTAGTTGGCTTATTGTGATCTTCATATTTTTATTTATTTTTTTCAAAATAAATGAATCCATTAATTAAGATTTGACAAATAATGAAAAGGTGAATCTTGTAAAATCTTTTAATTTTATTAATATGCGAACTAATATTTAGGAGATTCCAAATCATTTTAATTGGTGAGACCACAAATGACATGGTGAATCGGGTTCACACAAGAATTTCTCTTGATTTATTCATAAAGCATCAAAAGTTGAGCAGGTTTGATATTAAGTTCTAATTTATTGACTTGATTCAGAATTTAAAAGTTAGCAAAAAAAAAAAGATTCATAATTTATGAGAGTTTTGTATAATAACCAAGGTGTGAAAAATCATATTAGATTTGCTGATTGACCGGGAACCGGCCTCTAATCCGATCCGAAAAGGAGAAAAATTGAGGAGGGGTTCCACCAATAGTTTGACCGATTGAACTGGAAAACCGATTGACAATAAAAAGAAGAAAAATAAAAAAAATTATATATTTCTGTAATTTTCATTTTATTTATGAAATTTTAAAATATATCAATATATTGTCACTTATTTTATTATCATAAATTATATTTATATGTTTCTTTAATTTTTATATCTATATATAGTGTTATTTTATCATTGTCAATTAAATTTGTTAGTAATAGAAAGTTTTAGAATTAGGAAATTAATTAATATTATGATTGAGGTTTCTTACTTAATATATTATGATTTGATATAAATATTTTATCATCATGATTTGATTTGATTAGATTAGTTTCTTATATTAAAGTTAGTCTATTCTTGCCTATATATAGACCTCCTTGTAATATCTTATTCTTAAGGATCAATAATAATATTTAGAGTACATTCTTCTTTATTTTCTCTTTATTCATCTAACGTGGTATCAAAGCTAGGTTTGAAGAAGAAGAATAAGAAATCTAGTATAGCGGGCGATGGTCCTAGCGTCGTCGTTTGGGTTCTCTAGCATTGTTTTTGTGTTCCTAGTGGTCTCTTGTGATGTTTGTGTTCTGGTTGGTTGCTTCGTGTGATCTCCTTAATTATCAGGTGCCTCTGCATCACGTGCATTCTCCATAATATGTTCCAACATAATAAACATAGTAGCTATCATCATAGAAACTAAATGAATGATTGGTAAGTAAAGTTTGTCATTCATCATGGGCACATAGAAAAAATACCATCCCAAACAACACTAACTTGATGCAGCTAACCAACATCCCTTGTACCCCATCTATTGACACTCGCGGTCCCCCATCATTTTCATCAACATCCCTTGTATCCCATTATTCCCTCTTCCATTCTCTGAAGCCATGTTGATGAAAATTATGGGGGACCGTGAGTGTCAATAGATAGAGTCCAAGGGACGTTGGTTAGTTGCAACAAGTTAGCGTTGTTTGGGATTTCAGGATGGTATTTTGTCTATGTGCCCATGATGAATGACAAACTTTACTTGGCAATCATTCTTTTAGTTTCTATGATGATAGCTACTATGTTTATTATGTTGGAATATATTATGGAGAATGCACATGATGCAGAGACACATGGTAATTAAGGAGATCACATGAAGCAACCAACCAGAACATGGTACCAGATCTAGGTTCGAAGAAGAAGAATAAGAAATCTAGTATGGCGGCGATGGTCCCAGTGTCGTTGTTTGGGTTCTCTAACATTGTTTTTGTGTTTCTGGTGGTCTCTTGTGATGATTATGTTCTAGGTTGGTTGTTTTGTATTTTGGACTCTTTGTTTGAGTCATTTTGAAATTTTGGGCTTTTTCCTTGAGTCGTTCTAAAATTTTAAACTCTTTCTTTGAATTGTTTAGAAATTTTGGATTATTTGTTTTAGTTTGTTTGGTTACATTCTTTTGGCCTTTGGCCATTTAAGAGAATATTTTGTGTTTTGGTCTCTTGTGAAACATTTGGAGTATTGTTTGGTCCTTTATGAGACTGTTTGTTGGAATATGATTTGCTCTTTTGATTTGTATTATTTGGGTGTAATTGCCCGTTTATTGAAGCATATGTTGGGATTGATTTGAATATTTTAGGTTACTTTTATTGCCTTCAGTTGCCGTCTATTTCAATTCTTGATGAAATCGTGCGTTATTGTTTTGGTCCCTAATGAGGTCTTTTGTTATTGTTTTAGTCTCTAAATCCTTCTCGGAAGAAATAAATTATTGGTGGAAGCTATGGATCTTACGGTCATATAGTCGTCATTTCCTTAGTAATATGAAGGGGTGTTAAGAATAGAAAGTTTTAGAATTAGGAAAATAATTAATATTATGATTGAGGTTTATTACTTCATATATAATGATTTGATATAAATATTTTATCATCATGATTTGATTAGATTATATATGATTAGATTAGTTTCTTAGGCTACAGTTAGTCTATTCTTGCCGCCTCCTTGTAATCTTTTAATTCTTAAAGATCAATAATATTTAGAGTATTCTCTTATACTTTGTTAAGAATAAAAAGTTTTAGAATTAGGAAATTAATTAATATTATGATCGAGGTTTATTACTTAATATTAATATATTATGATTTGATATAAATATTTTATCAGTATTATTTGATTAGATTAGTTTCTTAGGCTACAATTAGTCTATTCTTGCCCCTTTCTTGTAATATTTTATTCTTAAGGATCAATAATATTTAGAGTATTATCTTATACTTCAATATGATGCTTCATTTAGAATATTCTTCTTTCACTCTCTCTCTATTCATATAATAAAATTATAATATTTTAATATAGCTAGTTCAACCACCGATCTGACCCGTTTAAACCTTTAAACCTTAAATCCATGTCATGATTGATTCATTATCCGATTTGATTTTTTATACATTGATAATAACCATGTCTTTGCCTCTCGTTGGTGTGGTCCACATCTCCAAAACACAAACACATTGTTTTCCATTTGAGACAATCTTGAACTCTTCAACAATTCAATAGTTTTAAGTTTTAACAGTATAAGAGTTAAATAATTAATTTTTTTTATTAAAAAATTAGTTAAATTATTTATTTATATGAAATGCAGGTTGTTTTCCCTGAAAATACTTAATCTAATAATGTGGATTGAAATTATAATTGATTGAAATCCCCTACATTTCATGTTTGTAATCAATATGATATTTTTTTTTTACAAAAAAATTACTCTAATTTTGAGAGATAAAGTAATCTATGATCAAATTCTCAAGTGAGGGAGTATTGTTTTTGTTGATACAACGGAAGGCAGTGAGAGATAAATTTTTTTTCATAAAAATCTATTTGATTAGTTATCTTTTTAAAAAATATTTTTGAAGTGATGTTGTTGTGGCTATAAAATGGGCTGGGTCCGTCAAGCTGGCTAGATGTCAGCTTGTTAAGGGGTGGGCTGGCACGCGGGCTATAGCAGGTTGGCTTGTTAGCCTGTTAATTTTTTTAAATAGTTTTTTTATTACTATATAAATTCAAATATCCTCATTCCCTTATTTTTAATGTTATGTTTAACAACTTTCTATACTTTTTATGTAAAATTTTTATTCTCATATTATATTTATTTAATATACTATTATTAAATTTAAAAGAGAGAAATTTACATATTTTTGTAATATGAGTAGTGGGAAAATATGAAGGTGAAAATGAAAAATAATTGCATAATACAAATGTATAAAATAAAAAGGAAGTGTGATATGAGTGGGTGAAAAAAAAAAAGGGAGTGGGAATAAAAAAAAGAATGATAAATGTAAAAAAAAGGGAATAGGCCTTGGTGGGTTGGGCTGGCCAAATCAAAGTCTTAATGGGCAAGCTAGCCTATTTAGCTTGCAGGTTGGGGTAGGCCGGCCCACAACTCGTGGACTAGCCTGATTTCCTAGCTCTAACATTAGTGTGGAGACAATCGTCACAAGTAGTGTATAGTTCATAGTAAATGACATTTTTATTTTGGAAGTTTTCACTTAGGTTTGATTTTGTCCTGAAAGTTTTTAAGGGGCAATTTTGTCCGGGCTGTTAACTCTTTTAATTTTGATTATTAGTGGATCAAATATGTTAAATTGTTAGTCCAAATGTCATCTATGTCAATTTTGTTAATAGCAATTTTGTCCTAAAAGTTCATATATTTTCTACTACATTTTTTATATTAGATTTAAGATTTTTAGGGAAAATTTGTACTTTAAAAAAATTTTCTAGGGCAAATTTTTCCTTAAAAAAATAATGCAGATGACATATAGACTGTCAATTCAACATATTTGACTAAATAATGGTCAAAATTAATTAGGGAGAATAACTTTCAAGGTAAAATTGCCTATGGAAAAAACAAAATCGACTTAGGTGAAAACTTCCAAAAGTAAAAATACCTCTTACCCCCTTTTTTTAACACAACTATTTGTATTTTTTAAAAATAAGAAAAAAACCTATTTCAAAAAACAAAATCATACAAGTCCACCTTCTTTTATCCGTTAGTTTTGGTAATTAAACAACAGTATTAAGAAAAGCGGCAAGGGAGGTTAGCTTTTTGGTAATTTATCAACTCTGGAATCCCATTTTGCCCTCCCTATCATGCGGAATATACTACCCTACCACTGAAAATCGGAAGAAGCCTTCTGGCCCTTACCCGCTCACCTCCATTTCCTTCCCTGATTACACCTCGATCACGCCGAACGGTTAACGGAGCTTGAGCTTGCAGAAGTTTGTATCCGTTGGCGACTCCACTGGCAGCCTAAGTGGAAATTGCACATGGGTACTCTAGGGAAAGCCATATACGCAGTAGGATTCTGGATTCGCGAGACTGGGCAGGCTATTGATCGGCTCGGTTGTCGCCTCCAGGGCAACAACTACTTCCAAGAACAGCGTAAGCCCTTCTTTAATGCTCTTTTTTCTGAGCTGGTAGAACCAATTTTCAATTCAATTCGTTTGTGAATCGGGAAATCTTTGACCCCCTTAAAAGTTTTGTTGTTGATTTTATAAAAATGCTATCTCTTTTTTGTCATCGTCTTCTTACAAAGTTGATCATTGCTGTTATAGATCAATGCTAGTTGAGTTACATACATTTTTAAACGCCTAGCTGATTAAACTTTGCAAGGATGATGATGAGCGTTTATTCTAAGTATAAGAAAATATCAATATCTTATCTTAGTGTGGTTCTGTGGACTTGTCAGTGCTAGTACTTTCTTTGTCTCCGAACACATTGAGACGTCAGTGAAAGATCCGTCATACCAAAAGCTTCTTGGCCATAATAATGAGATTAACAGTTTTATACTACGAATACATCAAGTCATCAAAGAATTTTTTTTTTTGGCACTTGAAGTTTCCTGTTAGTATCCATGACTAAGCCCATGTGATGATTATTAATGATTAACAATAGATTGTTTCAATATTCTTTTTATTAAGCAAACTAGTAACAGGATCAATAGGAATGGGAATGTTTCAGTTAATTTCATGAATAGAGAGTTTGAGTGTGCTGATAGCGTAGCTAGTAGCTAGGAAAAGTCGTGGTTAGATATTGCTTTGAATATCTTTCTATAAAAAACCACCTTTTATTTAGAGGCGGTTGCTGATGAAAGAGATTTTGTTGTTACATTTTACTTTGTACTTGCCATTTTACAGTTACAACTGATCATGAGAGGAACTAACTTTGACCACCCTTATTTTGATTACAATGAAGAAGCCAGATTTTCTATCTCAAGAAATTGGAATGTTTGTGTAGGTTTCACCCTCAGAGAATTCTACTCAACTGCTGGTAGATTAGCTAGATTAGGTGCTTGTTTGTGAACTTATAAAAGTGCTTTTAGACAAAACTTCTCTCACAAAATACACTAGTTATGAGATTTTTTTTCACCATTGATTAACCACCACCCAGCAATGCATTATCTAGGTTGGAGTTTTTAGTTTTCTTAATTCATTAATTGCCCTCATTGAATACTCCGCCACCCCAGGAAAAAAAAAGTTCATTTTTGTTTCATGAAATTGAAAGAAATATGAAAAAAAAAAGAAAGAAGTGATTTGCCTTTTTTGTGCGTGTGTGTCTATGGTTTTCATTTCCTTTACCATTTTTTCATTATACCATGAGACATGTAAAGTGATCTTATTCTTTCTTGTGTACAGTGTCTAGGCATCGAACTCTGATGAACATTTTTGATAAGGCTCCTGTAGTTGATAAGGAGGCCTTTGTTGCCCCAAGTGCCTCCATCATTGGAGACATTCAAGTTGGAAGAGGATCATCAATTTGGTATGGGTGTGTCTTGAGAGGTAAGGTTGTTTGCTTGATCAATGGAAAGTAAAAGCATTATGAAGATTCCAACATCAAAAACTTCTACAATCTTTTTCAATAACCTGTTGTGCGCAATTTTACATGGGACTGCCCTTGCTGCCAAAAAAAAAGGCTTTCAGCAGCTTTCATATACTCCTTCTGGTCCTTTTTATAAACATCTTTCTCTCTCTTATGCTTGGTCCTTAATATAGCCAACTCTCTTTTCTAGTCTCAAAATTTAAATTACCTTTTTCCTTTTCTACCCCTATTAAATAGATACCTTTATAATAATTATCTCCCACTCACTACTAACTCTTTCTCATATAATCATGTATTATACATTCTCTCCCATATTTTCCACTTATTCTCTCTCATATATTTTATATTCATTCTCTCTCCTACTTTTTCCATAAATATAGGCATATTTGGAAAAGATATGACATTTTTGATACAATCACTGTTTTTAACTAATATTAACCACCAGTTCGTTTTCCATGATGAGGATGAAAGTTTCTTATAAAAAGGACCCGAGGGAGTATTTGGAAGCTGTGTCTTTGATTATCTAATGAAAATCAAATCAGGAAATTCTATCAGGTCTCTGTTTTGTAGATATGCATGTTGATAATGCTTGATGTTTGCTTCATGTGCAGGTGATGTGAATAGCATCAGTGTTGGAAGTGGGACTAACATACAGGATAACTCCTTGGTCCACGTTGCAAAGTCAAACTTAAGTGGGAAGGTGTTGCCAACTATTATTGGGGACAACGTCACTGTTGGTGAGTAATTTTCTTCTGCAATGAATTATCAGAGACAGTAATACATTGTAACCAGATTTTGTACTTTGCACTGGGCAGGTCATAGTGCAGTTTTACATGGTTGTACTGTTGAGGATGAGGCTTTTGTTGGTATGGGTGCAACACTGCTTGATGGGGTCGTTGTTGAGAAAAATGCTATGGTTGCTGCTGGAGCCCTTGTGAGACAGAACACTAGAATTCCCTGCGGAGAGGTATGCTATCAGTAATCACATCATTTTCCTTTTTCTAAAACGTATATCCTATTCATGGAACAATAGTCTTGCTTGTCGGTGTAATGCTAACCATGTGAACCATGATCTCCAGAAGCTAACTTTTCTATTATACAAATTGGACATCCGTCTATACCCTTGTCCGTGGGTTTGGTGGTGGATTCAATCCTAGAGCACGTTGCGGCTCTAAGGGAGGCATCTTCAAAGTCAAGGCCTACCACCTTAAATTAATTGGCCAGGAGTGATAAGTTGTTTGGTGGTGGAGGGTAAGGGTTAGTTGCCCTGGCCTTAGATCATGAGTGAGCTTGACGCCCTTCCTAATTTTTTTTTTTTTTTTTTAAAATAAACTGGTCATCCGTGAAATAGCATTAGTAGAGACCTCTTTTATAATACTTTCAAGTTATACAATGATTTGTCAAAATGCTGTTGATATTGGTGGGCGAAGGTCTATGTAATAGATACACTATATGGACCTATATTTTTATATGTAAGCAGAGCTTAAGATTTTGTTGGTTTTGGTATTTGTTTTTTTATTATAATCTTGATGTATAACATTAGTATATGTTATAATTGGTTAGACTGTTCTATGACTAAATTCAGATCAGTAAATTATGAGGCAGAGAGCCTTTACCGATTCAAGAATCAATATGGTTTTGGAAACATTGTCAGTACAAATGCCATTTTTCCAATTTAACTTTGTATTATTGTATGAGCCTTTTCAAGTTTAAAAGTAGATATATTATTATCTTCATATTATTGTTAATCATTTGGATGCCTTGTGCTGCATTATTACAAAGGTAGGTTGGATAGAGTAGAAAACAGAAGTTATTTGAGTACATGTCGATGTTATCCTAACAAGTGCTTGTGATTCTATTTTTAAAAAAAGCTCTGCTTTTCTTTACGAACGAGTCATCATTATGTGTTGTGTCAGGTGATACTAAAAAAACGAGTCTTTGCTCAGTTATGCTTATTTCTTGAGCACAAACGCAGGTGTGGGGAGGCAATCCAGCAAAGTTCCTGAGGAAGCTCACCAATGAAGAGATAGCATTCATCTCACAATCTGCCGCCAATTATACAAACCTTGCACAGGTCCATGCAGCTGAAAATGCCAAGTCTTTTGATGAAATCGAGTTTGAAAAAGCGCTGAGGAAGAAATTTGCACACAAAGATGAAGAGTACGATGCAATGCTTGGGGTTGTTCGTGAAGTCCCTCCAGAGCTTACTCTACCGGATAATGTTCTTCCTAACAAAGCACAAAAGGCTGCTTAAAAGTGAGTTCTCCTCAAAGATTGTTTCTTCTAAGTACAAAAATGGGATTATTGTCATTCCTAATAATATCAGACATGTATTAGGCTAGACTTGCCGCTCCTTTCCCAATCTAAGGGATAAGTTATTCCATAATATTTCAGTTTACACCTTATACTTTGGAAATGAGAATCCTTTCTGTTTAATGTATCCGATTCATGTGACTATTAAATGGTTTCGCCTCGTTCATAAAGTTGTCGTTGAAATAATAGTGATTTTAGTGTATCTTAACAGTGCATACGTGTCACTTTCATGGGGAATATTTTTGATGGAATTAGTTTTTTAAAGGGTAAAAGAGGCAAATTTAACAATAAAATTATATAAAAAGAGCTGACACCATAAAATTTTAAAAGAAGCCAAAAAGTCCATAGACATAAAGTTTGAAAGGAGCCTAGGATGGACATTTTTCCTTAAAAAGGGGGCATTTTTAACAATTCCGTTAATTCTCCATGAACTCTGTTAAT
>JBAGKO010000012.1:12761178-12771558 GCA_037177275.1 Acacia concinna
GTGCGTGAAAACCTCGAGATTACAGGAGTCTTGCCACAACTTCAAGGTTTGGCCAAAACCTTCTCATTGGCAAGAAGGAAGCCAAACCTCAAGGGTAGGTTATAACCTCAAGGTTACGGGCCATTCCAGCAACGGCAAGGTTTGCCTAAAACCTTGCTGTTGGAACAAGGTTTGGGTGAAACCTTGCAATCTTAAAGATATGGGACAAACCTCGAGGGTGGTCTCTAATCTTAAGGTTTTGGTAAACATTGGCAACCCAGCAAGGCTACTTCAAAACCTTCCTTTGTATTTTAAAACCTTGCTATTAGGATAAAATCAAAGGATCCTCGAGGTTAGGTATTGACCTTGAGCCTGGTAAGCATTTCTAACTTAATCTTTTCACATCTTATTCACAAAAACCTGAGAACTCAAGGGTTGATTTTAACCTCAAGGGTTCAAACATATTTTGAACCATGATTTCTAGGAAGTAACCTTGAGTTAAGATTTAACCCTCAAGGGTGATTCCTAACCTCAAGGTAATTTTAGTTTATAAAATCCTAGAGGACATATTTTTCTAAAACTTCATGTGTTAATTATTGTCCAAATCCTCAATACTACTGATTTCTAAAATATTACCTCAAGGAAACTAAGAAACCTCAAGAGAATTTCAAAAATCCAAATTTTCCATAAAACAAAGCATCATAGAGTAAACTTCTTAATCATTCAAGATACTATTTTATTGATACCCACTTTTTTCTAACCTTTACAAATGACATCTATTATACATAAGAACATGTTACAAACTTATCCAATATCACACAAGCTCGAACCATCCGAAATGGTAATTGTGTCAGAAGCATTTAATGCTTCATCAAATTTGGCAAAAATTCCACCTACCAATCTTCTCCCACTTCAACAGCCATATTTATCACTCAGAGAAGAAATACATTGTGTATCTCAACATAAACTACCTAGAGGAATGATGAGAACTCAACGGCTACAAACTGAATCTCAACGGACATCAATTCCTTAGATAATATAAATGTTCAAACATTAATGATAGCAACAACTAACAACAAAAGTGAAAAAATTTGCTAAGAGTGTTGCATTCCTTATTGTCATAACTTCTTTGTTCTTCAGTGTTTATCATTCTACTATTTGAGAGAGTATTTATTACATTCTAAAATCAATTGAGTTACTTAAAGTTGGGAGACTTCAAGTGGGGACATGGATTGTACATTAACAGGGAGAGAAAACTCTTAAAGTGTCAATTGAGTCTGTACTGTAGCACCAAGAGCCCATTGAAATCTTGGTGGATAGTGGAACTTAGTAGATGCTAAGAACTGGACGTAGGTTGAGTTTGACCGAACCAGTATACGTGTGTGGTTTGAGCTTTCAAAAAGTTTTATAACACACAATTCACCTCCCCTCTTAGGTGTAAAGCTTGCCTCAACAAAGGCGTCAACGGCTTTCGAGCAAAGTTTGTAGTAGTTTTTAAAAGCACTACAAATTTATGGCCCTTCGCATTTTGTAGCGGTTTTTAACCAATAACCACTACAAATTGCACATGCCCAAAATTTGCAGTGGTTTATGTGACATAACTGCTACAAAATAATCGCGACAAATGTCGCGCCATCTCGCACCACATGGCACCCAATTGGCGCATAAATTTGTAGTGGTTTTATACATTAAGTCTCTACAAATGTCAACCACGCAACCCTCACAATTTAAGTGTTGCAAATTTGTAGCAATTTATATTAAAACTGCTACAAATTTTGTTTTTTGTAGCAATTTCTTTTACCCACTATAAATGAATCGCTACAAAAGTGACATTTTTTTTTGTAGTGGATCCAACATCAACATCCACATCATAAGTTTTTGGTCAACCATTGTCTCACTGACAGTCAATCAACAAAACCATGATTTTTGTCCTTGTTTTCAAACCTTGTGGTTGCTTTTGCATCTTAAAAAAGTATTTGGGGTTGGGTGCACTTTTATAAAATTCTCATGTTTATTTTTGCACCTTAACCCTAAAAGCTTGTTTGGTATGAGAGGAGGGGATGGGAATTAGATGGGAGGGGAATTTGGGGGTTTTGTCTACCTCACCTTGTTTGGATAGGTAAAACTTTTATAATACTTTTAACCCTCACCTCCAAAATTAGGAAAATTTGGAAGGAAATGATGATATTTTGACATATATTGACTAATATTATTGTGTGTATATATGGATTATAGAATCATAATTATTGATATTAATCGTATATATATTTTTGTATATATAGTAGCTATTAAGTATGAATTATTATTATATTTATTTAATTTTAATAATTATAAAATTATAACTGGATGTCATAAATGTCATTTATAATTATATTTTATTAAATATTTTAGAAAGTTAAAAACAACTTAAATAAAATAAGGCAAAGTTGTCAATATAAAAATATTTTTCCTTCCCTTCTTCTATACTAAATAAAGTAATATTAAATTCCCCCTCCTCCCCTCCTTTTTTATTTATCTAAATAAGGTAAAACAAAATCATCCTCTCCCCTCCATTGAACCAAACATATCCTAAAAAACTATAACAGTTTTTATGTAGTTGAACACACTTTGTCCTGTAAAAGAAGGAAAACTAGTCAACAAACAAGTTGAAGCGAGCATAGAAAAATTGAAACCATGAAGTAAGCATTCACTAACAACACAGAATTTAAAAACAAATAAGGAACTTGTAAATTTGATATCTCATATAAATGCCAAACAGTGTTGCTAGAATTAATTAAAAAAATAACTAAAGAGGAGTGTACAGATTACCACACTCTACTGAATCGTTCACAAGTTAAAGTAATGTATAATAAGGTTCATATTAAGTATCCAAGGGCGAAAAGAGAATGAAAAAGAATTAAATGTCATATAGCAAATCCTGAAACACCTTCATATGGTCAGGCTGGAGAGCAATGGCAACAGATAAGCAACCATCATTAGAAGAACTTGGTATTATAAAAGACAGTCCCTCAAACGCGATCCCGCCAGGTCCCATGAAAATAGGCCTTCCCCACCCAAAATCAGCATCATGTATTGGCAATCTAACCCAGCTAGTGATCCCAAGATTTGGACATCTAAAAGTATGAGCCCCACGAACAAGAGCTTTAAGATCAGGTTGAAGCTCAAGGTAGTCCAAAGCCGATCTCAGATACTCATCGTCCATTCTCACCAAGGAATTATGAATCTTGCTTGCAGCATACCAAGTCGGATTAGACACGAGTTCACCAGCCACAGCCACTGGTGTGGCTGTGAATATCACATTCCCAAAGTAACCTTCTGGGAGAGCTGGCTTCAATCTAGACCTTCCGTCAGTAGCAATGTACAGTTTGGTTTCTTGATCAAAGGGCAAGTCACGTGCCTTGCACACGCTTTTCCACACATGGCCAGCCAACATCTCGTAGGAGCTATAGTTGATTGTGTTGCCATTTTCTTTGGACTTGGATTTCAGAAGGTTTAGCTGGTCCCGAGTCATTTTGAAAATAGATACTACAGCTGCTGGTTCTGTGCCTGGTTTTGACGGTGGCGGTGGTGGCAAGGAGGTGGGAGTGGTCATGGTTGGAGGGGGTTTGTATTCGACATGATCGAAGACAGGCCGAGGAGGGTCCTGAGCTCGGAGGAGAGTCCGGTCAAAGAAGGGAGGTGGGATGGTGAGATCAAGGCCACGAGCTATGCCTGACCATGTATTGATGAACCACAGACCTGCACATCCATCTGCTACATGATGTTGCATACCAACTCCAAGTGACACCCCTCCACATCTGAAATATGTTATCTGATAAAAAAAACGTAAATTGTAAGATTTTACTTTGCATTATTACAAACCCATAATTTGAAATATTGATCCCATGTTGCTCTCTGTTCCACGCAGGTAACTAATTAGATTATTATTAGGTGCTTGTTGCTGGAAGGGATTTAGGCCGTTTTAATCTGATTTGAATCGTCAAACTTTAAGATTTTTTATATGTGATTTTTAAATGATAAATTCATTTTTTTTTAAAAAAATAATCATTATTAAACCATAATGGCATGCTTATTCATTAAACATAATTAAATAAGTTTATTGACCAAAGAAAGCCCAACAAAGAACCTACGCACAAGATTTAAATACTATTCATTGACCAAAGAAAGCCCAACATAATTAAATACAATCCCCCCATTTATTTCCCTACTATTCATTGACTTTGGAATCATCGACTTTTAAACTATAATTTGTCATTTGCCCATATGCTACTAGTACTGTTTTGGTCACAACAATTGTTTCCTAACATGTTTAATGAGACAAAGTTAAGATCTTATTCCCACCTAGCTTCATTTTTCTTACAAACTTTCAATTATCACTAAGAAACTGATAAGGAGCTTAAGAGAGTGTGTTTGGTATAAAGGGAGTGAAGGGGAAAGAAATAGAGGAATTTTGCTCTCCTCTTATTATTTAGATAACAAAAATTTTTTGAAAGGGAAGAATTTTTTTTTAAAATTTTTCCCTCCCTCCCCTCCTAACCCTTCCCTCTTAAATTGGTGAAATTTAAAGGGAATGTGTTATATTTTGGTTTCTATTAATTAAGATGAATATGTTCATAACTCTTTTTTAATATACTTAAATTATCTTTGTTTTAAATTTGTGTTATACATTGTTAATATCATACTGTATTATTTTTTTTTACCACTATATACATATTTTTAATAAGAAAAAAAAAATTAATATACACATTTTAAAAGTTACAAGTAAAATTTTTTTGTTACATAACAAATATTAATTATTCTTTATAAGCTACATTTCAAAAACGTTTACATTAACTAGTGTCTATTTTATTTTCTATTGATTATATTATTACATTGTTGATTATTTTTTTTACATTATTAAAATCCTCCCCTCCCCTCTCTTTTTATCCATCTAACTAAGATAAAACAAAATCTTTCTCACACTGAGTCACTTCCTTTCCCCTCGATCAAAATACCTCACTTTCCTTCACTCAGCGTTGGCCCGATTTGTTCCGATTTGTTCTTCAGCAGTGGAGGAATTGATTAAGAATAAAATGATTCATTGAATTTAATAATTTAAAAGATGTGGGGAAAAAACAAAGAGTGAGGGAACAGAACCGTACCTGCAACACTAACAGCGGATAAGTTTCAATTCCACGTGAATAATCGACGGCGGGAATGAGCCGCCGGAGGTCAAGCGTTGGGGCGAAGTCGCCGAAATCGTCAATGACTTTGTCTGTTTCGGCCTCGACGAAGAGGACGCCTTCCCCGTTGCAGTCTATCTGGACGCGGCCATCATCATCCCGGCGGAGCCGCCCAGCCATTGCGTAGAAAGGCACGAGAACCTTGCTCAGAGCCTCCTTCAGAATCTTTGCGTCAAAAAAACTCGATGCGCCAGTCGCAACCGCCGCCGGCGGCCTATAGAAGTACACGCTGAGCGTGTGGAAATTCGGCACCACCAAGTCGACATTGGAATTCCACAGAGCCCTCCGAGGCGTCTCCGCCGCTGGCCGCACCATTGTCGACTCCTTCACATTGATCGCCATCTGCTTCCTCTTGAGCTTCTTAATGGCTCAGAGAGAGGTGAATTTAAGGAATTGGAGGGGAAAAAAAAAAGAAGAAAAAACGGAATGGATTGGGAAGTGAAATTAAAGAGAGAGTAGCAGAAAGGAAGGGATAGGTTACAGAGAGAAGCAAAGAGAGGAACGTTGAGAAGCAACACTGAGTACCACCTTCAACGCAACAAGAATCATTGCAGCTTTATACACAACCTATATTTTTCATAAGGGCGTGTTTGGGTGTGTATAAGTTGTCTTGGAAAAAATATCTGTTTTGATTATTATAGGTAAAGTTGACCAATTCACGAGTTTATCTTGCTAAACTCGTGAAGATAATGTAAAATCGTATAAATTTTTGTAAGAAATTGCTTTTATCAATAAATAGATATTAGTAGTGTGTATTTAATAATAAAAAAATCACAACAATTCAATTAAAATATATTTTACATCCAAACAATAGAAAATAAATTCATCAACATTCATAATTTATCATATTTAATAAAAAAATTTATATATAAAACCATTATAATCAAATTAAAAAGTTAACATAAATTTAAGAGCGTGTCACTAAAAGCATAGCAATAGTAAGTTCATGAACTAAGTTTATAAATGACTTGATACGATTTTATAAGCTAAAAATATAAAAACAGTGAATTTATAGAGACAACCCACAGGTTTAATAACAAGAATTTATAAAGGCTCATAAGTAGGTTCACGTTAGTTTCAAATGTAAATCTTAATGTACGTTTCTAAATTAATCATTTTTCTGTAAATTATGCCTATTAATTATGCATATTATGAGAGTGTTCATATAATAAAAAAAAATAGTAGCATCCATTGCAAATTATTAAAAGTTATACCTTAGCGAAAACAACGTATCTTCCTACAAATAACTAACCAACAACTAATTTTATTAATTTCTCCAAATGAGCTATCTAACTCAATTGTAGTTTTAATTAATGCAAATAATTTCACAGACTGTACATGTTACAAGAAAGCAACAAAATTTTTTTATATATATAAATAGCTTATATAATGTTCTTAATTTATATAAATTAGTCATATAGTTTATACATTTATCTCTCCATAGACCTGCAGCGACAATGTTGCTACCATTACCATGTAATCTAGAGGTCACAGGTCCAAATTAAATCATGTAATATATTTTTTACATCTATCCTTTAGAACCCACCTGACGTGTATCTTGTGTGTACCTAGTTTTTGTTAAGCTTGTCAAGTAAAACTGGATAGATTTTGTTGGGTCTCTATATATGTAGATTTTAAAGAGTAAATTAAATTGTAGTTAAGTAAAAACTGTGATTGCAAAACTAATTGTTTTCCTTTTTATGTAAATATATGATAGGAATTGGCTATAACTAATGTCATGTGATATAGTAATAGTAGTGCTTGGTAAATTATAAATTTGTCGTGTTTTATTTAATATTGAGGGTGGCGCTGCATGAATATCGTGAGTAACGGCAAATAAAGGAACGTCAATAGGGTGGGTGTTAAGGTAGTGGTTGACGTGACGAGTCAAAGTTAATTGGTGGCCGCCACCGCCGCACAGCTGGGTGGTCGTTAATTGGGAGGCCGCCCATTTATTCCACTGCCACTCACCCACCACTCATTTCCTCGTAACGTCAACTCCGATCCAACCATGACCTACTAAATATTACTATCCTGCACTCTTCTGAAAGCTTTTTTTTCTTTGGGGGAAAAATAACGTCAAGGTTCTAAATAAAGGAATTTATGTTAAAGAAATTTTGAGATAAAAATAAATTTATTATCAAATCTCATAGAATTGTTAATCACACCTAACTAGAACCTAACAGTAATTTGTTTTTTTATCTCATAACTTTTTTTACGTATATTTTTTTATTTGATACTTCTACGCAATTTTCCGTTTTTTTATTTGCCAACCTAAAAACTCTTCTAAAAACTCAAATTGTTTTCTCTTGTTGTTGAAATGGTCTTGGTTTCAATCTTTCCAGCCCAGTTCTAAACATTTTGATCCCAGAAATTTTACATTCCGTTTAAGAAATTTATAATTTTTACCCGAAAGTGAAAAAAATAATATTTCCACGTCGGATCCCAAAAAAAGAAGTGTATATGATTTGTCAAATTTGTTGCGGCCGGCCACATTATTGAGTAGTATGGGCTTTGCCTTCACTCGTAACTCGTGATATGTAGAAAAAGACATGGGAAATTTCACACACACACACAAACATAAGTCAAAATCGTTGTAATGTGGTCCCTGAGCAAATAGATACTGATCACGGTTAACTTAAGAGATACTCAGCCATAATTATAATTATAAGAGTTTTTTAGAGAATTTTAGAAAAATCTTAAGAAAGTACATTACATTATTTTAATATATTAAAATTTATCATTTTTCTTTAAATAATATTATTTGACTTATGAACTAATATATAATGTAATAAAACACAATATATGATATAATTAAGTAATGTAATTAATTTTCTTAAAATTTTTCTAGGATTCTTTAAAAAACTCTTATTATTAGGACCGGAGGGAGTAGAATCTGATTTGACTCAAACGAACTAGTTACCCTATCTATCCTTGGATAGGTGGGGGGCACTCAACCCATCTGATTGTTCAAAACTCCGGTTTAGATTTAATTTTTTTTATATAAAATATTTTGATGGGTAGAGAAATTAAAATAAAAATAATCTCTTAACTAACATTTTTTTAAAAAAATTCATGTCTAAAAAAATTTCTAAAAACAATTAAATATGGATTGTTTAGATCCCATCTGGATAGTCCAGATAAGACGAGCTCTATTTGCTTGTCCTTTAGATGAGGAAGCTCATTCCGACTCAAACATAACATGCATAGGTGAAACTATATATATATATATATATATATATATTTTGTACAAGGTGAAAATATATTTTGTTAAAAGACATTTTTGACCTACAAAATTATTCATAGAGGAATAACTAACACATTAAAGATTAATAACTAACAATTGACAACCTCTTGGGGCTTTTTTAACCAAAACACGCGCCATCATGTTTAAGCTGTAAGATGGCTTCCATTATAGTGAGTGTTTGGGAACTCAATAGGTAGGGAAAGAGTCCATTTTGAGTGAAAATAATATATTAGAATTTGTGCCCACTTATTTAGATTTATTTGGATGTTTGTTTTAAATTTGAGGTAACTGATATCATTTACAACATTTTTTTATTGAAATAAACAATAAATTGTACCTTATGTTCGTCTTATTGTTAAAATTAATTTTTCTTTTTTCTGGTATAATTTTTAAATTTCACAATATATATAATAGTTACTAATATTCATGTCCCTTTTAGTTTTTTACAACAATAAGTTACTTTTTAACATATCAACCAAACACATTTTACTTTTATATAAATAACTTATAAGTAACTTATGCTACCGTAAATCTAAACATAATTACATTACACAATCTGACTTATATTTAATCTAATTTATCTATAAGTCCGATATAAATAAGTCATTTATCCTACCGTTATTCCAAACATACCCATAATTAGCAATAATAATAAGCAAGGGCTTAGGGAAGATACGGAATGGTTCATTTTTCATTTCCACACCGATAAGTAATGAACTGTACTGTTAGGGAACCGGTGTATAAAGGGGGGTATTTTTTTTTTTTTCCTACACTAGCCAAGCACCAACTTGAACAAGTGTTGAAAAAAGTCATAATTAATTAAATATAGGAAGCAAAAATATTTTATGTTGTAGTAATATAGTTAAAGTAAGGAATATCTGATGAGATATGGGAAACTTCTTGATGTGAAACTATAACGGGAAAGGGAGAAGAAAGAAAGAGGGAAGAAGAGAGAAAGGGAGAAAAGGGAAATTCAATAATCAATAAAAGCTGATGATGACTACAACTAAATAATTAGAACCCTAATTTTGTTTATAAAGCTTAGGAAATAATAAAATACTAAATCAAATTCATAGTGGCGCTACTTAGGTACTAAATGTCATAGAACAAATCCTGAAACACTTTCATATGGGCAATGGCTAGATACAAGCTGTGATAATTTGAAGAACTTTGTATTATATTCCCTCTGGTTCTAATTATAAGGGTTTTTTCAAAAAAAAAAATCATAGGAAAGTATTAAGAAAGTTAATTACATTACTTAATTATATCATATATTCTGTTTTATTACATTATATATTAATTTATAAGTCAAACAATGTAATTTGAAGAAAAACCACAAATTTTAATATCTTAAAGTAATATAATTAGCTTTCTTATGACTTTCCTAAGATTTTTCAAAAAGTCATTGTAATTAGGATTGGAAGGAGGATAAGACAATCCCTCGCTCAAAATCCCACCAGGTCCCATGAAGATAGGCCTTCTCCACCCAAAATCAGCATCATGTATTGGCAATCTAACCCAGCTAGTGATCCCAAGATTTGGGCACTTAAAAGTGTGAGCCCCACGAGCAAGAGCTTGGAGATCAGGTTGGAGCTCTAGGAAGTCCAAAGCCGTTCTCAAATACTCATAGTCCATTCTCGCCAAAGCATTATGGATTTTGTTTGCAGCATATGAGGTCGGATTCCACTGTTGTGGCCATGAATATCACATTCCCAAAGTAACCTGCTGGGAGAGCTGGCTTCAATCTTGACCTTCCATCAATAGCAATGTACAGTTTGGTTTCTTGATCAAGGGGTAAGTCACGTGCCTTGCACACTCTTCTCCACACATGGCCAGCCAACATCTCGTAGGAGGTATAGGCTGTGTTTGTTTTAACGTTTGCTTATACTTATTGCGCAATACGAGAAAAACCCCTCTCACATACTTACTTCG